>JAUTXW010001600.1:3122500-3485151 GCA_030620095.1 Kuschelorhynchus macadamiae
TTGGACAATATAATTTGGACCGATGGGAGCAAAATTTACTAAAAATGGCCTTTTCAATAGACACAATTCCCATTTTTGGAGTGATTCCAATCTTTATGCTGTAAGACCGCGGAACTTTCATGAATCTTGGCAATTTAACGTATTTTGTGCAGTAAGAAACGATGGAATAATAAAACTGAATTTTTACGAAGAAAATTTGAATGGTAAGTTATACATTATCTAAACACAAGGACTTTTTTAATGAAAAATAATCCATTTAGGTAATATTACAATAATTTTTTTTTAGCAATTTAGCGCCAATCTAAAATTAGATAAATCGTTTAGCAAGTATTATTACATAAATAAATTAAACTAAATTATTTATACAGGTCATACTACACTACTTCATACAAATACTGGTCCACATACCGTAACACATCATATCTACAAAAATATATCGTCCCAAGTTTTATAGGAAAGTTATCTTTAGTTTAATATTTACAAACTATTTATATAGGGTACTTTAGAAAGTCATAAAATACTAAACCTTCTTTTTTTATTGAGCACTCTTCAGATTAAATTAATTGAATTTTGATGTATTTTGTTTCTTCTTAAATCAATAAATCTTTGAATACTATCAAAGCATTTCTTTCCGTAAAATTATGTCTATAAATTTTTATAGGAGAAAGATATTTGAATATTCTTGAAGAGTTGGACAACGAATATTTAAGTAATTTACCTTAGGCAGAACATAGTCAAATTTTCTACCAACACGATGGCGCCCCACCGCATAGAACCGTTGCATCTACTAACTTTTTACAAGCTATGTTTTACGATAAGTGAATTGCCAACAATGGACATTTCCTGTGGCCTCCTCGTTCCCCCGATCTGACAGTCTTAGACTATTTTTTATGGGGAACGATAAAATGAATTGTTTATTTTAATCCAGTAACAACGAAAGAGGACTGTATGGCAAGGGTAAAGGACGCGTTCGAAAGTTTATCTCTGTTTATGTTTTGAAGTACAGGGTGGACATTTTCAACATTTATTGAAAAAATAAGTTGTGCTCTTGTGTAGACTAGACTATAATGGGAATAGGCTTTCTTTAATTAATTTTTGTCTTCACGGTTTCAACATTTTTATAGTTTTCCAACATTTGTTTAACGCTGTTCGGTGACGGTTTCTGTTTATCTGGATATCTATCAGCAGATATCTGGCATGTTCTTGTTAAAATTCCCCATAGATAATAAACAAATTCAAATTATCCTCGTGTGTGTAATTTAATCGCCCCGGCATGATTATAATTTTTAGTTTAATAATTATAATAATTATAATAAATAATATTTTAGTAGCTAATTGTCAAATGACGACAAATATTACGTTTCTATAATAACCAATTGGTTTTGTTCTCGCCAGGCCTCCCCGTCATGGCCAACCAACAAGAAAACTTATGAGCCATCTGGTATTATTAGAATAAAAAATGTTAAATCGTCAATAACTCAAAAACTACAAATTTTTGGAATAGACAACTTTATACAAAGTCATCCTTATTTTAAGTGTTGAATAAGATAAAATAATAAAAATTGGGGGTTTCATTTTGAAAAAAGTAATTTTTAACGATTTTTTAAAGTATATTTTTAATGTCAGTTTTTGATCACCCTATATTTATTTATTATAAAAATATCAGCACAGGCCACTAAAGTGTACCCTTTTGGACAAGGAAGCTAAACGCAAATAAACAATAGAGACTTCGATAAGCAGATATTTACATTTATGTCTAGACCTGCAAACGTAATTTTTTACATAAAATTCAAAATATCTCAAAAACAGTTGAACTTAGGTTTAGGATATTAAACATGAAATATACCTAGAATTTTTCGAGGAATCCAAAAATTCGATTATATACAGAGTGTTCCATTTAAAATAAGAAACTTGACGTCTACTTCCGGTATAACCGGAAGTGCCGCCATCTTGATAATATTTTGCGCGAATTGCCCCCATCGACTTTAGTTAGCTGCCAAAATTTCAAATTTTTCTAAAGTCTACTTTCTGAGAAGTCAATCGCCGCAGTTCGTCGTGGGACACCCTGTATATATATATATATATATATATATATATATATATATATATATATATATATATATATATAGATATATACCTAGGGTTTTCTTTTCTTGAAATTTTTGGCTTTTGGAATAAATGGGACAATTGAGTTTTCTCACTGACTTTTTCATTTATTCAATATAAAAGTATGTAAACGAGAGATAATAGTAGATTTATATATATATATATATATATATATATATATATATATATATATATATATATATATATATATATATATATATATATATATATATATATATATATATATATATATATATATATATATATATATATATATATATATATATATATATATATATATATATATATATATATATATATATATATATATATATATATATATATATATATATATATATATATATATATATATATATATATATATATATATATATATATATATATATATATATATATATATATATATATATATATATAGTTATTCCAAAAATTGAAAAATATAAAGGGTGATCCGTTTAAAATAGCAATGTTGACACCAGTTTTGGGTTGCAATGGCAACACCGCGTGGCTGAAAATGATTTTAAAATTTGTCAGTTATTTGTAATCCTTCCAATCATTGCATAGCCTTCATCAGTACTACAACTTTAATATAAAATTTGTAAACGAGAGGAAGAAATAATAGTTTTCGACTTACCTCATTTAAAACAACAGATTTTCAAATATAAAACAACACATAATATTGTAAAATTACAACAGACATACATGTAAGTGCGACCCAGGGCAGTATGAAAAGTTTTTGGGGGACCGGGGCTATTTTTAAAAGGGGGCCATATTTCCATGATATTTTATTAATAAATAAATGGTAATAACAAAATTAAAGGAAAGACATACAAGTTAAACAGAAACGTCTTTATTAAAATATTCATAAGTAAAAAAATAAAATTATTCTTTTTGTGATTTCTAAACTAACTATAAAACAAAAAGTCACAAAATGAAATTTGGCTTTAAATTTATAAACATTTATTTATCGAATTATTATGAGGAGCAGTTTCATGTTTTATTTTCAGTGTATTTTGTACACGCAAAATCTGTGGATGCTATGCTAAAATATCGCTTAATATTTCGAAGTTATAAATTAAACTTAAACTCTGGTAGTTCGGGAAACTAACTTACGAAAACCGCATTCTCATGTTTGAGGCCGCGCAATTCGAGCATCAAGATCGCAGCTTGAGCATTAGGCATTCCCGTTACTTGCCTACAATTTGTGTTAATTTGTTTTGCATTTTGGGTCGGTGTTACCAAGGCTTAGATATAATAAGCTCTTGCAGCAAATCATTTACATAAGGAACGAAGTGTAATTTTCAGATTTTCCCGCGACTGTTTGGAATCGGGAAGTGATTTATGGAATTTTGCTTAATAATTTAGCTGTAAAATTTATCACTGTAAATTATCTTTTTTTTTTGTTTTGGAGAAATCAAGACAGTACCCAAAATGGCTGAATAGTTAATAATGACGTCAAGGAGTTAGAGATGTGTGCTGTGATCTATCCAAGGCATTTGACTGTGTAGATCACAGAACACTGCTTCGCAAACTTGAGATCTACGGCTTTACGGACACAGCGTTGCTTTGGTTTGAGTCATATTTGTCCAATCGTCATCAGAAGGTGATGTTTAATGGAGAACAGTCAGACAGTAGAGAGATCACATCGGGAGTACCGCAGGGTTCTGTTTTGGGTCCTTTATTGTTCTTGATTTATGTGAACGATTTACCAAAATTAAATATATCTGGCTCTTTTACTATTTTTGCAGACGACACAACAATTTTTTGGCATGGTAGTGACCCCTCTATTTTAAAAAATACTATCAATGGTGACCTAAGTAAAATAAAAGATTGGTGCGATACAAATCATTTGTCCTTCAATGCCTCTAAGACAAATTTAATTACTTTCAAATGTAGACTTGAAGGAGTGGCACTAAACGATGTGATTATCAGCAACCCCACGGTGAGCAGGTTTTTGGGGCTTCAAATAGACGGAAGGTTAAAGTTTGAACAGCACATTTTAGCATTGAATAAAAAATTATCTGCCAGTTGCTATGCATTGAGAGTGATTGCTGGGGAACTGGATGAAACAATGACCAGGACTTCATATTTTGCTCTCATAGAGTCGCATTTGCGGTATGGGATATCTTTTTGGGGATCATGTAGTGACACTTTATTTCAGTCAGTGTTTGTAATGCAAAAAAGAGCTTTTAGAATAGTTTCCAAATTTGGCCGTAGAGACTCTTGCCGGCCCGGTTTCGTAAATAAAAAAATACTAACTCTTCCTAGCTTATTTATTCTCGAGTCTGTGTGTCTAATGCACAGGAAGCGAAAGAGTGATATCTTGTCTGCAAGACCGGGGGGATACTCCTCTCGCCGCACCCATACTATTGCACTCCCAATTCCCACATCAGGACTTACGAAAAACTCTTTAGTATATAACAGCAAAAAGCTCTTTAACCATCTGCCCAATTCCATAAGGCGGATTGAAGAGGAAAAAAAGTTTAAATACGAAGTGAAGAGTATTCTAGTTGCGAAGGCCTATTATGGTGTGCAAGAATTTTTTGACGATACACTCTAAAATTTTAGCAAATTTTTATGTTTTGTTTTTGTCTGTTTATCTTTAACCGGGGTTAATTCGGCATTACTATTTCATCCCTTTTATTTTATTTATATTTTTATTTATGTTTTTATTGTACTGCCGGTTGTATAATTTTAGTAACTAGGTGTAGCTCTTAATTTTAATATTGACACTGTTATTTTTTCTGTTTGATTGTTTTTTTAGTACCTTTATGCATATTATTGATTTGTCATTAAAAAATTAATAATATGCATTTTTTATATTGAATTTCATGGTGATAATTTTATATTGACTAGTTCTTAATTTTAATATTGACGTTGTTTTGTTTTATTTTTTAGTACCTGTATTTATTGACGGTTTTTAAATTCAATTATTCAAACTATCTTGTTTTTAATTGTAATTATTGTTTGCTATTATATTTTGTACTATAGAATTTTTCCCCTAGCTTTGTAAATGAGAACACTTTTCTTTGTACAATAAAGCATATTTGAAATTGAAATTGAATTGAAATGTCTATATTTCATATATATATATATATATATATATATATATATATATATATATATATATATATATATATATTCGCTTCTCTACACAGGGATCTCGGCTCCTATTATACCTACAGCAAAGGTTAAATAGGGAAAGTTTTAGAGGAAAGTTATTGCATTCGATATCCGGCTTCAGATTTACGATCGATCAATTGTTTTTGGAAATATCGGGGAAAAACCGAAAATCGAGGATTACGTTTTTTACGTAAATTATCTTTTTTTTTTGTTTTGGAGAAATCAAGACACTGTCAAGACAGTACCCAAAATGGCTGAATAAGTAATAATGACGTCAAGGAGTTAGAGATGTCTATATTTCATATATATATATATATATATATATATATATATATATATATATATATATATATATATATTTTTTTTTCTTGGGTATTTTGGTTCGATAGTAGGAATAAAATTAAAACAAATTTAATTTCATTTTTGTTACATTTTTATAGACGTTTCGACCATTTATGGTTGGTCTTCATCAGTATTTTTTTTGTGTGTCTGTAACAATAGAAAACCGAGATAAGATATTTTTCTTAAAAGACTATTATAAATTGTATGGACAAATTATTAATAATATTATTTTAACATTTTAGATGACTTACCATAAGAAGGATCTTTCAGAATTCATCTTTATGCAACATTTAAAAACAGCACGTTTTCCATACAACACTCAGAAACAGCACATTTAAAAACATTGAAAAGAACGTCATACAGATTAAAATTACTATAATATTAATTGCTACGAGTATGTCTATCTTCGAGCGACACTGCTTTAACTGGCAGAATGCGTTCATGTCAAACGTCGGTTAAGGAATTCTATGGGTTTTTTTTTATATATATTAGTTTAAAAAAGCAAAGATAATTAGATTTGTTTTGAACTGTTTTATTATTTAAAAGGTGATATATTGTTTATTTACTTTTGAATTTAGAAGAAAGGGGCCTAATTTAGTTTGTTTTTTTTTATATTAATTTAATGTATATATGAAGTCAGTTTTAGAGTTATTTGATAACGTTATAATATATTTGGCTCAAATTCTTTATGTCTGTTTTGTCATTTATAGCATTGATCTCCCGTTTTATGTATAACATTTCCAGAAACTCTCTCCTTTTTTGATTAATTTCCGTATTTAGAATAGTAGTATCTTGAAAGTTAAAAGTATGTTTATATTCTGTTTCGTGATTTGTAAGCGCTGTTTTATTTTTTTTATCATACTTGTGTCCATTCAAACGATTTTTAAGATACTGTGTGGTTTGCCCTATATAGACCTTTGGGCAGTCGTTGCATTTTATTTTGTATATAGTGTGTGTTTTTTGAAACTTAGGTGTTTTTGATTTTAAAGATGAAAAAAATTGTTTTTGTAGGGTATTGTAACTTTTGTGAGATACGGTTAGATCTTGTTTTTTAAGGGATTTTTGTAAATTTTCCGACAGTCCTTGAATATAGGGTATTGAAATATATTTATTTTTATTGTTTTGATTGTTGCTGGGGTTAGAATTATTTTTATTAATGTTATTTAATCGGGACTTAAAAATTGAGTTTATTAATTTCATTGGGTAGCTGTTTTTTAATAAAGTATTTTTTGCTTTTTGGATAGCTTCTTGTCGAAATTCTAGATCGCTTAATTTGATTGCCCTATCCGCGATAAAAAAAAAACCCATAGAATTCCTTAACCGACGTTTCACATGAACGCATTCTGCCAGTTAAAGCAGTGTCGCTCGAAGATAGACATACTCGTAGCAATTAATATTATAGTAATTTTAATCTGTATGACGTTCTTTTCAATGTTTTTAAATGTGCTGTTCCTGAGTGTTGTATGGAAAACGTGCTGTTTTTAAATGTTGCATAAAGATGAATTCTGAAAGATCCTTCTTATGGTAAGTCATCTAAAATGTTAAAATAATATTATTAATAATTTGTCCATACAATTTATAATAGTCTTTTAAGAAAAATATCTTATCTCGGTTTTCTATTGTTACAGACACACAAAAAAAATACTGATGAAGACCAACCATAAATGGTCGAAACGTCTATAAAAAGGTAACAAAAATGAAATTAAATTTGTTTTAATTTTATTCCTACTATCGAACCAAAATACCCAAGAAAACAAAATTAGAATATATATATATAAAAGGTTCAGAACTAAACAAAAAAAATCTCTAAAAATATATATATATATATATATATATATATATATATATATATTCGCTTCTCTATACAGGGATCTCGGCTTCTATTATACCTACAGCAAAGGTTAAATGGGGAAAGTTTTAGAGGAAACTTATTGCATTCGATATCCGGCTTCAGATTTACGATCGATCAATTGTTTTTGGAAATATCGGGGAAAAACCGAAAATCGCGGATTACGTTTTTGGCCAGTATATCCAGAACGGTAAATATGACAGCTGCCAAAATGTGACATTATTCGGACATTATTAAGACAAATAAGATGGCGTATACGACACGTCTTCATTGTTTTTTGTTAACCCGCAACCCGCCTCAACTTTCATTTTTCTTATGGCCCTATATTGGATTCTTCGATTTTTGGAAAGAGCCTGAAATTTCCAGTCTAGTGATATCTCACAAGTGCATTAAAGATTTAAGTATCATCGAAATATTACACTTCGTAAAGTTAGGTTTCAGTTTTTTCTAAAGAGGCCATGATTTAAAGTAATGTTAGCTCTCAATGCTTTTCTATTAAATAGTTGAAAGTAACAAAGCTGTGTTTTAATAAGTAGTAGGTCCACTTTTATCCCAATAAAATCATAAATCTGACACATAAATTGTCAAAACATATAGAAAATGGCCGGCATTCCTTATTCAAATGAAGAAAAGGTTGACATGTTAGCTCTGTACTTTCAATCATACAGAAACGCCGACATTACCTCAGCAAGGTATTTGGAGATATACCCCGAACGACGGCAGCCTCATAAAACCCAATTCAGGAAAATCGTAGTTAATTTAATTAACCATGGTGCCTTCGAACAACCTAGAAGCGGATACAATATTAACAATGAAAATCGAGACAGAAATATTTTACAAGCTATCAACGAAAACCCTAGTGCATCGGTAAGAACTGCAGAACAGGAAACTAATGTGCCAAAATCAACAGTACAGAGAGTTTTAAAAAAGAATAAGTACAATCTAGACAAACCCATAACAGTACAAGGACTTAAGGAAACTGATTTTCCAAGACGACTACAGTTATGTGAGTGGTATACTAGGAGATGTAATGAAAATCCTGATTTTGTAAATCATGTCTTGTGGTCCGATGAAAGCAGGTTCATGAATTGTGGAGTCTTTAATAGGCACAACCATCATCATTGGGCTGTGCAAAATCCTCACGAAGTGGCAGAGAGACGTCTACAGATCAGATTTGGAAGTAACGTTTGGTATGGGATCATTGGTAAGTTAATCTAACCAATCTTTTTTAAATAGGCACCAAATGATGGTCAAATAATAATCTTTTTTTTTTGTTTAGTTCTTTAATGATACTAAAAGAGTATAATCTAATAAAGAAAAAAAAAGTAAAACGTTCTACTCTAGTCAGTCAACTTACTTTTTTGATATTGTATTACATTTTTATTCAATCATTTTGTATTGTAGTTTCGAAGAACCTATAAAAATAGAATCGGGTTCTATAAATTTATTAACACTTTATCTAAATTTTCTGCAGATTTAGCTAATTCTCTAAAATTATTTTGATTGTCTAAATTTAATGATTTATTATTAACTGGGAAGCCTAGTTTTTGCATTATGAAAAAAATACCATATTAATCAAATGTCGAATTATTTTTGGATTCTCATTATGATTTATAGAAAGGCGTTTAGCTGTATTTCCGAATAATTTAAATTTTAAAGCGCAAGGGGTTTGTTCTTTTGATATATTATGTTTTATTAAGGCACGATGTACTTCTTTAAGATTATTATATCACTGAAATAAATTGATTTAGTATTTCCGAAATTAATATGCAATACCAACCAAATAATTTATTACGGCTATTACCTCCCGTTAACCAAATATGTTTTTCTTTTTCATAATAAAGCTGAATAGGTTTCAACTGTATACAAGCTCATTCATTACGGGATGTTTCGATAATTATTTTTGGAAAGAAAATATCTACTTTTTAATAAAGATAATTTTCCCTTTATAATTTATAGTTTCTAGTACTACCCGGCCGATCCTGCCGCCCTTGACTGTTGGGCACCTATTTATAAATTATTAACCATTTCAGAATCGAGTTATTGGGCCATTTTTGTTTGACTACAACCTAAACGGGCAGAGTTACCTAGAGCTTTTGGGAAAAAGGTTGTACCAGCCTTACGAGCTATTCTTACGGAAGATGAATTAAGAAAAACTTGGTTTCAACAAGACGGATGTCCGGCTCACAATACCATTCAAGTCAGGAACTTCTTAAGAGAACAGTTTGACGAAGGAATAATTTCTTTAAATGGTCCAATACCTTGGCTTATTTAGGTTTTTTTAAGTGGTTATTTACGTTCATGTTGTATTGAAAATTCAATGCGTTCAATACATTACTTACTTATTAATGTAATCTTGTGACAAATAAATCATGGCCTCCTTTAAAAACATTGAAACCTAATTTACGAAGTGTGATATTTTGATGGCACTAAAATCTTTAATGCACTTGTGACATATCACTAGACTGGAAATTAGGCTCTGTCCGAAAGTCGAAAAACCCAATATGGCGGTCATATGAAAAATGAAAGTTGAGGCGGGTTGCCGGTTAACAAAAAACAATGAAGACGTGTCGTATACGCCATCTTATTTGTTTTAAAAATGTGTCCCATTAATGTCACATTTTGCCAGCTGCAAATTTACCGTTCTGGATATACTGGCGAAAAACGAAATCCGCCATTTTCGGTTTTTCGCCGATATTTCCCAAACTTATTGATTGATCGTAAATCTGAAGCCAGATATCGAATGCAATAAGTTTCCTCTAAAACTTTCCTCATTTAACCTTTGCTGTAGGTATAATAGGAGCCGAGATTCCTATATAGAGAAGCGAATCTGGGACACACTGTATATATACATACATGACACGTTATGTTTGTTTCGAGGGCCAAGGGCCATCTGCTACCGTGGTATCTGCCCCGGCAAGGCTCATCAGGCAGTTTCTTTGGGGGGGGGGGGTATCGGTATTAAAACCGAAATACCCAAACCCTGAAACAAACAAGGCGTCATGCCATTCGATTTTGAAAGTGGACGAGTTAGATAGGAAACCAGTGGCGCCATCTGTAGGTAATATGGTGCAACTAAATCGCTTTAGATGCAACCCACTTTGGAGCACAAGACGACACATCTGTGCAAAAAAGAACAGAAACAGAAATATCAGTTTCTGTGCGGTTCTTGGTCGTAAAAAGTTATACAAACGAAATAACTCACGGTAAGGCTTCCTCCTTCACCATTTTGTCGAGAGTCGACCAAAACAGTCCTTAACCTTAGTAGTTTATATCATCTGCTGATGATGCTAACTTGGTTAGCGAAACGCGCGTTCAGAACGTAACAAGTTGTGGTGTAGTGTGGTTAGAACTCTTGTATTTTGATCAGTCCTTAACCATAGTAATCCTTACCGTGAGTTATTTCGTTTGTATAACTTTTTACGTCCAAGAAACGCACAGAAATTGAAATTTCTCTTTCTCTTCTATTTTTGCACAGATGTGTCGTCTTGTGCTCCAAAGTAGTGAGTTATTTCGTTTGTATATATATATATATATATATATATATATATATATATATATATATATATATATATATATATATATATATATATATATATATATATATATATATATATATATATAGATATATATAGTAATTAGGTACTTCTTTTCTTGGAATGCGTGTTCATAAATTAAAACAATTTTTTAATTATTTGTCATATTTAATTTAATTTGACGTTTCGACGGGTAGTTCCATGTCTTTTTCAAAAATGTTTTTACTTTATTTTTCCATGAGACGTAAATCAAAAGGTCAATAACACCAATTAACATTTAAGCAAAATAAAATACACATAGCATATTGTCATTTTGTCAAACAAACACAAATACAGAACATCTATTGCAGTCTGCAACGGACGGTTTTCAGTAAATATTTGGGCTGGAATAATTCACAATCGGTTAATCGGACCTTTTGAGCTACCAAGGCGTTTAACAAGAGAGGCATACCTGCAATTTTTAACTAATGACTTGCCCACTGCTTTAGAAGATATTCCTTTAGCTCAGCGGGCCAGTGCCTGGTTTCTTCATGATGGAGCTCCAACCCACATTCAATGGAATATATTACAACATCTGGATAATACGTTTGATAATAGATGGATAGGTCGAAATGTCCCAGAACCTAAAACATGGCCTCTAAGGTTACCAGACCTAAACCCCCTTGATTTTTATTTTTGGGACCACATGAAAACATTAGTGTATATCAGGGTTAAAATTGAAAACGAAGATGACCTTAGAAACCGTATTTTTGCTGCAGCGGAACAAATTAGACAAAGTCCTAACGTTCATGAATCTGTTCAAGAAAATTGGCTTTGCCGTATTCGTGCGTGTTTAAATAGTGGCGGTAGTCATTTTCAGCATTTACGTGTTGTGACTAATTGGCTGAATATTTAATTTCATAAAAAAGCCCCCCTTGATATATTTTTGTGGGGGGTATGTCAAAGATAGAGTTTACACTGAAGAACCAACAACAGTTCAAAATATACAAGTACGAATTAGAAATGCTTTTAGAACAATCACGACGTAAATGTTAAACAATGTGCAACAATCCTTTTGTAGACGAATTGAATTTTGTATTCAACAGGAGGCTGGTCACTTTGAACACTTGCTGTAGTTTTTTTATTTATTTTAGATTGTTATTGTCAATTAGTAATAATTAGTTCTAAATTTTGTGCAATAAAAACAAAACTTGTTTTTTATTTATTTATTATTATTAGGTTGTTATTGTTAATTAGTAATTAGATCTAAATTTCTGTAGCATACGTATCCTCACGGGGTGAGTTAATTTCAAAAAATAACGGGAATAATTTCAAAAAGCACTTACAACCTAAGATCACCGGAAAGCTTACAAAATTCTACATTCAACGGCATATTCAAAGTTATATAGTGCCGTTTGAAAAAAATCAAGTTATTCATGATTTTAGAGATTCCAAATTTCATTAATGATTGCTCAGAACCAAGAAGGGTTAAGAAGCTGCACAACTGGCCGCAGTTAGCACATTTAATGCCTGTTGAAGCTGCAAAATCGTGGTTGCCCAAATTCAAGCATATTCGACTTAATCCATTTTATCAAAAGGTCAATTTTTTTTAGAAAAAGTAAAATGTCAGGAACACGGT
Source organism: Kuschelorhynchus macadamiae (assembly GCA_030620095.1). Taxonomy (NCBI): domain Eukaryota; kingdom Metazoa; phylum Arthropoda; class Insecta; order Coleoptera; family Curculionidae; genus Kuschelorhynchus; species Kuschelorhynchus macadamiae. The sequence goes on from JAUTXW010001600.1 coordinate 3,135,096, forward strand.
CCGTTACAGATACCATTATGTTATATAAGGTCATGATAGAATTGAGCAAGGTATCCAAATTTGCAATAAAAAATGGGGAGTTCCGCTTAAAAAAACATAACTTTGTTGCGGCGCGTTTTTATAGAACAACCTGTATAAATAACAATAATTTTAGAATTGAATGCAGCAAGTTGATCCGCATACACTTTTTTCTAAGCCCAATATTTTCAGAGATATCTACAGTGCACATACTAATGGCCCACCCTATATATTAGATACTTATTTTCGCAAAAATTGCCGACTTTCATAAAAAGTGATCTTAATAAAAAGTGTTGAGAATTTTACGCAGATTTTAAAAAACTAATATATTATAAAGGGTTGCAGTAAAAATATAGTTTTCCTTTTATAACAGAAAAACGATAAACTTATCAGCAATTCGGAACTTGCAACTAGATTCGGCATAATTTCGTACCTAAGTATAAATATTTTAATTTTTAATTAAACAGTATTCATTATTATATTTATTATTATTGCTTGTTGTATATTAAAAAAAATCAACTAATCGCAATTATCAGGGCATTGAAAAGCAGGGATATGTTATTACTATTCTAAAATACATAAACTGTTGTTTATATAATTAAATAATATTTTTTATATATAAGTAGTTACAATAAAAAAAAAAACAACAAATTTGTATTTATTCTTTTGGTACCGGAAAATTGTGTTTTTCTTGGACGATTATTTTAAAACAATAATTTGGACGTGAACAGCTGCATTATACAATCAACATCTAAAAAATTTGATTATTTATAAAAAAAATCTTTTGATCTAAAATCTAAAAAAAAGTTATTACTTATGACCATGTCCACCAGGTCCACCATGGTGTGAAGGTGGTCCACCAGGTCCGCCATGATGTGGAGGAGGTTCACCAGGTCCGTCGTGCGATGGGGGAGGTCCACCAGGCCCTCCATGAGGGGGACCGGGAGGACCTAGTGAATGGGGTTTTCCGCCTGCAACCGCATGTACTATATCACCAACCCCGTGCAGAGTACCTCCAATAATTTGTCCTGTGCCATGAAGGACGCCTGCTACACCAGTTCCAATACCACCCACAACGGCACCTGGAAATATATATTTTTATATAAATGGACATTAGTTAACAGCTATTTACCTAACTAGTGACATTTTTCTGCTCGCGACTGCTAATCTTAGTAGTTATTTTAAATAATTTATTTCATTATACGTGTCAAAGTGAAAATACAATTCGAAATTCAACATGAGGTGGTTAAAAGCCAGTTGTTGCTGGTTGCTGCCAATTTTATTTGGGCGCCATTTTGTTCCGCCATCTTTAATTAATATCACAGTTTTACTAGTTCATCTTTATACTACAATCAGTTATGGCACACAATTTGAAATCAGTTCTTTAAGTATCTGATAAAATCTCGGAAGAAGAAAGAATAAATATTTTCCTGATAGTAAATTCAGGATCTATATATAGTATGTGTATAGAACAGATATAGATATATAGATATATCTATATCTGTTTTTTTTTAAGAAATTAATTAGCCTTTGTTTTGAATCACTTACCAAGTATGCCTGGATGCCGTCTAGGAGAAGGGGGCCTGTCTGGAGGAGGAGGCATTGCAAAAACGTAAGAAGAATATAATCAATTAAGTATTTTGTTGTGTCTATTTAAGCCGAATACTGAAGTTTATAGGAGAAATATTTAATTATTTATTATTATCGTTCCACTTATAATTTATCATATCTTATCTCGTTAGATTTTTTTAAACGATATTTTTATGATTATCATGATTTTAAGCGGAGAGGACACTGCAACATTTTGAGTAGCATCAAACATATAGATAATTCGAGTTTAATATGATATAAATAAATATAACCATTTGTTTGCCGAACTTCTTTTGGCCTAAAGAATATACAATGTGACCTGTAAAGTATGAATCATAAAAGACTTTTTTTAATAATCGACTTAAAAAAATTTGAGTCGGCAACAAATTTTTGCTTGAAAAATAATGCCAAATGATAATAAAAGAGTTAATCAAGTGATTTATCTATATGTCAAAGTTGACTGTTTTCAAAAAAATGACAGAAAAGTTCACTTTTTCACAAAAAAATTAAATGATAAAGGAAATAGGTTTGTTTTTTGATTTTATAGCTATCTGTCAAATTTTAGCCCTATCGGATGATCAAATTCTTTTAAAATTATTACTTTATATTAAACGCCATTTTGTTTATAAAAACATAAATAGGTCGAAAAAATGCATAATTAAATTCATTGGAATAGCTAGAGCATTAGTTATCGGACCACTCAAAACATATGAATAAAATTTATCTCAGATATAGAAGAATACTTAAAAGTTAATAATACTTTGGTTTACTTTAGCCTATCTTATAAATGACAAAAAAAATAGGTTTTCAAGAGTCAATAATCTCGCCGTGCATTTTGTGTTGAAATTTTTCTTAAAAATAAATCTATTCATCGTACACATCGACAGTTTCGCACCAGTTTCAATTTGAGCTGTTCTTGTTGCAATTCAATTTTCAATTGGATCGCTTAAGGAACCGTATCAGCCAAAAAGCGGAAACCTTCAGGTAGGTCAAAATCAGTTGAAAATGTCGAAACATTACGCATAGAGTCCCGAGCGATCAGCAAAAAGACATGAATGACGATTTATCGTCAGTAGGCTTTACACTGATTTTTTAAGACCGCCGTTTTGTAGTATCCTGTTGAATTCGTACCAGTACTCCCTCTATCAGATTCAATTTTGCTGCAACATCTTGAATTCGTTTTACAATTTTACCAGTTTATCTCTATATTACACTTAATGATTTTACAAAATTTGAAATTAATCTAATAAGAAGTCCTTCAGGTTGATGTTTTTAATAATGTATTAGGCTGTCATTTTATTTTGCAGTCTTGGATTCCCACCAAAATATTATTATTACAGATTGATTCCTATGTAACACTTGTTTGTCGGCATTTTGTTCCGCCATATTAGATTTTTACCAAAATATTTCCAGGTCGTCCCCACACAACTTATAATTTTTGACCAAAATTTGAAGCCCATCAAGTAAGTAGTTTTTAGCTAGAATGCAAACTGACGGACAGGCAGACCGACAGTCAGACCAACGAAATTGAAAAAAAAAACATATTTTTGGCATCTGGAAAATCTAAATCGTAAATATATGATAAGCCGGGAATTTTTTTCACGATCAGAAACATTTAATTTGGCCGCATTTAATTCCGCCATCTTGAATTCACACCATACATTTACCAATTCATCTCAGTACCACAATTAACAATTCTTATACAAAAGTTGAAATCAATCTCTTAAGTAGTTTCTTTAGGCTGAATTTTTAAATATTTTATTAAACCGCCATTTTATTTCACCATCTTGAATTCGTACCAAAATTTTACCAGATTGGATAACTCCAAAATTCAAATTGTACGAGGAGCTGAAAGGCATCGATTTTACGTCAAGATTTCTTTAACTTTCAGTGAAACATTATTAGAATTTTTGCGAAACATTGCTGACTTTTTGGAAAAAAATATTCATATCAGATGAAGCTTCTTCTATCTTTCTAGATACGTTAATAAACAGAATTCTCGTTACTGGTCTGAAGAACATAGAAAAGAAATTGCACTTAGCAGCTGTGCGTTGTCATCCCGGGGGATTAGGTCGTATTTTTTTGAAGATGAAATGAGAAGAATGTAAAAGTTAATTCTGAAAACTTCGTGTATATATTGCGAACATTTTTTCGGCAAGAACTGCGAAATTTTCCTGGTTCCAGCAGGATGGCCCCACATGTCATACAGCGGGTGTTCCAGAGAGCAATTTCAAAATTTGGCGATGTACCGGGTGGTCGAAATTGGTCTGTTTTAACAGAGAAAACCTATTTCCTGACTAGATAGAGCAAAACTGACTTAGGTGTCATGGGCTCGATTTCTGAGAAAAGTTTAATGGCAAAAACCGCCTGCCGATATTTTCACTGCCAACTGAGATATAGGGCGTTTTTCAATTTTCGGCCATTTTGAAAATTGTCCATAACTTTTTTATTTTGCGGAATATTAACATTCTGCAAAGACATTCTAAAGGCACTTTTTTATGTGCAATACAGCGGCGTACTCAGATTTTTTCTATAGTTGTCCGTTTTATCATAAATAGGCAAAACTTTTTTTTTTTCAAATGGAAATCATAGTTGGCTATAAATTATAAAAAATGCTCGCGTTTAGCCCTTTTCAGTGATATAAAGTTGTAGGTACTTATTTTCAAAAATAACGAAAATATTAGGTGTTTTTGGTTTACATCGAAGTAGGCCTTGGAATAATGACGCGCGTTCAATATTTTGAATATATTGCTGTCAGATTACTGTAGTCTGGTGTAATTATTGCGTTTTGGTGTTATCTTTATAAAGTTGTGTTAAGTTGCTGACAAAATATGTTTGAGAATTATGAAAAGTATGATATGTTAAAATGTTACATATTATCTAACGAAGTTCCTGAAGCAGCTAGTGAATTATATTTTAATACATTTCCCGAGCGACGTCAACCGGATAACCGAATTTATCAAACATTAAAAAGTAATTTAGTAAATTACGGAAGTTTTAAAAAGTTAAGAACAAGACATTATGAACTAAAGGAAGAAAAGGAAATCCAGCAGCTAAATATAATTGGTGAGGTATTAGATCATCCTGGCACCTCCTCTCGAACATTGGCTAATATAACGAATGTTCCAAAGACCACCGTTTTAAAAATACTCAAAAAACATAAATTCAAACCGTACAGAACGAGAAGAGTTCATCAACTCCGTGAAGGGGACGCCGCTAGAAGATTGAGATTTTGTCAGTGGTATGAGCAAAAATTCATGGAGAATGAGAATTTTCCATTAAATATTATTTGGAGTGATGAATCCATAGTAGATACTTCTGGTATATTTAATAGATATAATTCATATCACTGGTCCACTGAAAATCCACACGTAGTTGTGCAACAAGACCGGCAAGGTCGGTGTGGATTCAATATATGGGTGGGGATATTCCGAGGAAGATTTGTGGGACCTTATTTTTACGATGGAAATTTAACTGCAGATGATTATGTAAATATTTTGCGCACATATATTGTCCCTTTGTTGGAAGACATACCTTTAGCTGATGCCAGAAATATCTACTATCAACAAGATGGTTGTCCCCCGCACAATGCAAGGATCACAACTGATCTTTTAAACTTCGAATTTCGAGAAAATTGGATTGGTACGTGGGGCCCCATACCTTGGCCTGCTAGGTCCTGTGACTTAACTCCCTTAGATTTTTTTTTTGTGGGGAAGATTGAAGGACTTGATATTTAAAGGAAGAACCTTTCACACAAAAGAAGAATTGCAAGAGGCCACTAGGCAAGCTTTTGCATCTATTAGCCCAGTTGAACTAATAAATAGTTGCAACTCGGTACGCAAAAGATGCTTAGTTTGTATTCAACAGGGAGGGGCTCAATTTGAACAACTTCTCTAAATATATTTATCAGAAACCTATCTAACTAAATACCTAGATTTTCATAATTATTTTTTATTTTCACTTGTAGCTGTAAATAGTAGTTTAGTTTGTTAATTTTGTTCAACTTTGCTATGTAAACAAAAAAAAATAAAAAAAATTAATAATAAATAATTAAAATAACGTTAGCTAGTGTTATTTAAAGTTGTGTTTAAGTTGCTAACAAACTATAAATCTTAACAATACATAATTGAGATATTGTCATCACAAATCAAAGCCTACTTCGATGTAAACCAAAAACACCTAATATTTTCGTTATTTTTGAAAATAAGTACCTACAACTTTATATCACTGAAAAGGGCTAAACGCGAGCATTTTTTATAATTTATAGCCAACTATGATTTCCATTTGAAAAAAAAAGTTTTGCCTATTTATGATAAAACGGACAACTATAGAAAAAATCTGAGTATGCCACTGGATTGCACATAAAAAAGTGCCTTTAGAATGTCTTTGCAGAATGTTAATATTCCGCAAAATAAAAAAGTTATGGACAATTTTCAAAATGGCCGAAAATTGAAAAACGCCCTATATCTCAGTTGGCAGTGAAAATATCGGCAGGCGGTTTTTGCCATTAAACATTTCTCAGAAATCGAGCCCATGACACCTAAGTCAGTTTTGCTCTATCTAGTCAGGAAATAGGTTTTCTCTGTTAAAACAGACCAATTTCGACCACCCTGTACAGTGGCCTGCGATATAATGTGACTTACCTTGCCACGATTTTTGTTTATGGGCATATGCAGTCAAAGGTCTACGTCAATAGTCCGGAAATATTGAGGAATTAAAAAAAAATTTGAGAACCGAAATACGAAGTGTTATGGCGTCTAGAATACAAGAGGTTACACGAAGAGAAAATCGTCACCTTTTAAACATAATATTTAAAATTAGATTAGTTTTTGTTTTCTTTTTCTTTAACTTGTTAAAGTTTTGAGACTTTTTTGATTACAATGGATTCAAAAAATGCATCAGTTTTTCTATCGAACAGTACCTAGAAGGTTATTTTATCAGTTTTCGTTGCATTTGAATTCCAAATATGTATATATTATGGACCACCCTTCCTCATACGTTAACTATGTTGAGAAGACTAATTTGGTAACTTCCTGGCTTTCCGATGTATTTTACATAGGATTTGGGCAAAGTCTATCAGTCTATGTTGCGAATTCAAGATAGCGAAACAAAATGGCAACCAAATGAAATGTTTGTAGTCGTGAAAAAAGAATTACGATGTCTTAGCTTCTCCAGATACCAAAAAATATGTTTCTTTAATTTCGTTGGTGTATCTGTCGGTCTGTCTGTCTGTCAGTTTGCATTGTACATAAAAGCTACTTACTTGGCTTCAAATTTTGGTTAAACATTATAGGGGAATGATCTTGTAATATTTTGGTAAAGATCTAATATGGCGGAACAAAATGGCGGCCAAGTGAAATGTTAAAAAAAGTATTACTAAAAAGCAAATTATCCAGTTTTCCTCAGGTTTTGCAAAAAAAATCACTTGTTACTGAGAAAACTGGATCCAATGGCTCGACCGATGGATTTTTTTTACATTTTAATGTAAGTTCATGCCAGATAAACGTATTTTTAATTTAAGTAATATTTGGCTAAACATTTTAGGCGTATCAACTTACTCAAGAAAAATATCTTACTTTCAACATCGATGTCTACTGGTTTAAAAATATTCACTTCATAGCAACCAACGTAAAATTTTAATAATTCTAAGAGATTATGACTGACATTCGATCGATTGTTTTCGTTCTAGGAAGTTACCTATGAAAATTACTATTCTCTCTAGATCTATCTTAAGTTGAAATAAAATATTTATATCAAACCATTTTAGGTTCAAGTGGCACTTCTGCAATTTTTAAATATAGACGGGAATATCAAATAAAAAAAATATATCTAGACATTTATCAGTGGGAAACTTTTACGTGTACGAAAGGGAGTAGATATAAATTGGGTCATTATTTATTTCATGCCATTAATATAGTGATTTTGCATGCTCATATACGTAAAGATAATAAATTTAAACCTCGATTTTACGTATTTCTGTAGGCATAGATATAGAATTTATAGTATAAATGATATTCAGTGGAAATAATACACAGTAGAACTTCTGTATAAAGAAACTGGAAATAATTCGTTAAATGGAAATTTTACAGAAAAAGTTTTGGACTTGTGGGTGTTAATTTGGTATTTTTTTTTAATATTGGACAAGTAGAGTAAATATTTCTATATTTTTTTTATTCGATGCATCCACGGCTAAAGAAAATGGAAGATTTTCAGAAAGATCATTAATAATTAGTTTTTGGGATTCGATTGCCTGAATACTAGTTACTATTTTCAATACTTTAGTTTATACCGCAGGAAAATGACACAATTTTAGAGTCAGAAAATATTGCTGGCTAAGTGAGCTACTAAGTTCACAGAGGTATAACTATGTGAATGTTGTTGTATTCGTAGTGACTGAAATTTCCAGTTGCTTCTTGTGCTTAACAGTTCTCATGAACTTTTTTTTCTAACCTTATATGAAAAAATGCTAAATACAAAAGTTTTAAATTAAATATTTGTTGTGCATATATGGTGTTGCAGAAATAAGTAGCAAAAACATTCTTTTTCTTATGGAACGCCCTGTTCTATGTATGAATATATATGTGTATATATATATATATATATATATATATATATATATATATATATATATATATATATATATATATATATATATTATGGAGCCAGGTTACAACATTTCATCTTCTATAGATGTCCAATTGAAATGTTATGGTTGACCTTTGGGTTTACCAGTACGATGGAGGGTGGTAAACAAACCATACAGGTTAACAAATTGAATTTAACCAGTATCAATAGGTAAATACCAATACGTTGGAAGCAAATTACGTTTATTATTCAGTAAAACTAACTACAATATTTGTAAATTATCCTCAAAAAAAAATGGTGCCAATAAATCACATCCCAATAAAAAGTTAAGGAATTAAGTTTTACCTAACAGATTTTAAGTTTATTTTATAAATACAATAATTGAAATTCCAACCTAAAATATTTGACTTGGGGTACTACAAAACCCAGAAGCTTATTCTTTATATATAGGAATGTAAAATATCGGTTAAATTACAAGATTTAAGAATTAATTCTTCCCCAAATGATATGATTCACTCAGAAACTCCTGGTCTGTTAATTGAGTCTATAAAGTTAAATCTCAATTAATTACTACCTCTATCAAGAAAAATCTCAAATAACGTCATTTAGGTTACTGGATAAGAGCCAAAAAAATTAAAAAATTTTTTATATCCTAATAAAATACACCCCTTTAAAATTCTATTTATTAAATTATTATAGGTAAAACAAAAAATTACTTTTACATGTGAAAAACTGATAGCTTAAATTTTTACAATAGAAAGTATCTAAAAAAAATAAATTTCTATTGACCAACGCATAAAATGGCAGAACAATATCTACAGAATGGCTATTACTTAGATTTAAAATTATATGTATAAACAGGATAATTATTATTAAACGAAATGGTAATAAATTATGTGAGTATAATTATAATACATATACAGTACATTTTTTCCTCATTTACCTATAAATATATACCACCGACCATTAATTGAGCCATTTATGATTTATGAGCTCATGATGATGAGGTTTCGTCGTCACTACTTGAGATCCCAGTGTGATAATTAAATCATTAATAACCGTTTCAATTTTGCCATCTACTTCCCAGTATTTATCTTCAATAGAACGAACATGTTTAACATACAATTTCCAATTTTCAATCGATATTGAATCAATCGCTTCTAATGTTATTTTATTTAAATCTTTAATGAAAAGTTCGGTGTTGCGCTCTCGATATATTTTTTTACTCCTGCCCATGCAAGTTCAATAGTGTTGAGGTCGCACATGTATAGAGGCAGCCTTAAAGGTGTATGACCGAGGTTGCCTAAAAAAACGTCAATTTTATACTTTTTTCTCTAGGCTTGTTGGCTGATATATATTATATATATATATATATATATATATATATATATATATATATATATATATATATATATATATATATATATATATATATATATATATATATATATATATATATATATATATATATATATATATATATATATATATATATATATATATATATATATATATATATATATATATATATATATATATATATATATAGAGGGTGTCCCACGACGAACTGCGGTGATCGATTTCTCAAAAAGTAGGCTTTAGAAAAATTTGAAATTTTGGCATCTAACTAAAGTCGATGGGGCAATTCGCGCAAAATATTTTCAAGATGGCGGCACTTTCGGTTATACCGGAAGTAGACGTCAACTTTCTTATTTTAAATAAAACACCCTGTATATAATCGAATTTTTGGATTCCTCGAAAAATTTTAGGTATATTTCATGTATAATATCCTATACCTAAGTTGAACTGTTTTTGAAATATTTTGAATTTTATGTAAAAAATGACGTTTGCAAGTCTAGATGTAACTACAAATATCTGCTTATCGAAGTCTCTATTATTTATTTGCGGGTGGCTTCCTTGTTCAAAAGGATCCCCTTTAGTGGCCTGTGCTGATATTTTTATAATAAGTAAAATCTAGGGTGATCAAAAACTGCCATTATAAATATACTTTAAAAAATCGTTAAAAGTTACTTTTTTCAAATGGACACCCCCAATTTTTATAATTTTATCTTATTAAACACTTAAAATAAGGGTGACTTTGTATAAAGTTGTCTATTCCAAAAATTTGTAGTGTTTGAGTTATTGACGATTTAACAGTTTTTATTCTAATAATGCCTGACGGCTTCTAAGTTCTAAGAACCTGCCAGATATTTGCTGATAGATATCCAGATAAACAGGAACCGTCACCGAACCGCGTTAAACAAATGTTGGAAAACTATAAAAATTTTGGAAACATCAAGGCAAAAATTAATAAGAGGAAGCCCATTGTAGATAATGAAAATATCGAGATTGCAATTCTGGGATATTTTGCTGCATATCCAATGACATCCCTAAGAAACCTGGCAAGACAATCAGGAATCTCGAGGAACTCAGTGCATAGGATTCTGTTAAAACATAACTTCCAACCTTTTTTAATATCATTGGTTAAACATCTAAAAGACACTGATTTGCCAAAAGAGTACAGTTTTGCGAGTTTATTTTAACAATGGTATAAGATAACCCTAGATTTTTGGACAATATAATTTGGTCTGATGAAGCAAAATTTATTAAAAATGGCCTTTTCAATAGACACAATTTCCATTTTTGAAGTGATTCGAATCCTTATGCAGTAAGATCGCGGAACTTTCAAGAATCCTGGCAATTTAATATATTTTGTGCAGTAAAGAACGATTGAATAATGAAACTGAATTTTTACGAAGAAAATTTGAATGGTAAGTTATACATTGCCTAAACACAAGAACTTTTTTAATGAAAAATAATCCATTTAGGTAATATCACAATAATTTTTTTTATCAATTTAGCGTTAATCCAAAATTAGATAAATCATTCAGTAAATATTATTACATAAATAAATTAAATTAAATTATTTATACAGGTCACACTACACTACTTCATACAAATACTGGTCCACATACCGTAACAGATCATATCTAAAAAACTATATCGCCCCAAGTTTTATAGGAAAGTTATCTTTAGTTAGATATTTACAAGCTATTTATACAGGGTACTTTAGAAAGTCATAAAATAATAAACCTCCTTTTTTTATTGAGCACTCTTCAGATTAAATTAATTGAATCTTGATGTATTTTGTTTTTTCTTAAATCAATAAATCGATGAATATTATCAAAGCATTTATTTCCGTAAAATTATGTCTATATTTGAATATATTTATTTATATTATATTCTTAAAGAGTTGGACAACGAATATTTAGGTAATTTACCTTTGGCCGAACATAGTCAAATTTTCTACCAACACGATGGCGCCCCACCACATAGAACCGTTGCAGTTACTAACTTTTTACAAGCTACGTGGATTGCCAAGAATGGACCTTTCCTGTGGCCTCCTCGTTTCCCCGATCAGACAGGCTTAGACTATTTTATATGGGGAACGATAAAAGGAATCGTTTCGAACGCGTTCGAAAGTTAGTTTTAAGCTGGAGAGCTTCAATTAGAGCGTCCACCCACGAAGGATTTATTTGGAGATGCGAAAAATGTTTGGAAGTACAAGGTGAATATTTTCAACATTTATTGAAAAAATAAGTTGTACTCTTGTGTAGACTAGATTATAATGTGAATAGGCTTTCTTTAATTAATTTTCGTTTTCTCGGTTTCAACATTTTTTTTATAGTTTTCCAACATTTGTTTAACGCTGTTCGGTGACGGTTTCTGTTTATCTGGATATCTATCAGCAAATATCTGGCATGTTCTTGTTAAAACTCTATTAGATTCCCTATAGATAATAAACAAATTCAAATAATACTCGTGTGTGTAATTTAATCGCCCCGGCATGATTATTAGTTTAATAATTATTATAATTACTATAATAAATAAATAATATTTTAGTAGGTAATTGTCAAACGACAATAAATATTACGTTTCTATAGTAACCAATCGGTTTTGTTCTCGCCAGGCCTCCCTTTGATGGCCGACTAACAAGAATACTTAGAAGCCGTCTGGCATTATTAGAACAAAAAAATGTTAAATCGTTAATAACTCAAAAACTACAAATTTTTGTAATAGAGAACTTTATACAAAGTCACCCTTATTTTAAGTGTTAAATAAAATAAAATTTTAAAAATTGGAGGTTTCCATTTGAAAAAAGTAATTTTTAACGATTTTTTAAAGTATATTTATAATGTCAGTTTTTGATCACCTTATATTTATTTATTATAAAAAGTTCAACACGGGCCACTAAAGTGGATCTTTTTGGACAAGGAAGCCACCCGCAAGTAATAATAGAGACTTCGATAAGCAGAGCAGTTATGTCTAGACCTGCAAACGTCATTTTTCACATAAAATTCAAAATATCTCAAAAAAAGTTCAACTTAGGTATAGGATATTATACATGAAAAATACCTAGAATTTTTCGAGAAATCTAAAAATTCGATAATATACAGGGTGTTCTATTTAAAAAAAGAAAGTTGACTTATACTTTCGGTATAACCGCCATCTTGAAAATATTTTGCGAGAATTGTCCCCATCGACTTTAGTTAGCTGCCAAAATTTCAAAATTTTCCAAAGCCTACTTTCTGAGAAATTGATCGCCACAATTCTTCGTGGGACGCCGTGTATATATATATATATATATATATATATATATATATATATATATATATATATATATATATATATATATATATATATATATATATATATATATATATATATATATATATATATATATATATATATATATATATATATATGTTTGTATTCGTTTGAAGTAATCAAAATTCTCTAAAGGCATTGTTCCCTCTGCAGGCCTCAATGCATATCGATTACACATGCGGAAAACAACTTGAGTTGCGTATCCAGCGACATAAAAGCGAATGCCACGAGCCTATAATGCAGCGATCTGCTTAAGAGACGCTTCAAGTTCGAAAATGCGGTTTTTGTTAAGTTAGTTTCCGCATTTCGGAGAATTAGCTTGGGTTTCTGCAAGCAGTACATTACGAAATATTTTAGTTTGTTAACCAGCAAAACCAAAATTTATGTTGATGTCTACGTATTAAGTGACAGATGGTACATCCATGGATATACACTGTTAGTCGAGGAATCGCGACAACCCTTTTATCTTGTTCAATATATTATGTTACAGACAAAAGTGTTTTGGTTGTTAATAAACTATTGTATGCATGTATAATATCTAATAAGTAAAGTTAATTAAATGGAACATACAGGGAGTCCCGAATTGCAGTGTCCAAACTTTAACAGCGCATTCTGCATTCAAAATAAGCCCTAATTTTCTATATAAACATATATCGGCAAATGCTTCGTTTTCGAAATACAGGGTGTTAAAATTTTAAGAAAAAAATTGTTATTTAGTCATAACTTTTTAGTACTTGAGATATTGTTATTAAATTTGGTAAACAGCATTTGAGTAACAAAAGGCATTTTTTGATTTGAAATATTTTTTAATTCTTTATCAGTGGCGTCCGTACAGGATTTTTTATTGAATATTCTTGAAGAAAAAATGGTACGCTACTGCTTTTTCTGAAAACAAAAATAATTTCTAAAATTCCCACTCAGTTTGGAGCAAATTTGATCCCTTGCCTTTTTTTCGTGCGATGCAAGGATTTCGAGTTAAAAAGTAAAAACTATTTTTATGTACGGCGTAGTTAAATTTTCCATTATTGTTAATTATTTCAGTGGCAAAACCTTTAACATCTTGGTATGCCATGATTTTTTCGTCTTTAAAGTGTGACATTTGAGTTTTTAGAGTAAATAAATGTCAGGTACATTACAGTTTATGCATGGCGTGTGAAAGTAGCGTCCCTCAATTTAAATTCAAGATGGTGTTTAGCGGGTTAGGGACATAAATCAAACCTCAGTTTTTTAAAAATTGGCCGACGTTTCGACGATTTATTTGTCGTCTTCTTCAAGGCTGAAAGAGATCTTTTTTTTTATTACAGTATGGCCGCTCATAGGATACAAACAAAAATTTAATAAAGTATCACAAGGCTAACAACACTAACTGAATATTTTTAAATTAATCTAAAAAAACAATGTTTGTTTTAGTCTTAGGAAATATAATTATTCGATACTAAAGAGTTATTATTTTTTATTTTTAAATAGATTTTTTCTTAAATATAAACCATATACATATGGAAAACAAATAAATACGAACAAAAAGGTAACCGCAACAACATAAAAAGACAAATTAAATAACAATAATAAAAGGAAACCCAGAGTTCATAAGTATTATTATTTGTGACATTTCACTTACCTAATTCCTTAGAATAAGAGGCTCACGTAAAAAATACAACTAATATAATTATACTTCTCCATATAACACAAATGATGATTACCACTGCAATACATTAAAACACAAGGTGGCAAACAAGTAAAAGAACAAAGGACATTTAGCAGGTCTCGGAGTTTTAAAAAACATTCAAAAAGGATTATTCAGAAAAATAAAAAACGCGAAAGACTAATGGTTTGGTTTATAAATTAATATTTCTTATCAGTCTGTACAAAAAGGTTTTCTTATCAGTCTGTACAAAAAGGTAACTAGTGATTTCAAAATGGTGTTATTCAGTAACTTTGAGTATGCGGATATTCATTTCGTTTATGGTTTCTGTAATGGAAATGCAAATGCAGCAGTACGGGAATACCAACGGAGATGTCCAGATAGAAGATTACCTTGCAAACAAGTTTTCATTAAATCGCATTTAATGTTTAGGAATTTTGGACTCAAAAAGAATCCGAGAAACGAAGGTAGGAGAAATGAACAATATCGAAACGTAATTTTAAATAGATTTGACAACGATAGGATATTAAGCCTACGAAGAGCAGCTCATAGTTTACAAGGCAACGCAGTTTTTGTTTTTAAAAATAAGGTTCATCGCGTTTTGAGGAAAGATCACAGGAAGCCATTTCAGATGCAGCCAGTTCAAAACTTACAACCTGGTGATGCCGAAAAACGTGTCAGTTTTTGCAATTGGTTTTTGCGCCATATAGAGGAAGACGAGAACTTCTCAAAAAAAATAAAGAAGATAAGAAAGAAATAAATAATTTAAAGTGCTCTATAAATGTTTTTCACGATCTAAGTTAATAAAAGTTATGAATTCTAGTTTTTGTAAAATTAATTACGAACTTAGTTAATAAAGAGTAGTTTCTGTAAAATGAAGTATCATCTTCAAAATTGAATTAATTCTAATTACCGTTTTACAAAATGAATCGACGATTTTAGAATTATAAACTTATCTGTCATACTTTAAAGACGAACCTAGCAATTGTTCAATTATCACAAAAATGCAATCATGGCATACCAAGAGTCGACAATGAAGGAATGATGGTAAGTACCAAGGACATTAGATTTTAATAGGTTGCCTGCTAACTTCTGCAATGTCACCCTGATAACCCAAACATAATGCAAATCTCCATTACAACGTACGCTACTGCTTTTTCTGAAAACAAAAATAATTTCTAAAATTCCCACTCAGTTTGGAGCAAATTTGATCCCTTGCCTTTTTTTCGTGCGATGCAAGGATTTCGAGTTAAAAAGTAAAAACTATTTTTATGTACAGCGTAGTTAAATTTTCCATTATTGTTAATTATTTCAGTGGCAAAACCTTTAACATCTTGGTATGCCATGATTTTTTCGTCTTTAAAGTGTGACATTTGAGTTTTTAGAGTAAATAAATGTCAGGTACATTACAGTTTATGCATGGCGTGTGAAAGTAGCGTCCCTCAATTTAAATTCAAGATGGTGTTTAGCGGGTTAGGGACATAAATCAAACCTCAGTTTTTTAAAAATTGGCCGACGTTTCGACGATTTATTTGTCGTCTTCTTCAAGGCTGAAAGAGATCTTTTTTTTTATTACAGTATGGCCGCTCATAGGATACAAACAAAAATTTAATAAAGTATCACAAGGCTAACAACACTAACTGAATATTTTTAAATTAATCTAAAAAAACAATGTTTGTTTTAGTCTTAGGAAATATAATTATTCGATACTAAAGAGTTATTATTTTTTATTTTTAAATAGATTTTTTCTTAAATATAAACCATATACATATGGAAAACAAATAAATACGAACAAAAAGGTAACCGCAACAACATAAAAAGACAAATTAAATAACAATAATAAAAGGAAACCCAGAGTTCATAAGTATTATTATTTGTGACATTTCACTTACCTAATTCCTTAGAATAAGAGGCTCACGTAAAAAATACAACTAATATAATTATACTTCTCCATAGAACACAAATGATGATTACCACTGCAATACATTAAAACACAAGGTGGCAAACAAGTAAAAGAACAAAGGACATTTAGCAGGTCTCGGAGTTTTAAAAAACATTCAAAAAGGATTATTCAGAAAAATAAAAAACGCGAAAGACTAATGGTTTGGTTTATAAATTAATATTTCTTATCAGTCTGTACAAAAAGGTTTTCTTATCAGTCTGTACAAAAAGGTAACTAGTGATTTCAAAATGGTGTTATTCAGTAACTTTGAGTATGCGGATATTCATTTCGTTTATGGTTTCTGTAATGGAAATGCAAATGCAGCAGTACGGGAATACCAACGGAGATTTCCAGATAGAAGATTACCTTGCAAACAAGTTTTCATTGAAACGCATTTAATGTTTAGGAATTTTGGACTCAAAAAGAATCCGAGAAACGAAGGTAGGAGAAATGAACAATATCGAAACGTAATTTTAAATAGATTTGACAACGATAGGATATTAAGCCTACGAAGAGCAGCTCATAGTTTACAAGGCAACGCAGTTTTTGTTTTTAAAAATAAGGTTCATCGCGTTTTGAGGAAAGATCACAGGAAGCCATTTCAGATGCAGCCAGTTCAAAACTTACAACCTGGTGATGCCGAAAAACGTGTCAGTTTTTGCAATTGGTTTTTGCGCCATATAGAGGAAGACGAGAACTTCTCAAAAAAAATAAAGAAGATAAGAAAGAAATAAATAATTTAAAGTGCTCTATAAATGTTTTTTCTAAGTTAATAAAAGTTATGAATTCTAGTTTTTGTAAAATTAATTACGAACTTAGTTAATATAGTTTCTGTAAAATGAAGTATCATCTTCAAAATTGAATTAATTCTAATTACCGTTTTACAAAATGAATCGACGATTTTAGAATTATAAACTTATCTGTCATACTTTAAAGACGAACCTAGCAATTGTTCAATTATCACAAAAATGCAATCATGGCATACCAAGAGTCGACAATGAAGGAATGATGGTAAGTACCAAGGACATTAGATTTTAATAGGTTGCCTGCTAACTTCTGCGATGTCACCCTGATAACCCAAACATAATGCAAATCTCCATTACAACGGGTACAAACCCTACATACGTTGTTCAGAAATTATGAACTCACCCGGAATGCATGAAATAAATATCGGAAACCAAATAATTTTAAAAACTGGCTGTTACAATCCCACCTTAAAGGTTTTGCTACTGAAATTAACAATAATGGAAATTTTAACTATGCCATACATAAAAATGGTTTTTAGTTTTTTACTCGAAATCCTTACACCGCACGAAAAAAAAGATAAGGGATCAAATTTGCTTCAAACTGAGTGGGGATTTTAGGAATGATTTTGGTTTTCAGAAAAAGCAGTAGAGTACCATTTTTTCTTTAAGAATATTCAATAAAAAATCCCGTACGGACGCCACTGATGAAAAATTAAAAAATATTTCAAATCAAAAAATGCCTTTTGTTACTCCAAGGCTGTTTACCAAATTTAATAACAATATCTCAAGTAATAAAAAAGTTATGACTAAAAAACAATTTTTTTCTTAAAACTTTAACACCCTGTATTTCGAAAACGAAGCATTTGCCGATATATGTTTATATAGAAAATTAGGGCTTATTTTGAATGCAGAATGCGCTGTTAAAGTTTGGGCGCTGTAATTTGGGACACCCTGTATAGTTAGGTTAATGCAAAAAGTGACAAAGTCTTTTTTGGCCAAATTTAGTAAAGTAAGGGATAAGTAAGAGATCAGTTTGTGAGCATATATTAGATAAAAATCCTTTAAACAAGGTAACTACCGTTCATTTTTCAACCGTATATATAGATCCCGATATTAGGTTAACCTAGATAACAGAACAGGGCATATTGTAACGTTAAGCTTAGCAAAATCTATAAAACTGCGCTATAAGCAAAAGCATATCTAAATTTTATTACAATTTTATGATTCACCTTAGCCAACGGGCTGAATTTTGTGGCGTATATAGGTTTTACTATAATGAGCTGAACAAAAACTTTGCTTGGAATGTTTTCATATCTAAATTTTTATTTTTACGTACATTCAAATTGTTCTTTAGGTTTGGCTTTTGAGGGACTATAGTTTTTAACTTACTTAACAAATGTAAATGTGCCAGGTGCTTTTGAAGAAGCCGAATGTGCTTTTGAAAAGTACAAATTCCTGCAGGAAGTAGAAATCCGTGTACAAAATATTATTTCTCTAAAAACAGTACTATAGTTCACACTTCCAATAAATTATACTTTGTTTCCAAAACCAGAGTAACTGTCAGTACATTTACTATTTTGTTAGTATTCTTCAAAACGTAGTACTTATCAATACATAATACATAACGGGTTTTCATAGCACATATTCTACCAGGAATTCCATCGACGTTGCCAATCACCTGAAAAACGTTGATATTCCGCACAATGCATTATTAGTTTCATTGGATGTCAAGAATTTGTTTCATAGTGTGCCTCCCGCAGTCTGTATTCAGTTGGTAAGGGATTTATTGGCCAGATCTTCTTTGCCACAGTTACTCGTTGATGGCCTCACTTCTCTTCTTACCTTAGTTTTAGACCAAAATTATTTCAAATTTAATGGACAGTTATATAGACAAAGGTCTGGGCTGGCTATGGGTTCCTGTTTGCCGCCATTTCTGAGTGAGGTTTTCATGAACAATTTGGAAAACAGGATAATGAATAGTTATTTTGTCTCCTTCCTAACAGCATATAAAAGATACGTGGATGATATTTGCATTGTGTGGAATGGCAACAGAAATCAGTTGGAAGAGTTTTTACAATTCGTTAACTCGTTGCATCCTAAAATTGAGTTCACATTGGAAATGGAAGATGAGGGAAAACTACCGTTTCTTGACCTTTACTATCGCGGAAACACAGTAGGATAGAGTTTGAGGTTTACCAGAAAACATCGTCCACGGATAATGTTATTCAGTATGCTTCAAACTCTCCTTACACACATAAATTCGCCGCGTTCAACCCCTTTTTCTATCGGTTGTGTAATTTACCATTGTCAAGGGAAGCGTTTAATAAGGAGCGTGATATTATAATGCAGATTGCTATGAATAACGGTTTTCCTTTGGAGTCCATCACCAAATTATATTATAAATTTATAAACAAGTACAAAATGTCCTATACTGTCATACATTCAAAACTTAGCGATGAGACAAATTTTTTTAAGTGCGTTACTTTTTTCGGAAGTATTTCTTTCCAATTGGCTAAATTTTTTAAAAATATTAAAAATGTCAATATTTCATTCAAAACAGTAAATACTCTCAAAAGACATTTAGTAAGGACAAAGGACACAACCGATAAATTGTCCAGATCTGGGGTTTATGCACTAAATTGTAGAGAATGTTCCACGACCTATGTGGGACAAACAGGTCGAAACATTTCCACAAGGGTGAGAGAACATTTAAGCCTTGTCAACAAATTCAGAAATACGGATGTAACTGAGACTGTTTCAGCTTTTGCCAATCATTTTTTGGAGTCAGGTCATGAATTTTACATGAATGTCCGAAGGGGAAAAAGCTTGACCTTGAAAAAAAATGGAAATAACCAAAGCTATAAAAAGTTCCATTCTCACTTGCGTTAACGATGTTTTTAATTTTGAACCAACCCTAATATTTAACAATTTAATGTAATAATTGTAGGCAACCTTCATTTCATTCATTAATTCATAGAGTGAGAGTTTTTGGTTGTTTTCTTTGGCTAGTCTAGTGGTCTGTGGGTGGTTGCTTCGGCGTCTCGCTCGGGCGGTCTGGGTTCGATCCCGCCTAGAGACACGAATATTTTTTAATATTTTATTTTGTTTATTCACGTGAGACTTAACCTCATTTTAATGTCCATCAAATATGTACAAGTAGTTGTTTGTTTTGTTGTGCTTCAGTGTGTTTTATTCTATTTGTAAGTTATTGTTTTAGGATTTGTGAGTGTGATTATTTATTAAGGTTCTCTCTGTTGTTTGTAGGTCTGATGATGCTCGAAAGGGCGAAACACGTGTCATGTTTGTTGTAGATTGTAAAATTATAATTTAATGAGACCGAGACTTGGAGTCTTTTTCTATGTTTGTTATTAAAACTAGGTCTCTTTGAGCAATATGGACAATTTCTTCGAATTTTACATAATAATTCATTCTTCTTAAAATATATGTCCTGCTCTTCCTTTCCTTTTTCCATGAATCTATTTTTTTAAAATCATAGAACAAATTAAGTGCATTTCCATGTTTATAACTTTTTATTAATTACGTTATTAGGTATAGTAGAATTATTTTGGCTATACTGTGACGTAACGACAGCACAAAAAGAACGTATTTCTTAGCTGTTAACGGTTAATATGCCAAGTTATCTATGGAATGCACACACTAAAGCGTTCTTGGCAGCAATCACGGTGGCGATCCTATGCTATCATTTGACCGCCGCGGTGGCAGTGATCGCCTCCTAGATCGCGCTGGTGTGTGGACAGTTCACCATCTTATTAACTTCACAGTTCACCAAGCTGTGTCAGACATTTAATAAAAACGATATATAATTATATAATTAAATAAAGCAAAGAAAAACAGTATGAAATGTGATTTATTCATTGAAAAACGTACAAAATATGTTTTTATTCTAAAATTTTATATTAAGCTATTTTATAATTACAAAGTCAAAACTTTTCTGGGCTAAAAAAGTTGGTAAAAATTCCTTTTTAACAACGTTTTAAAAAACAGAGAGCCTATTATTCTAAGTATCCTTTTTTTAGCTAGAAAAAGAACAAAAAGCTGCATGAATTTCTTGGACATTGAAAATGCTTTCTAAAAAAGTGCTCTCGCGACGAAAGTAAGTTCAAGATGGATATTTAATTTAAGCAAAAATTGACTAAAATCGAATAAATGATTCAAAGAAGTATCATCAAGAAGGGCAAAAGGACATTTTAAATGCAATATAAACTAATTTTAGAAAGAAATAGTGGAACAAAATTATTAAAATTAAATAATAAAATATTTTTAAACAAAATATTAAACGATATAAATCAAAGTTTGTCAATGTCAGAAAACAGATCGTCGCTCTAATCCTTGTTATTCGTTTATATGTTTATATCTAAACTATCGCATACTCTGACTACTTTCCAAGCTTTAAGAATCTCTTTTTGGGTGTGCCGAATGTAGTTCTGCCAATCAGCGATTACTTCGCCAAGAACCTTTTCCCACGTTTCCAAAACTTAGGAGGATATTCCTTTTAAAGCATAAATATATTGGTCATATTTTCTTTTGCACTCTGACCAAAGCATTTCGATGAGGTTATATTGACAATGGTATGGTGGGAGGCGGAGAACCATATGACGAAAAATTTTTACATATTCGTCAAGAAAATATTTTTTTTCCGTACTTCGATTTTACTAAATCTCAGATTTGGTCCTTCATTGCTGCCTCTGGGAAGGCAATATTTTTTTTGGAAAGCCATAAAACTAATTTTTTTTTGGTCCAGGATTTTCGAGGTATGTTTCGACTATCCCACAGTGTTAGCTTGCGTTGTCCGTTGTTGTTAGCGGTAAATTAGGAACAAGTTGATATTTAAACCATTTTTCGAAATTTTGACTATCGTGATAGTCCACACTGTTTGTCCCGCTTCTAAAAACTAAACTAGCTCCCTTGATAAACCGGTTCTCACTGCCAGCGTTGACGACGATGTATTTATAACCTAAAAAGATCAACAGTTTTAAGACTGGAGCAAAAGAAGAAAATCTGTTTTTTTATATATAATTTAGAAATCTAGTATATTTACGAACATGGATTCATTTCTCCACATTTCATCACACGAAAAGTTTTTCTTTTAATCAAAATTATAAAAAAACTAAGTTTAATATTAACAATTTCTCAACAGTTTTTAAAAATAAATTATATAGGATTTTGAAAAGTAATTATTTTTGTTAAATATCAAAAAGTAAACATTTTTATTTTTTCGCGGCCAAAAACGGTTGAATTTTAACTCAAATCCTGGTCGTGTTTATCAAATAAATTACATTATCTTTGAACATTTATAATCCTGATTATTGCGGGGATGTGAAAAAGTTATTTTAATCCCACGAAAATAAATATAAATATTTTTATAGTGCAAAATTTACTGATTTTTAGCCATTTTCGATAGCTTGTAACATTTCTAATCTTTGATATTTAATAAAAATAATAACTTTCCCAAACTCTCGTATTATTTATCTTTGAAATACCGTTAAAAAGTCGTCTATAATAAACTTAGTTTTTTTATGATTTGGGTTAAAAGAACACCTTAAATTAGCAAACATTTTAAGTATGCATGTATTATGTAAATGCACAAGGAAACTAAGTTAAACAAAAAACAAATAAAGTCAAAATGCTCTATAAACTTACTTTTACCGCTTTTGGAAGAGCTTGTGGCTTTCATATCATCCTGCAGGTATTTCTAAAAGACCTTTTACTGAATATCCATGTTTTATCAAAGAAGACTGAAGTAAAACCGTTTTCTAGTGAATTCATATGTTTTGTGTAATCCCTCATAAATGTAGATAATTCTTGTATTAAAAACATCTGGTAAATACATGAGATACTTGCTGTTGTTACTCCTCTTCCATTGAAAGCCGATTTCTCTTACTAATTTTCGCAGAAAACTAATAGAATAGTTGAAATGATTGATCATATCATAATTTAGTTTCTGATAGAAAGCCTTTATGGTAATATGTCCATGAAACATTTTTTCTTAAATTAAATATCGATCTCGAAATTACTTTCGTTACGGAAGCTGTCCTTTCTACCACATTCTGAACGTCCAATGCAATTCTTGCAGCTACTTGTCGTTTTTCTAGCTCAAAAAAAGCTAATATAATAAGAATAATAAGCTGGCTTTGCTCACTTATTCGTCTATTTCCAATTTTTTCGGCATTTTCAACATTGACTTTGTTTTGACGCATAGATAAACGATTTTAACGTTTCGAAATGTCACACTTAAAGATTTGCCAACGTGACAAGTTGTAGTTGAAATTAGGCACTTCAACGATCTGTCACTGTCATGTCATTTTTGGGTTGTCGTAGGACAAACAAACTGATTTAGCCAATGAGGCTTAAATATTGGTTTGATAAGTCCCACAATAAATTGGTCAAATAGCTGTCGTAGGACAAGCAGCTGTTTTGTTGGACTGCCTAATTGGAGATTACATTTAAGACAAAAGTTTACTATTTTACCATTGGTCAAGTTGCGCAATTAGGTGTAACTTTTAAACAAACCCTAAGTTGTCAACCTATGCTGTCGTAGGACATGACAGATTGTTGGACTGCCCTATAAAAAAAGACGTAACTTTTTGTAGTAAATTCATGGTTATAAAGATGTAAAAAATGACATCACTGCATATCGAAAAAATTTCCACTATACAGGTGGTATTATGCCGTGTAATCCATTTACCGTTTAACTAAGGGCTGGCATAAGTTAAATGACAATTAATACTCCGATTTGAAAAAATGTCACCAACTATTACTTCCAGCATCATACTGAAACGTCGAATTAGATTTAATACATGACAATCTCACTTAAAATTTCCTGAATACCCGAGAGTAACTGAAACGCATGGTTTAGAAAAATTAGGAATGCCTATAAACTAAACTTTATATGAACTTTTTAACCTTTCTAACTCTTAATCTCAATTTTCCTTATGGATATCCAAATAGATTTACACGTTCGTTGATCCATGTTTGTTTAGAAAAAATATGTCTGGAATTTTTTTACAAACGGGATTAGTTGACTATCTAGCTGGATCATCTAGAACTCGAAGGGCGACATAATGGAAAGACATAGAGAAATATCCCTATAGATAAGCGATTCACTTGAAAATCACTGGTTAAGTTATACAGAGCGGCAAAGGCCAGTTCGCTACCTGAACCTTACACCACTTGACTTTTTTGTGGGCCACACACACACACTTTTTGCGTCAGATATCCTCACATATCTCTGTATATATTAACAATTTATTTTTAAAGGTATCGTTTAACTATAGGGATACTTTTGTGTGTCACTTCATATTTCGTTCTTCCCGTAGTAAAGGGTACAGCTAGATATCTAACCTAAAATATAAATACCTATCTCCCAATTTTCTCTGCAGAAAAATAATGCGAATAACGTGTATCCTTAAAGAAATTTGAATGGTTCAATAGTTCTTACCATAACTAGGACACTCGCAGTAAGTCTAATGTCTCGCTTTTAAAGCACAGTTTAGAAATGTATAAAAAAATCGCCTCTGTGTGCCGGTAGTCGTATGTTTAATCTGTTACTGGTGTCGATAAAAACTATCGCATCTCCAAATAAATTTAAACTCGAATTAAATACACTATTAATATCTGATTCATTTTATTCCATAAGTGAATTTGTTGTTAATTTAAATAATTTGTACGACTAGTATCATTTACGAGCGACCTTCCATTTTGCATTAATAGCCAGAACCATCCAATTGTTATTTTGACTAACGTTTTGTAAGTGTGTGAATTGAAAATTGGCTACTTTGTATACTAATTAGTTAAGTATATATGACTACTTTGTATCTTAAATAGTTAAGTATATGTGTGATGTAGTTTGTTGATACAGTGAAACCTCCCTTAACGGACACCTCCGAACAATGGACACCTCTGCTAAACGGACAATTTCGAAGTCACCGACCGTCAGTATATGTACTCCTGTGTATTAAACCCTTTTGACAACGGACACTCTTAACAACGGACACGGACAGTAAAATTTGGAACATTTTTAATAAAAACAATAAAATTTACCTCCTTAGAACGGAATAATTTATGAAAAAACCACAATTAATGCCGGTATTTTTATTGCACATCATGGGCAATATTTAGATCTTTGCTAATAAGCGCCGCGGCGCCTACCTATTGTTAATAGCACTAGTTTAACTCTAGGCAGGCTTATGCTGTGTGGCTTGTAGGTAAATTGCGGTGAATTGCATAATAAATAGATCACCTTATTTTTATAAAATGTAGTCTTCATCAATAGATATCTTAGTTTTGATGTTATCTGGTGCGATCAATATGTCTTTAAACAAATCTTTAAGAAAAAGTTGAAATAATCCAGTACGCGGAAAAAAACGAACTTAATGTTAGAGTATTGGCCGAAAAATTCTGTTTAGAAAAATCTCAAATTAGTGATATTTTGAGAAACAAGAGCGATCTTAACAAGCGATTCGCCGATACCCGGAACATGAAAGAGAAAAAGAAATTTGCGAAAACTGAGGGTGCTGCCATAGACCAAATTATCTACGACTGGTTTTGTAAAGTACGCTCCAAAAACATTCCAATATCCGGTAGAATAATAAAGCAAAAAGCACAAGAAATTGGGAAGAATCTAGAAGTTGATGGTTCTAAAGGATCAAATGGATGGTTGGAGAAGTTCTGTCAACGTCATAATATCTCTTTCAAATCCATGCATCTGTGGCGAAGCAGTGGCTGTAGACTTGATTCAGGTAACTGATTGGCGGACGAAATTATGTGTTATTATCAAAAACTACGCACCAAGAGACATTTATAACGCCGACGAAACGGGGGTCTTTTTCCGCATCTTGCCAAATAAAACGTTTTCTTTGAAAGGCGAAACATGTGCTGGCGGAGAAGAGACTCACTAAAAAGAAAATGCACTGGTGATTGGAAAAAGTAAAAACCCGGTTGTTTTAAAGGATCAAGCGTGGAAAAAATGCCACTTGAATGATACTATAACAAGAAAGCATGGACGACAAGGGATATTAGATATTTTTGGATAATGCTGCATCTCATCCAAAACTAGAGTTAAAAATGTTAAAATATTTTTTTTACCGCCAAATACGACATCACATTGCCAGCCATTGGAACAGGGTGTGATTTAAAATTTTAAAAACCACTACAGAAAGCTTTTAATCAAGCGACTTTTGTTATCCATGGAGTATTCTGAATCTGCCGAACAATTGGAGAAATCCATAAGTGTAAGTGTCCTGATTTGGATTGTTGCTGCACGGAAAAAAGTCGAATCCAAGACCATCAATAACTGCTTCTGCAAAGCTGGATTCGGCGAAATTCTCGAGGAAAACTTTGACAACAATAGCGAAAAACGGAAAATCCTAACATAAGTATACGTGAGTGCATCAGTGAATTTCAAAATAGTGAGAACGGTCAGATTTCGTCTGACAGTGATGATGACGAAATTATTTCTTCCAATTAGATTAGATAAGAGCATTAAGGAAGCATATAAAATGTTAAGGGATATTGAAAACTTACAAAAGTTTAAGATAAACAACACTTCATAATTGTTTTAAATAGAAACTTTTTATAAAGTAGAACTGTATCAAACTGTATATGTGGGTAGTATAATATTTTATATTAGGTAGTACATTTTTATTGTATGCATATATATATGTAAAAGATGTTGGTGTATACGCAGTAACAATTGTATAAATAATTTGTACTAAACATATTTTTTTTTACTTAAAAATAAAAATTTTTTTTAGATAAAATTAAATTGGTATTTAATTTGTTCACTATATACAACGGACAGTTTCTGTGACACGGCTACTGTCCGTTGTTGAGAGGTTTTCCTGTATATATCATGTGCTGCACAATTTTATTTTTTTTTAAATTTTAATGTTATGCACCTATGACTTGTTTCTATCTACATCAGTGGCGGGCGGTGAAGTTTTAAAAAGGGAAAGCAATTTTTAGAAACGTACCTATTTTAATGTAATTCAATTCTTCTATCATTTTTTTGCAAATTCGTCAATGACGTCATCATAAAAACGTCGATGCTCCGACATATCTTGCAGAAGTTTATTTTTAATGGACAACAGCGATGTGTGCGAAAGTCTCTCCTGCCCCGTTGAATTCCTTACGAATTTTTTATACGTTTAAGTGTTGAAAAATTGCAGGTATTGTCAATACTAATTCACACAATATCAACACTTCGGTGCAGGCATCTTCCAGCTCCTTGTCTCTTAAAAATTGCATTAGTTCCTTAGCGTTTTTTTTGCGCTAATGTCATCAGTTTTGTAAATCACTTTTAGTTCAGATCGCAGTAACACTCGGTCCAAGAACTGGCCATAATGAAGAAGAAGAGATTTAAACGCATCTTCTGAAAAAGTTTTTCCTATAAATGCATCAAAATTGCAGAGCTCGAGGTATTTAAAATCATTTAAACCGTTAAATCTATAGTTTATTTGTTGCTGCTGAATTTGAACGATTATTTCATAAGAGGCGTCTGTATGATATTTGAACATCTCCCACCTTGTCTGTTCGAAGACGCTTGGCTTGTGGCTCTGCATTTAACGTCATCGCTTTCTCCCAAAATAGGTCAAAGTCATTTTTTGGTTTAACGTGGACTTAAATCATCTACTTTTTTAGACAAAAAGCAATACCATTTGTTTTAGTTTGTAATATATTAAAAACATTGTCCGAGAATGGAAATATTTCTGAAAATATGTTCAACAAATAATAAATATTAAAATCTCGTTTCAAAGAGTCCAAAAATCCCCTCGAACTATTTATTGCTTCTGAGTCCCACGTTTCATTATTTTCTATTATATTCTCAAATAGTTCAATCAGTAATTTACGATTTTCAGATACTGTTAACACAAGTCTTCCATTATCGTTCCACCTAGTAGGAGCTACTTTGGAGCAATTGTTTGTGGACAATGGAGTGCAAAGCTTGTGTACGTTTTATTGACTTGGAAAAAAAGCAGCCATGCCACTTAAAGTAACGAAAAATACTTTACATTCTTTAATGTGATTGATGGACTGGGATAAAACTAAATTTAATTTATGAGCAAAACAATGGACAAACACAGCACTTGGGAAAGTTTCTCGAACTTTAGCTTGCAGAACCTGAATTGAATAATATCAGTTGTTTCGCTCAGAACAATAGCAAAGAACCGCGCCTCAAAAATCTCCTGCTTAATTCTTTTTAGAATAATGGTTGCAACAGCGGAAATTAAATCATTCTGGATTCGATTCGACGTTCCGCAAAAAACGCTGGACTGCTTTAAATGATTATTTAAGCAATCATCATATTTAGCCATTAAACTAAGTAAATCTTGAAAATTTACTCTATTTGAAGAAACCCTTGTTTCGTCATGACCTCTAAATTCCAATTCGTGTTGTCCGAGAAAACAAACAACATCGATAATTCTTCTTAATATTTGCCTATTTTTATCGACTAGTTCATCGTGTTGGCGGTGACTAATTTCCGACTGTTTATTAAGGGCGTGTTCAATTCTGGTTTTGCTGAAGACTTTTTCTTTTATGACGGCCTGCAAATGCGTTTTGGACATAATGTGTCTTTTTAAGGCTTTATGGAAATTGTTTAAATCGAAAAAACCAGTTTTATTCAGCAGACCTTTTTCATTTTCAAAAAGTAAACATGGCCAACAAAATAATTTACTTATATTTTCACACCATGTTAGCCCTTTAAATTGTTTGTATTGTTTTTCCGGATAAAAATGTCTAATACAGTTTTTCATTTTTGTGGTTAAATTTTTCATAGGCGGCTTTGCCCTTCCTTTGGAAATTATTTGAAGCTTATCAGCGCAGTTTAATGTTGAAAATCCCTTTATTATTAGGACACACACCACACATTCACATACACTTTTCTTACTAAATTCTCCAACATTTTCAACGTTATTTCTGACAGCCGAAGTTGACGGTATTTGCATATCCACGTCCGTATTATTATCTTCCACATCGCACTATGCACGACCCGACGTACGTATCACACAACACACGGATAGCCGTTCAAACAAAGAACCTACTCCAACGATAGCTTCCGCCCCCACTTAAAGCACGCGACTGAAATGCAAAAATTGCAAACAGCTGGTGGAAAGTTCAATAACCTCTGGCTCGATTCACAGGAAATCAAGCATACAGGACTTGGCTGCAGAGAAGCTAGCGGCCCGCATAGGTTCTATTCTATTTTCTATTGTCGCTCGGTCGGAGTCAAGGCCTCATTTGTTATGGGCTTGATAATTAAGATAATCTTTTAGCATTTTTAATATAAACTAAATTAATGGGTTCCTATTTCAAAAATTACATTTTCGAAGATGTTTTGTAATTATTTTTGGGGAAGCACTGCTTCCATTGCTTCCATGGACGGTACGCCTCTGATCTACATATTGTAGTTCTCGATATGTAATATATTTTACACATAATGTATTATTATTATACATTATTAAAAGCTAATATTTACTTTTGTAAAATTAAATATGTGTTTAAATTTAAGCCGGAATTATAATAAATTATTATCAGTTTCTTGTTCACATAATTTTCTATTTGTTTGCCATATTGGTGTTAATAGTATCACTAAATATTAGTTTGCATACATAACAATAAATAAAACAATCGCAGTGGAATGTGGAATAACAGAATTCTCTAATGACATGTATCACATAATTTATCTCTCTACCGAGGCATTAAATCATTTAGGCGGAGGAAATTTAAAATGATCAAATTTATTAGTTGCATTGATGATATTTAAGATAATAATTTTAAATAACCTCAGCAAAAGAATTACAAGGGTAGGTTTAT
The DNA here is from genome assembly GCA_030620095.1 of Kuschelorhynchus macadamiae. NCBI lineage: Eukaryota > Metazoa > Arthropoda > Insecta > Coleoptera > Curculionidae > Kuschelorhynchus > Kuschelorhynchus macadamiae. Next base: position 3,165,121 of record JAUTXW010001600.1, read on the forward strand.
CAAAAATACTTTTGCAGTTAAGTACTTGGATCATCAAATGATCTTTTAAATTCAAAATAAATCTACTAACTGACTGGAATCATTACAAGTATTTTGACTGTAAAATTTAATGAAAGTTTTCACGGCTGTGGTTAATTAAGAATGGAGAAAAGCTACTCGTCTTGATTTAGATATAAACGCTCGTAAATTATTAAATATTTATTTAAAATTAGCTTTTATACCTGAACATCAAACATTTAGAACTCTCGATGAGATTACCAATGCTCAAGCGGATAGGATACATCAAGCAGGTACTACTCGTATTAAGCAACAGAAAAAGCTCGAAGGACTTCTGGACAACCAAAGACCAATGAAACCGGCACAGGATACAGTAATAAATGTATCTTCCAAAATTCTCACTGAGGCAGAACAATCCGCCCTCTCTAAAGGACAAAGTCATCCGTTGAAGCGACAATTAGAAGACTTCCAGCAGAAGAACCTGACGTAATAATGTATGAATATGCGAAGATAATCAAAAATTCTAACCCATTTAAGTCTAATCTATCAGTTGCGTAAAAAACGGCGATAGACAGACAAGGACAAGGGAAATGCCACTGTCGTCATGAGCAAAACAGATTACGTACAGAAAATAGAATTACTTTTGGACGACAGCATCTACAGAGTAATTCAAGTAGACCCTACCAACAAAATTGAGAGACAGATAACCAACCTTATAAACGCATCCAACCTACCAGCAGAGGAGAAGAAGATGTTAAGGCCAAGCAGCTCAAGGATCACTCGCTTTTACGGACTACCTAAAATACACAAGGTTAATGTACCACTTCGACCTATCAGTGCAATAGGATCTGCTACTTACAAAATCGGTAAATATCTATCAAATATCCTTAATAATTTTACAAGGAAAACACATTCATATATTAAAAACTTGACCCATTTTGTAGAGAAACTGAAAACAATCCAATTACATCCCAAAGATATCTTAGTAAGTTTCGATGCAGAATTGCTATATACTAATGTGCCTATAAAAGATTCAATTTCCATAAGATCAGACTTATTTCACCATAATAATATTGACAACTCATTTTTAGATTTGATTGAAGCATGTCTCACGATAACATATTTTGTTTTTCAGGGAACTATTTATGAAGAGACCTCAGGAGCAGCCATGGGATCTTCTCTCATCAGTGGTAGCCAATATCTTCATGGAAGCTTTTTAGGAGGAAGCCTTAGGATCGTCTTCATTAAAGCCAACAATCAGGGTTCAGATATGTGAACGACACTTTTGCAATATGGCAGCATGTTCCAGAAAACCTCCGCGGGTTTCCTGACCATCTGAATCAACAACATGCTAATATACATTTTACAATGGAAATTGAATCAGAAAACACAATTCCCTTTCTAAATGTTTTTTTCTTGTACAAAAGAAAGGGGATGGTTCCTTAGGACACTCTATATATGGACAACCAACACATACGAACACATACCGAAATGCAAATTCTCATCACCGTTCAGCATAAAAACAATCAGTTATTTATTCTTTGGTTTACACAGTTCTCGCTATTTGTGACCAAAATTCTTTACAATCGGAAGCAGAGAAACTGACTCAAGCTTTAAGAGGGAATGGATATTGCACTGAGGGTGATAATGAAATGATACTACTAAGGAATTACCAGTGGGAAGTGAATTTCTTCCACTTATACCCAGACACGATTGCAAGGTTACTTCACCGGTCCAACATACGAACAATCTTCAACACACTCAAGAAAATTGGACAATATTTGCGATCGCCAAAGGACATTATTCCCTTCCAAACGGAAGGAGTATAATAATATGTAATTCCTTGTTCCTGTGGTGATGTTTATATTGGAGAAACTGGACGATCTGTATTGAGTAGGCTTAAGGATCATGAACGATGTATCAGAAAGAAACAAATTGTACAATCTGCTGTATCTGAACACTAACATTTCACTGTCATAAATGTAGAAGAAACCAAAGTTCTTGCATCGGTTTCGGGAATCAATAAACGAAAAATTAGAGAATCTATTGAAATGTATGAGCCTCCTAACAATTTTAACAGAGATCGTTAAACCGGGTTACGGTTCGATGAACACAGGTCGACTATAAATAGCCGTCCTAGGTCTCTCCGAGCTCACTGAGTGTCCCGATCCCGTAAGATAAGATCCCTGAAGATGTTTCGTGCAACCGAAGGTGAAACGTCGGGAAGTAATTCCATTTTGATACGGTCTAATCCCAATCAACATGATTGTTTATTTTGGCTGTATTTTCGAACAAACAACGCTTGGTATAGTGTATCTAAAGTCAATTGAGACAACATAAAAGATAAATATCCGTCAACATTTGGCGATTTCTTTGTGAAGCATGGGCGGCGTGATAGAAATTTAAACTTTCTTTTGTAAACCGACTAACTAAATAATAAAAATAAATTTATTTGTTATAAATGGTGTATATCCGAATGCGGTCTTATCGTGCGGGTCCAAAGGTCACCAACATTATGAATCAAATCAGAATCAAGACAGAAAAGACAGTGAATACCAAAATGTTGTGTGATTCTTTTATTCGATTATTCTTTTTCTATTAAATCTCGATGGGCTGTTTACAAATATACAGAGAGAAAGAAAATAGTTTTTTTTATTATATTACGCAATATTATTAAGATAGCCACTTAATATTATTTTATGTAATAAATGCCGAGGGACTGTTTATACAGCCAATTAATGAAAGTGAGATTCTTTTATCAATCACCAAAAATTATGAGCCCCGCTTGACCTAAAAATCTAATCACTTATACAGTGTCATTTATTTAAATGCGGGCCACACCTGTGCAAAGAAAAACTTGTTTTTTTTTGTATTGTGATAAAAAAGAAATTATTTCGCAAAAATTTACACACAAATTCATACACTTTTGTTAAAAACACAAGATAATTAGTTATTAATTCTCTCGTGAGATTTTTTCAGATCTTTACGTTTATAGGTCCCTAGATGCCGGAAAACATGTTTTCTCAATTTCGTGTGTCTGTAGGTATGTCTGTCCGTCAGTCTGTCTGTTCGCGGCATAACTAAAAAACTACTTATCCGATTTCTTCAAATTTCAGTCTAAAATTAAGGGCCATGCATGCGAAAAATACAGGCTATATATATATATATATATATATATATATATATATATATATATATATATATATATATATATGTATTTATATATATACAGTGTGTATCAGCCAAATGGAATAAATTCGATAATAAATAAATGGGGGCGTGTTCGGAAAAACGCTTGGACCCGTCGATTGGTATTTTTAGTTGCTCATTTTCTCCAATAAAAACTTTTTATACAGGGTGTGTCCTGTAACAGTGGTCAATGCCAACTTTTTTATTTCAAATGCAACACCCCGGATATTATTTAATTTTTGGATTCTTTAGGAGATTCTAACATATATTTTATGTTCAATGTCCTATACCTATCTTCAACTATTTCGGCAATATTAAGTGTTTTCAAATTTATTTTTATTTTATTTATTTCGAATTTATTATTATTCATGAAAGTGGCTCTGGTTACTGAACTAATTATTTGATTACAAAAATTCGCTACAACACACTCAATACTTATTTACCATTTAGGTCTTCATATTAAGAATGTAAGCAAAAACCATTTTAGCGTTACTTTTTATTGATATGGAACAAAAAGAGCCAGTTTTGTTTACTTTTAAGTTTTGTTTACTTTTGTGTAAAATGCCTGGCTTTCTCTTTGCAAGACAGTTGTTGTCAGTGTCAGTGTCATAGTCTTTTGAATTTCGTTAACTGCATAATACCTAATATCAGAAAAATGGGTCATTTAACAGAAATGCATAAAATACCAATTCTACAAATGATTGGTTATGGAGATAACACACGAACACAAGTGGAAGTTGCTCGCTTATTTCATGAAACATTTCCAAATTTGCCGCATATATCCCAAGGGACAATTATTAAAATAGAAAAGCAGTTTCGCGAGCTTGGACATGTGAGGCAGATAAAAAAAGCAGCTGCCAATTCAATAAATGATGATACTAAATTGGATATTATGCTTGAGTTTGAGGAAAACCCACATATTTCTAGTCGACAAGCCGCCGCAATGTTCGATATTAGCCATTCGTCGATTATTCGAACATTAAAAGAAAATAAAATGCATCCCTATAAAGTGATACCAACTCAGGAGCTCATGGAAGACGATTATGATAGGAGAACTTATTTTTGTGAACAAATGATGGCTATGTTAGATAACAATGTTATTCAATTAGAACATGTTTTGTTTTCGGATGAGTGCACCTTTACACTTCACGGTCATGTAAATCGTCAAAATTGCCGCTATTGGTCTAGGGAAAATCCTCACTGGATCAGCGAAGAACATACTCAATATCCTGAAAAGGTTAATGTTTGGGCAGGAATTGTTAGGGATCATATCATAGGCCCCTTTTTCATTGACGGCAATTTGAATGGCGATAATTATTTAGCACTGCTCCAAAATAATGTCGTGCCAACTTTGACAAATTTGTAACCGGATCCAGCAAACCCACAAGTTCCAGCGAATATCATATGGTTTCAGCAAGATGGAGCACCGCCCCATTACCAAATTAATGTCCGGCAGTACCTCAACGGAATATTTCCAAATCGGTGGATAGGGAGACGAGGATCGATAGAATAGCCAGCGCGATCCCCTGATCTGACGCCATTAGACTTTTTCTTATGGGGACATATTAAAAATGTTGTATACAAAACTAAACCCCTCGACTTAGCTGACTTAAGAAGACGAATAACGCTTGCGATTAGATCGGTCACGCCTGACATGCTAAATAACGTTAGAAGAAATTTCTATTTAAGATTAGGAATTTGCCAAGACGTTCGCGGCGAGCATATTCAACAGTTCCTAAATTAACTTTTTACTTTTGTTTATACATTATGAAGAAATAAATAATTTTATTTTTTTAATCTTAATATATGCAATAAATTTGAAAACACTTAATATTGCCGAAATAGATGAAGATGGGTATAGGACATTGAACATAAAATATGTTTAGAATCTCCTAAAGAATCCAAAAATTAAATAATATGCGGGGTGTTGCATTTGAAATAAGAAAGTTGGCATTGACCACTGTTACAGGACACACCCTGTATAAAAAGTTTTTATTGGAGAAAATGAGCAACTAAAAATACCAATCGACGGGTCCAAGGGTTTTCCGAACACGCCCCCATTTATTTATTATCGTATTTATTCCATTTGGCTGATACACACTGTATATATATATATATATATATATATATATATATATATATATATATATATATATATATATATATATATATATATATATATATATATATATATATATATATATATATATATATATATATATATATATATATATATATATATATATATATATATATATATATATATATATATATATATATATATATATATGTATATATATATATATATATATATATATATATATATATGTATATAAACTCTAAATTTTAAATTTTGAATTAACATTTTCCGTGTATTTCTTTGAAAACTGGATACGTTGACTTGCTATATGTGGCAACTCGCATAAAAATCTACGATTACAGTCTTTTATATATCGAAAATCCAACATTTTTACTAATTTTGACAACGATTTTAGTCCAATTTCCAATATGCCTCGATTTTTTAAAGCTTCACTTAAGTCTTCTGTCTTTGGCTTTTTTCGTGTACATTTGTTAATCTTTTTTGGTAGTAAATTATGCTTTTTTTCATGCACAATTTTCTGCACAGTCCTTATACCGATTACAGAGATTTTGATCCTGGATATTAGCCGGTGAATTTTCATTTTCGTAATATTTTATTAGATTTAATACCATTTTTTTCGCTTGTGGATGCAAAAAACCCAAAAATTGTTTTCTATTACTCATTTTGTCACTGACTTGTCAATCTGACTTTGAAGTAACATCGCCCAAAGATTTTTGCAACTGCTGGTATTTATATGTTTATCCTCTTTTTTCATATTAAAATAACTTCCGGATTTCATGCGGAGGATATGATTACACGTAATAAAAGAAAAACAAACTTAAAAAGTTTGTCGTTGATAAATCGTATGACCCGCATGATAACACTGCTTTTGACTATAGTAAATTGAGCGTACACCAAATTTTCTGCTGTCTCAATTTACTTTAAAGGGTTACAAAAGACGAGAGAAGAAGAGGTACAGCCTATATTATTTATTCTTGCAATTTATATATTTAATTTTGGAATTAAAATCTTAAAGAATGTTTTCCCAGCGTTAAATATGAGTAGTTGCCAAATATTGGTAGTCCCTTTTTAGCACAAAAAATAGCCAATAAAAATGTATGGTCTGTAAAGAACAAATTTTGAACTGTACAAATATTAAAAGAACTTACGTATTCTAATGCATGAAATTGAAACTAAGTAAGAGAGATGATTCATTATCGCTTCCAAGCCTACACTGGTAGCAGCAAAAGGCGGGACCACCAAATGAAACAACGGATTTTGCAGGCAAAATATCTTTTACCTACAAAATATTGTCTCTGTAAAATGCGAAGATACGTCATTTTTTGATAAATCATATAGGACATGCAAAATTGTGGATGCATTGGGTACAAATTTACAATAATAGTTCATTATCTCTAATAAATATACTTATACTTAAGTTCAAATAAAGTTAGTAGGTTCCTTTAACTATATTAATGGCCCAGACACACTTATTTATTTTATACAAACTACATTAATAAATTCTGTGTCACATGTACGTTTTTGAAGGAACCATCAATAAATACACATTTTTCTTTACGAACTCTAGACAACATTCTTTAATCTTAGTACACACCAATTTAAGGCTATTTAACTTTTCAATATCATTTTTGCCTCTGTTTAAAATATCATTCAAATATGCTAGCACACCTGGAATATGACTAAATAACTGCTTAATAATATTTTGGAATATTGGAGGTGAGTCTCTGGTATAAAAACGAACCTCTCTGGATTGAAATAGTTACTAATTACACTGACCAACAAGAAAAAAGGTCGGGGATAAAACTAATCTATTCTCGTTAGATCTTGATCTGCTCATCCCCAATCGGACTTTTATAATAGTAATGCACTTTTGTCATTGGAGAGGCCTGTCTGGACGTTTTAGGGTTGGCTTTTCCTTATATATGGTAGTAAAATGTATTAAATACGCAACCGAGTTGCCCTGTGTAGTTTTATTGCAACCACGATGTCGTTTAGTGTCGTATTTCAACATCCCGTTGTTGAATATATTGATATGCCACCCGATTGTGTTAATAAAGCCAAACAACTTTATATTATCTTTGGAGCGATGTTATCATCAAGAGTAAGAAAAGAAATATCACTCCTTTAATTAGGAAAGTATACGAGTTATATTCTGGATACAAGGTTGGTGACCAAGATAAAAACTGAGCGCCCCCCATTTGCTGTATAACTTGTGCAAACTGACTATACGTCATATTGTTATTTTGTTCTCACACCTCAAATCAGCAAACATATTACAATAAAAAATAAGGTTATTTCAGATACCCAAATGTACTGTCTGCTATTCGTCCTCTGTCCTATAGTGATACCTTGCTTATTCCCGTTCCACCAGAGGAATATAGTCTTGATAGCGACAAAAACTTAAATGTCAGAGATGCCGATCCCTCAACCCCAATTTCATTCCTGACTAAGTCTGCTCTGATCACATGAAAAAAACCTACACGAATATGAGCCTGCTTCTAGAAACGTTGCAATTTAAAAAATATGATTGGCAAATTTGTGCATATTTGAAAGTAATAGCTATTTTACTTGTTATGCAGTTAGGATATACAATGTACCGCTGATTTCTTTGCGATTGGGATAGCCGAGCTTAAAGGGATCGCTATAAAAGAAAAGTGTGACCACAAAGACAAACTTTTGAACCAGTATTATAATTATTAATAATAATTATAATATTTCAAACATTTATTTAATTCCTCCAAATATTTTACTTCCATTACATATTAAACTTGGCTTAATGAAAAACTTTGTCAAATCTACGAACAGAAATGGTCCAGGCTTCAATTACTTATAATAAAAATTATGACGAAAAAGAAATCCAGAAATTGTAAATAAACTGCTAAAGTCTTACAAAAAGATGGGAAATAATATGTCGCTGAAAATACATTTTCTACACTCCCACTTAGAATACTTCTCCGAAAACCGGAGAGTGGAGACGTTGGTGACGAACACGGAGAACGATTCAATCAAGTAATTGCCAATATGGAAAAAAGGTATCAAGGGAAGTGGAGCACTGCAATTTTGGCGGATTACTGTTGGTCACTTCTCCGAGAGAACGCAGAAGCTGTATATAATAGAGAGGTCAAAAAACAAAAGAAAATTGATTAATTGAATAAATACAATGGATAATAGTTCATAGGAAGTTAGAATATTATATAAAACTTACGTTTACAATATACTTCTTTAAGTTGTCAAATTGTGTGTATATGCAATAAATGGTATAGTCGAATGCGGTCTTATCCAGCGGGTCCAAAGGTCACCAATATTATGAATCAAATCAGAAAACACAGTGAATACCAAAATGTTGTGTGATTCTTTTATCGAGCTATTGAATCTCGATGTGCTATTTACAAATATACAGGGAGAAAGAAAATAGTTTTTTCTTTATTATATTACGCAATATTATTAAGATAGCCACTTAATATTATTTTATATATTAAATGCCGAGGGACTAAATAAGAAATTTTTTTTGTATTGTGATAACAAAAAAAATTTATTTTGCAAAAATATACACTTTTGTTAAAAACACAAGATAATTAGTTATTACTTCCCTCGTGAGATTTTTTCAGATCTTTTTAACGGTCTCTAGATGCCGGAAAACATATTTTCTCAGTTCCGTCTGTCTGTAGGTATGTCTGTCCGTCAGTCTGCCTGTTCGCGGCATAGCTAAAAAACTACTTATCCTGTTTATTCAAATTTCAGTCTAAATATATATATATATATATATATATATATATATATATATATATATATATATAAGGCAATTTAAGTAATTAAAATTGGTACAAGTATTCTATAATTATTTATTTATTGCCTACAAAATTACAAATGTACTAAAAAAGTAAGCAAAAAATGGTGTCAAATCTAATAAAGAAATTTTTAAATTAAAATTCACTGGCTAACATCCAGGAGCCAGTGGCAAAAGCTCTAAGAATCGGTATAAGGAATCTACAGAAATTTGTGCATGAAAAAAACACAATTTACTTCCGAAAAAGATTAAGAAATGTACACGAAAAAATACAAATTCAAAAAAACTTAAGCTACAACACAAAAATGGATATTCATAATGCAATTTATGATTTATATACGTCAAAGACTAATATAATCCTTCAGAAAATTTTTAATATAATAGACTAAAAAATATCATTATCACCTAAAAAGTTTTCATCTTCTGAGTCGTCCTCAAATGGCGCAATGATCATTGGTGCTATTTCGACATCTAGAACTCGTTTTCGATTCCACCAATCCCATAATAATTTCTCCGTATGTTCCACAGATTTCTCCCAGTACTCCGGCGTAATATAATTTAATGAATCTTGACAAATAATTTGCACTTCATCTGATGTAAGACCATTGTTCACGTGTTTTCCGTAATATGATTTTGCCCCAGCCCATATTAATTCTATTGCGTTAAACTGGCAATGGTATGGCGGCAGTCGTAAATCCTCATGTCCATTTTCCTGTAATATTTCATCTACGGCATATATTGTTGGTTTTTAATAGATTTTGCCATTAAAAGAAGTTCTAGTTTCGGCATATTGGGTAAGTGATTTTGTTTTATTAGCCAGTCATAAATATCACATTTCTTCCAGGATGAAAAGGGTTGTTTATTTAAGATTCTTGAATGATAAGATGGATTGTCCAAAATGATCTAAATTTGGAATCAGTTGTTCTTTTAACCACTTTTCAAACAGTTCACAGTTCATAATATCATGGTAGTCCATACTTTTGGATGTTGAAGAAAACAGTAAACTTGCACCTGGGAGAAATCCTGTTCAAGAACCTGCATGCAAAATGATGAACCGTTTTCCCGTCCCACATCCCTTTTTTCTCTTGACATTTTTTACAGACTCGTCCTGCCAAGATTTCAAACCACTTCCATTAGAAAATATCCAGGTTTCGTCTAAACATACCACTTTTTTAAATTTTGAATTAACATTTTCCGTGTATTTCTTTAAAAACTGAATACGCTGACTTGCTATATGTAGCAATTCGCATAAAAATCTTCGATTACAGTCCTTTTTATATCGAAAACCTAACATTTTTATTAATTTTGATAACAATTTTAGTCCAATTTCCAATATGCCTCGATTTTTTAAAGCTTCTTTTAAAACTTGAAAGGTTATATTTGTTTTTGATGTGTATAAATCATAAATTGCATCACTTAAGTCTTCTGTCTTTGGGTTTTTTCGTGTACATTTCTTAATCTTCTTCGTGGTAAATTATGCTTTTTTTCATGCACAATTTTCTGCACAGTCCTTATACCGATTCCCAGAGCTTTTGCTACTGTCTCCTGGATATTGGCCGGTAAATTTTCATTTTCATAATATTTTATTAGATTTAATACCATTTTTTTCGCTTGTGGATGCAAAAAACCCGAAAATTGTTTTCTATTACTCATTTTGTCACTGACTTGTCAATCTGACTTTGAAAAGACATCGCTCAAAGATTTTTGCAACTGCTGGTATTTATATGTATATCCTCTTTTTTCATATGAAAATATCATAGGTCTATCTAATTCATCTTCCGGATTTTATGCGGAGGATATGATTACACGTAATTAAAGAAAAACAAACTTAAAAAGTTTGTCGTTGATAAATCGTATGACCCGCACGATAACACTGCTTTTGACTTTATTGAAAATTATACTCCTGTTTACAACCTCGGGGGAAAATTCTTCAAAAAATATTTTGGGTCAAGTCAGTGAAGTACAAAAAAACTTTAAATTTTTGATGAGTGTTACTGTAAATCATCACTTAAAAGTACTTTCTGATAAACTTCAGAAAAATATATGTTTCAAAACTTTTGTCCTATTAGAAGCAAATAAGTACCTTATTCTAGAAAGTGGAAAGTGTGTGCTATACACAAATGGGGTTTTAGGTTAATTTTAAAATCCCCATAAATTCTGGAACGACCATTTTTTTTAAGTGGACACTATATGTGTTCCCAGTGCGAAAACTCTATTGGAACTAAAGCATATTTTCTATTAAATGATTAATTTCAATTTTGGTCTTATGTGCAATGGAACTGGACGTACTTTAATAAAGGGAGGCTGTACCTTATTTTTTACTTCTAAAGAAAATTTGAATTTATTAATGGGTCCCGAAGAGCCTTAAAATATTTTGACTTAATTATGAAATCATTTTTCTAGCTTGGTATAAGAGACGAAGCGAGGGAAGTGGCTGTTTTAGGTCATGTAGTAACCCTTAGTACTAGGGAATTGCCTGACATATCGGGTTTATCACGCACAACAACCAGGAGAATCCTTAAACAACATAAGTTTCATCCTTTTAAGAGAGAGATGATGATTTTGATTGCCGACTACAGATCTTTGAAGCGGTCAGTGAAATTATCAACAATAATCAAAACTACATGTTCGATATCTGTTTTTCGGATGAGTGTTCATTTTACCTTAACGGCATTGTAAATAGACATAACTGTCGGTATTGGTCAGATGAAAATCCAAGACTAATTCGCGAAGTATATACTCAGCATCCCCAAAAATTAAATGTCTGGGCGGGTATTTAATAGATCGGCACTTTTTATACCCGGTAATGTCAATGACGAAATTTGTTTGGAATTATTAGATAATGCTATGTATTCAGCCCTCGTGCAAGTACTGGACAATGAAGAGGACCATCATACGATCATTTTTTAATAAGATGACGCATCATCTCATTTCGTACAACCAGTACGACAACTTTCTCTAAAGGCTGGATGAGAAAAGTGGCCACCCAGGTCACCTGATCTGATTCCAATGGACTTTTTTCTACAGGGTCATTTAAAATCTAAAATTTATGCTACCAAGCCCGAATCACTAGATGATTTGCAAAACCGTATAATTAATGAATGCCGTGTAATGTATAGGATCGTTTTGAACACAATTTATTTTACTGCATGGAAGTGATTGGTGGTCATTTCTAACGTTTAATAAACTGATCACAAAAGTAAGTAGTCTATGTGGTGGTTATTAAGTAGGCATTTTTTCACATTGCGTCTCTCACTGTTTTAGCTGTCATTTCGTTGTTAAACAAAATTTGGACGCGAAATTTTAGGTTCAGATAGTATTCGATGAAATCTTCAAAATAAGGTAACGCAACACACCTCACCCCTATTCAAAACCAGGGGGCTGCGCTTTCCCCCGTTAGGGGGTTGAAGTTACGAATATGAAAAAAACGGACAAGTTGTTCCCCGTCGACCCAGAAATCGACTGGTTCAAGAGTTGGTCGATTTTTTTCACAAAAATGTAAAAAACCAAGTTCTAATTTGTATCCAGATTTTGATAAGCTGTCATTTCGTTGCGGTTGAAAATAATAAGGCGAACTTATTGGGTCATAAAGAACTTAATGAGACCTTTAAAAGAGCATGACCCCGCAGTGAAAATGCTTCGACAGAATTTTTTTATTATCGTTTTAAACTACAGCAAAATAAATATAAAAGAAAACTCGAATTGTCAGCATATTACGATGACCAGCTATATCAAAGGAAACACATGTTCAGAAAAATATTCAGCTCTTTTGTTAAAATTGACTCTAAAATATTTTAATAAAATTTTACAGAGCCAAGTCTTATTTCATTTGCCACTGTCAACAAATCTAATATGCGCTTGCCGATGTTGAAAATGCAGGAAAATAATACTTTGATTTTCTGACTGCACTAGGGTTGGAGACACGAAAACAAAATTATTTACTCTGTATTATTCTACAACTGCCAATATAAGACTCCAGTAAACAGAAAAACAGATGCTTTATTAGCTTGAATTTTAGTGCTTTTATTATTTTGCAAATTCCTTTAATTATGTTTTTTAGTTGGGTTTATTTACCAGATATTAATCAATCAGTGAAACATATAAACAGGATGGTTTAAGAGTACGTTAATATTCAACATATTCTTTGTTATTTCGTTTAGTAAATACAAAAGTTGAATTTCTATGTACTTTTTATACAGCTTTAAATATTTCTCACTATTTATTTTATCTTATATCACAAACGAACAGGCTGAGTGATTCTTAGAATCCGTAATTTTCACTCTAACGAGGTTTCCTTTGTCTGCAATATTATCAACTGTAAATAAGTTCCGCTCTGCCGCAAGCTCCGTCCAAAGCAAAAATAGCAGCTACTTTTATCATCAGATATAGTCAAAAGCAGTGTTATCGTGCGGGACATACGATTTATCAACGACAAACTTTTTAAGTTTTTTTTTTCCTTTATTACGTGTAATCATCTCCTCCGCATAAAATCCGGAAGATGAATTAGATAGAACTATGATATTTTCATATGAAGAAAGAAGATAAACATATAAATACCAGCAGTTGCAAAAATCTTTGAACGATGTCACTTCAAAGCCAGATTGACAAGTCAGTGACAAAATGAGTAATAGAAAACAATTTTCGGGTTTTTTGCATCCACAAGCGAAAAAAATGTTATTAAATTTAATAAAATATTACGAAAATGAAAATTCATCGGGCAATATCCAGGAGGCAGTAGCAAAAGCTCTGGGAATCGGTATAAGGACTGTGCAGAAAATTGTGCATGAAAAAAAGCATAATTTACTACCGAAAAAGATTAAGAAATGTACACGAAAAAAGTCAAAGACAGAAGACTTAAGTGACAATGTAAAAATGGATGTTCGTAATGCAATTTATAATTTATACACATCAAAAACTAATATAACCCTTCAAGTTTTAAAAAAAGCTTTAAAAAAAAAAATTTATAATTTAAAAAGTTGGCTTTCGATATTTTAGATTTTTACGAGTTGACTTGGATATTTTTAAAAAAATGGAAATGTCAATTTATAATTTAGAAAAGTGGTATTTTTAGAGGAGATTTGGATATTTTCTAATGGAAGTGGTAAAAAGCGTCAAGAGAAAAAAGGGATGTGGGGCCGTAAAAAGGTTCATCATTTTGCATGCAGGTTCTTCAACAGGATTTCTCACAGGTGCAAGTTTACTGTTTTTTCAATATCCAAAAGTATCGACTACCATGATAATATGAACTGTGAACTGTTTGAAATCTTTGATCATTCTGGACAAAGCATCTTATTATTCAGGAATCTTAAATATACAACCTACTTCATCGTGGAAGAAAAGTGATATTTATGACTGGCTAATAAAACAAAAACAGAATCCTTTACCCAATATGCCTAAACTAGAACTTTTTTTAATGACAAAATCTATTAAAAACCAACAATATATGCCGTAGATGAAATATTACGGGAAAATGGACATGAGGTTTTACGACTGCCGCCATACCATTGCCAGTTTAACGCAATAGAATTAATATGGGCTGGGGCAAAATCATATTACGAAAAACACGTGAACGATGGTCTTACATCAGATGAAGTGCAAATTGTTTGGCAAGATTCATTAAATTATATTACGCCGGAGTGCTGGAAGAAATCTGTGGAACATACCGAGAAATTAAAATGGGATTGGTGGAATGGAGAACGAGTTCTAGATGTCGAAATAGCACCAATGATCATTGCGCCATTTGAGGACGACTCAGAAGACGAGGACTTTTTAAGTGATGATGATATTTTTTAGTCTATAGTATTAAAAAGTTTTTGAAGGATTATATTAGTCTTTGACGTGTATAAATCATAAATTGTATTAAGTGTAGATTTCTTAATCTTCTTCGGAAGTAAATTATGTTTTTCTTTCATGCACAAGTTTCTGTACATTCCTTTTACCGATTCTCAGGGCTTTTGCCACTGGCTCCTGGATATTAGCCAGTGAATTTTAATTTAAAATTTTTTTTATTAGATTTGACACCATTTTTTTTGCTTCCTTTATATATATATATATATATATATATATATATATATATATATATATATATATATATATATATATATATATATATATATATATATATATATATATATATATATATATATATATATATATATATATATATATATATATATATATATATATATATATATATATATATATATATATATATAGACAGACGGAATTGAAATCTCACGAGGGAAGTAATAACTAATTATCTTGTGTTTTTAACAAAAATGTATAATATTTTTGCAAAATAAAATTTTTTTGTTATCACAATAAAAAAAAACAAGTTTTCTTTGCACAGGGGTGGCCCACATTTAAATAAATGACACTGTATAAGGGGTTAGATTTTTAGGTCAAGCGGGGATTTTTGGTAATTGATAAAAAAATCTCACTTTCATTAAGTGGCTGTATAAACAAAACATATCCTGATTGTTCCACTGATTCGAAGCGTCTTCCGACTTTATTAAGGCGCTTGCCATTTTGTGTATTTTTGTTTCTGCCAACCAAAAAATTTTAACCAAATACATATTTAGCGAATTTTCTTATTTAGTACCTCGGTATTTAATACATAAAATAATATTAAGTGGCTATCTCAATAATATTGTGTAATGTAATAAAAAAACTATTTTCTTTCTCCCTGTATATTTGTAAATAGCCCATCGAGATTTAATAACTCGATAAAAAAATCACAACATTTTGGTATTCACTGTGTTTTCTGATTTGATTCATAAAAAAATCGGTAAAATTTCTTTACCCGGAACCTCGCTCGTTATGAATGTTTCCTCTTTTTAAGAATAGTGAAGTGTGACCCAATTTAGTTCAGTACATAGTTATTTAGGGAAACATATATACTGTCTTATCAAACATTTTTATTGGACGCCATTTTGTTCCAATATAAAGGATTCCTACCAATATTTTACCAGTGTCTACCAATGCCACACATATTTTTTGGACATTTTTAAAGTCAACTTGATTATTTACGTTGATTTCTTAATCATTTTAATTGACCTCCATTTTGTTCCGCTATCTTGAATTCGTCACATAACTTACCAGTTTATCGCTATATCACATTTAATGCTTGCACAAAATTTGAAATTAATATAAAAAGTAGTATTTTCCAGACTGATTTATAAATATATTAGGCCGCCATTTGTTTTACTATCTTATATTCATACCAAAATGTTACTAGTTCATTCTTATTCAAATTTGGAGTCAACCTGATGAGCAGTTTTTAAGTTATGCCGCGAACTGACAAACAGACATTGTTTTTCAGATTACAAACATTTTATTTGGCCGCCAATTTGTTCCGCCATCTTGAATTAGTACCACATTTTTGACCTTTACATCTTTATACTACAATTAGTTATGGCACAATTATCGCAGGTGATTTTAATGGTAGAATTGGATCTAGAGAAGATAGCAGTGTTGTAGGCCAATATGGAGAAATAATTGTTAATGATTCTGGCGAGAGACTGGTGGACTAAATCAGCTGCAGATTTTAAATTGTTTTTTTCCACATAAACTAATTCATCAGTACCGCCATCTTGAATTAGTACCACATTTTTGACCTTTACATCTTTATACTACAATTAGTTATGGCACAATTATCGCAGGTGATTTTAATGGTAGAATTGGATCCAGAGAAGATAGCAGTGTTGTAGGCCAATATGGAGAAATAATTGTTAATGATTCTGGCGAGAGACTGGTGGACTTCTGGACTAAATCAGCTGCAGATTTTAAATTGTTTTTTTCCACATTAACTATTTATCAGTACACAAGGGAGAGACCTTCGTCGCAGCAGAAATAGATTATTGACTACGTTATAAAACGGCAGCAATCCCAAGTTTAAAGTCCATCACTTTAGAGTGGGAAGGGGTGCAAACTGTGGATCGGATCACCGTCTAGTAGTGGCCAAAGCAATCTTTTCGTTCTGTGTAAACCATAATAGGTCGAGAAACGAACATATTCCTGCAGAACAAGGAACAGAAATTGACAATGATGATTTCAAAAAATACAGGCTAGACCTTTTACAGCATGAAAGTATCAAATATCTGTATCAAAGGAATGTGGCAGTGAATTTGGCCTTACAAGAACTGGTAGCTGTTAGTGATGTTGAGCTGGAATATGATAACATAAAGTCAGCGATTAAGAAAGCGGCACAGGAAGCTTTGGGAGTTAAACAAAACAGGTAAAGAAGAGAACAGCCCATTTGGCTCACGAAAGAAGTTAGGCAGGTAATAAGAGAAAAGAAGATCAGCTACCATAAATAGCTCTCTAATAAACCTGGAACAACTACAAGATTAAGAACAGAGAAGTGAGGCAAGCCATAAAGGAGGAAAAAACCAGACTCTGGGAAGGAAAGTGTCAAGAAGTAGAAAGCCTAATTGGAGGAGCACAAAGCACTGAGGTATGGAGGATAATAAAACAGATGAAGACCAACGAATCAGATCAAATCTCCCACAGAATTAGTCTCAACAGATGGAAACAACATTATGAGGATCTCTTGTTAGAAAACCGTACAGAATACTTAAGACCGACAATATTTGATCAAGGGGAAAACCTTACATTTTCCACGCAGTATGTTAAACAAAGTCTGATGACAATAAAAAAAGGTAGATCGCCGGCCTCAGGAAAAATTCCAGTAGAGTTACTAGTACGGAGGTGAGACACTACATCGACGCCTCACTGATTTTTTTAATGAGTGTTGCCCGCAAAACAATATTCCACAGGAACTGAAAGTCTCCCATATTGTGTCGCTGTTTAAAAAAGGCAAACAAAATGATACTGGCTGTTACAGGGGTTTATGCGTAAATAATTCTTTTAGTCGTCTTTTTGGAAAAATTTTTCAGACCAAATTACGAAACAACATAGGCCATAAAATTGGAAAAGATCAAAGTGGTTTCGTACCTGGTCGATCTTGTACGGACAACTTATTTGTTCTACAACAAATAATGGAAAAAACAGTTTCCGATTCCATTCCTAGATGTCAAGTCATTAATAAGATTAATTAAGGAACTCTACAGAGAAAATACATCCTATGTTGACATTGGTAAAAGAGTTTCGGATCCCATTAAAACAACAAATGGTTTAAGACAGGGATGTAGTCTATCACCACTGCTGTTCTATGCATACGTAGAAGTTGCCTTAAAAGTTGGAAAAGAGGGTCTCAGGGAATGGGAATACCAATTAACAATGAACATCTTTTTACTCTAAGTTTTGTAGATGATCAAGTAGTGATGGCGCAGGATTCGTATGATTTAGAGTTCATACTTACAAGATTATAAGATGAGTACACACGATGGGGTTTGCATGTAAGCTTAAAGAAAACCGAATATCTGGCCATAAATTCAAATGCTAACTTTGAAGTCTTAATCAATGAAAATGTAACTGTAAAGGCCGTTTTACATGCTGCAATTCTTCTTTGCAATATGCAATAGTCTTGAACAAAGGCATGCGCAGTTTGACAAAAGGTACAAATGTCTTGCCACTGCGCATGCTTTGGTTCAACACTATTGCAACTTGCAAGAAAGAATTGCAGCAGGGCCTTTAAGCAATAAGCCTTTAAATATCTGGGGGTGATGGTCACGGGAGAAGGTCTGGGGAAGGAAGAGATAAAGACCAGAATTTAGAAGAGCAAAAGAGTCGTAGGGTGCCTAAATGGAATGGTGGGACAGGCATCTATGCCAGGGTACGAAAAAGAGGCTAGGGCAAATACTAGTTGAGTCAGTGCTATGGCTCAAAATTATGGACAATGGGTGCGGAATTAAAGCGCAGTGTGCAAGCTGTTGAAATGGATTACCTCCGAAGAAGTGCTGGGATATCGAGATTGGAAAGAAGAACTAACAACGAGATCAGAGGAATTATGAGGGCCGAGCAAACAGTTATTGACATTATAGAGAAGAGGAGCCTCAGGTGGTTTGGGCATGTACTGAGAATGCCAGAGAACACATGGCCAAAGTAGGTATTCGAGTGGACTCCCCCAGGTCGAAGAAAACGAGGTAGACCTAGAAGGTCATGGAATGGAACCATAGAGAGTCATGGCGTCGGGAGACGGGAAAGCGGCATTACGCTGTATTGGATTATAATGTAATTCAAGTCCCTTGATAATAATAATAAAGTTATGGCACACAATTTGAAATCAGTTCATTAAGTAGTTTTTTCAGGCTGATTTTTTTTTATTTCAATAAGCCGCCATTTTGTTCCGTCATCTTGGATGCGCAAAATTTTACCAGTTGATTCCTACATAATATGTGATTTTTGTGCAAAATTTGAGATAAATTGGATAAGCACTTTTTTAGTAATTTCTTTTTGACTTTTCACTAGGCTAGCATTTTGTTTTGTCATATTGGGTTGTTCCCGAATATCACCAAATATGACCCTTAATCAAACCAAAATCTGAAGTCAGCCGGATAAGTAGTTTTTTTAGCTGTGCTACGAACAGTCAGAACGACAGACAGACAGACAGACCGACCGACGCAATCGAGAAAACATATTTTTTGTCATCTAGAGACCCTGAAATGTAGAGATCTGAAGTAAAAACAAAGTTTTCAGACGAAGCAATTTTGAACTAGAATAAAAATAAAAACCGGCCAAATTCCCTACAATTTTCAAAACATTGCAATGCAAAGATTTCTGAATATAGCAAATAAATGATACTTACAATGTTGCCAGACAGCCATACATTGCTTGACTCCTAATGTAAATATTTTAAACCTGTCTTCGGCGCTTAACCTGGTGAAAACCAGGTATGGATTTACTTATTGCCTCTAGGTTGCCAGTGATTGAACTGTACCGTTTTTGATGTTATGGCTTTAATGATGATGCTTTCGGCGCCTAACCTGGTTTTAACCCAGTACCAACCTGGTGCCTCCGCTATTTTGTTTTGCGTTTAAAGATGCATCCTAGGCTATCAACGTTTTTTGCTTCCGTGTTGCCAGCTCCGCTGGAATCCTTTTAACTATATGGGTTTTTATGTTATGGTTTTAATGATGATGCCTTCGGAGCCTAACCTAGTGTTAACCCTTTACTGTTTCACATTTGCTTCAGATGTTAGCGTTTCAACTATACAACAAAATCTTTTAATATACCAACTGTTTATTTATTCAAAGAACAAAATATTATTAACAACCCTAATAAACTGTAATGAATGTTACGTTAACAAAACAGAATTACACTTGGCAACATTGCTTTTTGAATTCTAGGAAATGGCCGATTGTTAAATGTCAGTTAATTTTCCATTTAAGAATTTTTAAGTTGGACCACAAACATATTGTGTTGCTACATTTTTAACATCAGTTCTTTGAAAACTTATCATAAAAAACAATATATTATATAACAATATACTGTTATTGTCTATTCTGAATGCAATTTTAACATAACTAAAGTAACAGTAGACGTTTATAACCGTGTAATGTGGTTCATCCTCATTTTTTTCTGCTGAAATTTGTTTACTTTGACGTAAGCGTTACAGTAAATCCAAAAAAGTGAGAAAATTAAACATACCTAATCTCTACAAGAGCCAATAGTTTATTAATGTAAAAAAATTGCTTATATCAATGTTTTGTTCAATTTTAACCAATCATTTTATAGTCGAACAACATGATCAAAGTGTGCTTGATTCAAATACTTTACTTAGCTCTAAGAAGTATGCGAAAAAACTTCCTCCCTGGAACTTCTTATAACTTTTTTTTTCTCAATCTATAAAGTGGTTGTATTGAGGTTGGTACCTTGGCATTGATATGTATGGTAAAAGGTCTAAAATTGCCTTTTCAGCCTCATCCAAAATTCATCGGAAGAATCATTTTTTTAAATAACCAAATGTTTGTGTCTAGTTTTGTATGTTTCGTCTATATGTTTCTATTGCAAACTTTTATTTATTGTTGCCCCGAGAAAGAAAACCATTAATTGAAAAAAAAATTAGCAATAAAAAGTAGTCCAAGAAGCTCGTGAATCTTCTTTCTACATTTAAAAATTGCTCGTATTAAATTTTGAAACTTATTACCTTGACAGGTACAATAAACCCAAATGTTGCATTGATATCAATAGTGGTTTAATTTTTATATTTTTTTTATTACATGTTACTATTTTTGTTTGTTTGTGCATTACCGCAGATACTAATTCTATTTTTTATACATTTACAAATGGTTATCTAGGGATTTTTTTTAGTATAATTCACATAATTTAATTACGATAACGTTGGTTCAAGCAGTTGCGGGGTATTGATGCTGCAATAAATCGTGTTTATGCCTTGTAATAGAGTTCGCAAGTTCGAAGAAATACAACGCCTTGGGTTTGTCTAAAACGTGGTTAAATCCCAATATTTCTAGCTCATCATTATCCGTAACCGGTTTTAAACTGGTGAGGAAGGATAGAGACGGCAGATGAGGAGGTGTAGCGTTTTACATAAGAGAAGAATATTCATTTAAATTAATCGATATGCCTCCTTCTACTAGTGCCTTAGAACAGTTGTGGGTATCCTTGGGGATTAACGGTAAAAATATTTGTTTCGGCACCCTTTACCGACCACCCCACGAAAATCCTAAGCAATGTTTAGGTGATCTGGAAACTTCTCTCACTATGGTGTACCCAACCCATGATTTGATTTTATTTGGTGCTGATTTTAATGTTAATTTTGTTTTGAATAATAATAGTGTTCAATATATGAGCAACCTATTAACTAAGTATAGTCTTAACCAGATTGTCAATGCACCTACGCGTATAGCCAACAATAGTGCTATGCTAATTGATATTATAGTTACATCTTCAATGGGGTTGGTTAGCAATTGAGGACCGTTTTATCAAAAGTCGCTTTGTCCAAATTTCAAATTTTACAGGAAACGCTATTTTTAAATTAAGTAAGCCATGCAAGATTTTATAAAAAGTTTCTTTTTAAAATCGTTAGTGTATATACTGTTGAATAATTCCACCTTGTCATATTTATAATACTGCCTCAATGAAAAAAAAAATTAAAAAAAAAACAACCAAATATTTCAAAACTCGCTTTATCCAGCTTTATTGTAACTCAAAAATTAACATTTATTGCTTAATTATTCAAAAGTAAAAATATGATAAAGTTTTATTGTGCTTCATGATTCTCGTCTTCATTATCCTCTTCATTCTCGCTCTCCAGCATCTAGTCATCCCTGTTGGGGTTTTCATAAGCAGTCCCGAAAAGTTCCTGGTAAAAAACGTCATCTGCACGTTCAACATACTTTATTATTTTACGTATATCAGCTATCTTAACATCTTTAACATGGTTTGTCTTTGGAATCTCTAATGCTTTGTCTAGTATCTTTAATGTCTTTACTTTTTTTTCAATACTTCTACTTCTGTAGTATCTCCAGCATACGTGGATTTAACGTTCACAGTCACCTTTCTGCTTTCCTTGAGGTATTCTATTACTCTGCATTGTGCCATATTAAATGGAAGTTTGGGTTTTATTAATTTCTTAGATTCAGTTTTATAGTCGTAAGTTTTCCAATGCTCCCCCCACTTCTTTACTTGTCCGTGTCTAGAAAGTATCTCATAATACTGAGCAGGTGTTTCTATGCTTTCGAGTTTGCGAAATTCTTTTTCTATTCTACCAAAAACTCTATCGGGGGGCATGTAGCTGTGACCGCGAATGGGATAAATTTGCTGTATTTTGAAAAAGACTTTCGATTTTTCCAGAAATCTATATAAAGCTGCTACCAGTATGGAATTTTTATTCTGCGCCGAACACGAATCAGAAAAAAGACGAAGAGCTTTAGGTTCCCTTTCTCTTTCCTCTGTAAGTATTTTTGTTTCCAAATTTTCCAGATAATTTATTAGCGCCGAAGTTACTTGGTTAGCTCCTTTTCCACCTTCTGTTTCTAGCCAAGTGTACAAACATATTTTATGTATGTCTATTGGAGTATCATCAATCATAATGCACAGATTATAAAGCTACACTTGCCTTAAATAGAAAATTTCTCCTATGGATAGTTTCGGAATAGGTTGGTTTTGCTGCATATCAAAAGTTATGTCAATTTCATTTTCATTCTTCTGTTTCATTAACTGAAAGAATCTATTTGCACGCAGCTTGTGAATTCTATACTTGGTTCTAATATCATTCTTCTTTCCCAAATCTTTTTCCACTTTCAGTTCAATCAACAGTTTCTTGCAAGTTGTACAAGTCACTATGGGGAGAGCCAAATCCAAGATTGAATTTCGTATAGAAAATTTGTTTAAATTTACTTTTTGAACAAATATTTCTTTT
The DNA here is from genome assembly GCA_030620095.1 of Kuschelorhynchus macadamiae. Classification (NCBI taxonomy): domain Eukaryota; kingdom Metazoa; phylum Arthropoda; class Insecta; order Coleoptera; family Curculionidae; genus Kuschelorhynchus; species Kuschelorhynchus macadamiae. The sequence goes on from JAUTXW010001600.1 coordinate 3,188,479, forward strand.
TTTAGTCTTTTGCTCTTTACAGAAGCGTTCGTATGTTTTTGATAAATTTAATTCCGGTGGCAGGTAAGCTCGGGTGCATTTATTACGACTGTAATGACTATCCCTGCACTTATATTTTTTTATGTGTTGTATTGCATCTGCGGTTACCTCTCTATCACCTTCTTTGGTTCTATCACCCCCTCTTCGTTCTTTGGGGGTTTGACCGGATTCCAAAAACAAGCGAGCAATCCGTGCGAGCCGATCCCTCGATACACCTAAATATAACAAAACAATGCTACACACATTTAATAATGATTAGTTTGGAAAGATAATACCTGTAATCGACTGAAATGATTTTGCACAAATCTCTAGCGTTTCATTGGGATTCGTTTTTCTAATGTGATACTTAATGCAAACATTTTTGGGATATCGTAGAGCTCCTGGATCAGCACGATGCCGCTTTGGTGTACTAATATTCATATACTTAAGCAAAAATGCATCCTGCGATACTTTACTTTTATTTAAGTACAATAGCTTCCGAAAGTCTGGAAATTAAATAAAACTAAAGTAGGTAAGGTACCATTTTGCATAAAAACAAACATACCTTCTATATCTTCAAATGTCAGCATGGCTACCCGACAACCGCGCTTTTTAGATGTCGGATCAGCATGTGAGCATGCAATATCCAAAGCACCCACGTTTGTTTCTGTGTAACGAATTGATTTTTTTCGCGGCCTTTTTCGTTTACGTCCTCCGGCTATTTCAACGACATTCGTAGAATATTCAGACATTTTTAACACGCGAAACACATGTGATTCGTCTTGTTGTTTACTTCAAACTGAAATCGAATTCAAATAATCAAACGGACAACGCTAGGAAACATAAAACGCGTTCTATGTAAATCCCCATATGCAGTGGACAAAGCGAGTTTTGATTTATCCGACGATAAGGATAAAGCGAGTTTTCCAAAACTTTTTATTTTTGTACATAGTTCGGCATGTAACGAAACGAGTTTTGCAAAAACCGACTCGAAAAATCGATCCGGATGGTTGAAATTATATAGAAATGATATAAATCTCATTTTCGCATTTTTTGGACAAAGCGACTTTTGAAAAAACGGTCCTCAATTCTGAAGTGATTTATGTGGATGATATCTCTGTTCCGTTCAAATAAAGTATAAAACTTATAGGGATTATAAAAGCTTTACTTATGAGCTATTCTTAGCAGATTTACATATTACTAGGTTAGATGCGCTGTATTCTATGAATAATAGAGTGGTCTTGGGCAGTAAGTGTCCTGCGTTGCTAGCACTTCTGCGTGGCATACCACAGGGTAGCATTTTAGGTCCCCTTCTGTTTTCTATATATACCGCCGATTTCAATAGTTCTTTGAAATTTTTAACATCCCATCAATATGCCGATGACACCCATCTGTACCATTCTTTTAATGGGGTAAATATACGCTTGGCTGAAGATCAAATTAATTCAGACTTAGATTCTATATACAAAATATCGACTGCTCATGGTCTGGTCCTAAATGAGTCGAAGACCCAATTTCTTCTATTTGGTCCACATAGACCTTGATTGTCTGATGATCAATTAAATATTAAACTCAACAGTATTAAACTGAATGTTCTTGAATCCTGCAAAAATATGGGTGTTTATTTTGACTCATCTCTCAGGTTTGAAAAACATACTTCTTATCTACTTCAAAAAAGTTACGGGAAATTAAAATCACTGTACTTACATAAAGATTATCTCAATAATGACATCAAACTTAGATTGTGCGATTCCCTAATTCTATCTTTGGTGTCATATTGCGATACAGTGTATTGGCCAGCATTACTGGGCGGGGATAGGGATAGTTTGCAGAAATTACAGAATAATTGTTTAAGATTCTGTTATAATGTTAGAAAATACGGATAAATTTGGAAAAACGGTATTTGGTTCATATGAATAACTTGGTATTTAAAATTACCAAATATCAGCAGCCTCGATACTTATACGATAAGTTGGAGAGGGGAAGGGATACACATACCCTGTCAACTCGTTATGGTTATTTGTATACTGTTCCGAGACATAAAACTGCACTATACCAATGCTCATTCTCATATAACGCCGCAAAGTGTTTTAATGCACTACCCTTCGCAGCGAAGCAGTGTGTCAGTGTATCATCGTTCCCTAGACAACTTAAAGAGTTTGTTAAATATTGGGATGAGCACAGGGATCGCGGTAAGATGTGGTATTTAATGTTTACAAATGTTTCTCTTTCTTGTGTTGGTTTTGTTTGATTTTTATTTCTTTTTTATTATATATACTACCTTTCAGGATTCTCTCAAGCTTGATTTAATTGGTATCTTTGTTGATTGTTTGAATATCACTTTTAAATTCTTATAAGAATTATGTTTATAATTTTTATTTCTTGTTTATACTTGATACTCTTATTCAATTCTCTATATAACGGGTGGTTAGGTGAGTAGCGTTGCTAGATCTCGCCACCACATTATACCATTTATTTAAAATTGTATGTACAAAATCTAAATAAAGGCATTTATTATTAACATTATTATTATTAATAAATTGTTTTTTTTAAGAAAATGAGACATTTGTTACGAGAAGCTATCTGAGTAATGACAATTTATTTTTTTTTAGAACAAAACGAAACTAAGGGAAGTAAATGAGATTTTCATTTTATATTAATCAATTTTATTTTAAGTTAAAATCCTGACTTTTATAATAAATCGTTCTGTAGCCCAGGACAAAAAGTAAATCATATAAGCGGCCTCTAAAATGTAAAAAGTTAAACGAATTTCGCATTAGGTTCAACAATTTATATCCGAAGAACAATATGACTACTTAAAAGGCTTAATATCTAATTCTCGCTCGCTTTGAGGCGAGAAGTGCTTTATTACTTGTGCGCTGATTTTTATATTAGATAAATGAGAATTTATTTGCTTGTTACTAATGTCGAATATTTAGATATTAATAAAAATAAATGGAAATATTAAAGGTATAGTGTTTAAGGCTGTGCATGTTATGAAGTTAATATTAGTACAAAATGTTATCTTTAAAAACTCTTATTCAATTTTCTATATAACGGGTGGTTAGGTGAGTAGCGTTGCTAGATCTCGCCACCACATTATACCATTTATTTAAAATTGTATGTACAAAATCTAAATAAAGGCATTTATTATTAACATTATTATTATTAATAAATTGTTTTTTTTAAGAAAATGAGACATTTGTTACGAGAAGCTATCTGAGTAATGACAATTTATTTTTTTTTAGAACAAAACGAAACTAAGGGAAGTAAATGAGATTTTCATTTTATATTAATCAATTTTATTTTAAGTTAAAATCCTGACTTTTATAATAAATCGTTCTGTAGCCCAGGACAAAAAGTAAATCATATAAGCGGCCTCTAAAATGTAAAAAGTTAAACGAATTTCGCATTAGGTTCAACAATTTATATCCGAAGAACAATATGACTACTTAAAAGGCTTAATATCTAATTCTCGCTCGCTTTGAAGCGAGAAGTGCTTTATTACTTGTGCGCTGATCCTTATATTAGATAAATGAGAATTTATTTGCTTGTTACTAATGTCGAATATTTAGATATTAATAAAAATAAATGGAAATATTAAAGGTATAGTGTTTAAGGCTGTGCATGTTATGAAATTAATATTAGTACAAAATGTTATCTTTAAAAAGTGTAGCAAAATCAATTTTATTAACTACTGTATTACTATAGTTTCTAGACCACTTACTGAGTTCTACAATAGGCAATTGCGCACTTTTAATGGGCGAATAAAGAATTTTTAAGCTGATGTATAGCCAAAATAATAATGTTTTTATCCTATTTATCCCCTATTTGTGTAAATTTATTTACCAACAATAACTGATCCAGCAGGATGTCAAACCCAAATTTAGCGACTTTTCGTATCAACTGAAATACAAAATCGCAAACTTTCAAATTTATCACTTTAGCATCTTTCCTATTTTTCTCTCAAAAAAAGTGAAAAGTTTAAAGAAAAATAGCGTTAACGTTAAAAGCGTAAACGATTAAAAACCGTAACTACTAGAACTTTGACACAGACTAACTCTTGTTTTAGAAATCAGAAAAAGGTCGACACCTAATTTGACAAGAACTGCCCCCCTTATAAGCCTCTTATTGGCTGGAACGCGAAGCGTCGTCATAGACTCATCCTGATTTTTTAATTAATACATATTTCATAGATGTCGCCTAGAGTTCTACTTTATATAAGAATTGTATTAAAATGATATTTAATTACATTTGCGTCTTAATAAGATCAAAGTAGTTTCTATTTAAATGTCTAAAACTTAAACTAACTTATCAACATACTGGATCAAAAAGAAACATGGAGAAAAAAAAAGAAAGGCAAAGAAAAATCCTCTGAGTCAATCTTTTATGAAGGGAAACAATGCTTTCCAAAAAAAACATTGAATTTTTGAAACAAATAAAATATTCAATTGTATTTTTAACATAGTAAATTAACAATTTATTATAACTGGGTCGAAACAAATGAAATATTTCAAATATAATTATTTTTAACTAAAATGAAAGCTGGCAAAATAAATTTTCCCCCGAAAAGCACCCTATGATAACCATAAACTTTTAAGGGGGATGTATTGTCGAGTTCACCTTGACAGGTTTAAGATAGTGTAGATAAGTCTGCACAATCTAAAACATAGCGTTAGAGATGATGTGTTATTTATTATTTTGTTTGACTTTTAAAAACTCTCAAAATTAATATTAGATAGCTTTATTTTAACGACTTCTTTGAAATACTCGTGTTTTGATTTGTCATGAGAAACCGACTATTACTTTAGAAAAATTATCATTTTGAAATAAATTAAAAGATTGATCGACTTACCTGTAAGGAAGAGCAATCGTAATTATCCGAGCTCATATTCCGAACATTTTTGCTTACATTGTAGTTATATTGCCCCTGTGCAATGACTCACAAGTTTAAAGAAAGAAAATTATTTCTTTCTTATCACCTAATATGTGTCACCCTTGCCCGAATTCAGGTATATTTTGTTTACATGATTCATTATATTGTCGGGTGATATAAGAGATAATAGATCGTCCAGGGATGGGAACCGGGAGGGAGCAAAAATGTTCGGAATATGGGCTCGGATAATTACGATTGCTCTTCCGTACAGGTAAGTCGATCAATCTTTTAATTATCCTTCGCTCATATTCCGAACATTTTTGCTTACATTGTAGATGTTTAGAGAACAAATAAAATAACTGACGATCTATTAAACAAGCCATGTTACAAACCAAAAACTTTGAAACAAAATTGTACCTTAAGGTAAAACAAAACTGAACTACAACTAAATGACACAATCAATATCATGTATGCATTAACTAGGTATATTATAAATTGAACTATAGATTAATACTAAACATATAAAAAGTGTATAAGTAATAATATACGTTTGACAATAACAAAATAACTATATATAAAAAAAAATAAATGTCTATATAACTATAAGCAAAAACTATGCATGATATAACTTAAAATCCTAACTAGTTAGAATTGTTTTTGCAAAGTCTGTTGTATCATTTTGCAAAGGTTTGTTATAGAACTTATTAAATACTAAGGATTTTTCTGACCAACCAGCGGTCTTGCGAATAATTTCTATATTAAGACCCGCACGAGCCGCTGCTGATGTTGTTGTATGGCGCGTACTGTACCCTTTAAAAATATTAATATCTACGCCGCTTAATTCTAATGTTTTTTTCAACCATTTACTTAAAGTCTGTGTAGATGCCGCTTTAAAAGGTTTTCTTGTTGTTAAAATAAGTCTTTTCTCAGATTCTGGTCTTAAAGATTTTGTTATGTTTAAATAATGACATATTATAGAACCTACACAAAGCTGAGGTTTTTCTTTAAAAAAAGGAAAAGAAAGAATTGGCTGGTATTTATTTTTCCCTGAAGTTTTAATATTGTCTGGTGTTGTAATTTCTATTGATGACGATTTTATATAAATATTGTCTATTTTTATTAAAGAAAGGGTCTGCAATCTATGGGCGGAAGTTAGAGCCAGTAACATTACTAGTTTATGGGAAAGCTTTTCTAAGGAGAGGGCTTCTAGTGGATGTAATTTTTCAAGATAGTTAATAACCACAGAAGTATCCCATGTAAAAGAGTATTTGGGTTTAGGAGGATTTAAATTGTAAACTCCTTTTAAAAACCGTTTAAAAATATATTGTTGGTTATCAGGAATATGTAATATTAAGCTCAGTGCTGATTTATGGGTATTAAGTGAACTATATGAAAGTCCTTTTTTTGATAAGGTTGTTAAAAAGTTAATAATATTTTGTAAATGGAAACTTAAGGGATCTTGTCTATGCTCATTACAATATTTCCACCATTTACTAAAAACTGAGTCATATTGCTTTAAGGTTTTAGTGGAAATTGAAGCTAGAAACATGGGAAGTCCATCCTCTGGAATTCCTTTTCTCAAAAAAGCTTGCCTGATAGCCTCCCGACTGCCAAGGTAAGGTGTTTGTAGTTGGGATGTGGTAACCTAAAAGGAGATAAAATTAAATTCTTTTCCGGGCCAAAAATTATTTTGGTCTGAGATAAAAGTTTATTAAATATGGGGTACCATGGTTGATTTGGCCATTCAGGTACCACGACGATGCCTTCAGCTTTATCATTAATTATTTTATTCAAAACCCTGGAAATAATGGCAAATGGTGGGAATGCATAAAAAAACATATAACATTTAATGGTAAACGCATCAACAGCCTCAGATCCAGGATCCGGCTTCCATGATATATATCTTTGACATTTAGTATTTTGTTCTGAAGCAAAAAGGTCTATAACTGGTTGTCCAAATTTTTGAAATATAATATTTACATATTGCTCATTTAAGGAATATTCTGTATCAGTTTTCAAACATCGAGATTCTTGATCAGCAATAATATTATCTGTGGATTTTATGTATGACGCAAATATAAAGATGTTTTTAATTTCGCACCATTGCCATATATTTCGACAAATATTATTTAAATGTTCATATTGCACACTCCCCATTTTATTGATACAAGAAATTGCTGTTTTATTGTCAATTCTTAGTAAAATTTTACAATTTTTTAAGTTTTTAGAAAAAGATTTTAACCCACAGTAAGCCGCCATTAATTCCAAATAGTTAATATGACAAAGTTGTTGGTCTGAGTTCCAAAAACCATGAGTACTTTTATTTTTACAATAGGCGCCCCAACCAGTAGGCGAAGCGTCCGTAAAAATTTCTAACATATAATCACTTTCTTTTATATTTTGTTGACTGGATTGTAAATTATTAAGCCACCAAAGAAAATCGCTTTTTAAGTAGTCAGAAATAATCATCTTTTTATTATAATTATCGTTTTCTTTTAACAAAGCTATCCATTTTTCTTTTTCGAAATGTTTAATATATAACCAACTATATTTTACCGCTGGGCAAATTGCGACTAACTGGCCTACTAAAGAAGCAAATTCCTTTATTTTTACAATATTTTTTGTTCATAATTTTTGTTATATTATTTAAAATATTATCTTTTTTCTTTTGGGGTACTGAAAATGTCAAATTTGTTGAATCAAACGAAAAACCAAGAAACTGTATCTTTTGTGTTGGTGTTAAAACACTTTTTTCTAAATTTATTGTAAAGCCCAAAGAAGACAATAAAGAAAATGTATAATTTACATTCTTTATACAAGATTCATATGATAAACCTATCAGTAAAATATCATCTAAATAATATATAGATACAAAGCCCTGTGACCTTAAATGGTGAAAAATTGGTTTTAATAACTTCGTAAAAATAAATGGAGCAATATTTAAACCGAAAGGAAGTACATTAAATTCGTACAAAGTATTATTGTACTTAAACCTTAAAAATTTTCGGTATTCTTCATGTATTGGTACTGAAAAATAGGCATCCTTCAGGTCTATTTTTGTCATAAAGCAATTTTTAGATATTAATTTAAGAACCGTTCTATAATCTTCTAACTTAAATTGCGGTGCATTGATAAACAAATTAAGTTTTTTTTAAATTTAAAACAAATCTAAAACCTCCATCTGACTTTGGAACTAAAAAGTAAGAAGATACAAATTCACCTTGAGTGTGCCTACAACTACTAATTGCTCCCTTTTCTAAAAGGTCCTTAATGGCTGTATCATATAAATTTTGCTCTTTCTTATTAATAGAAACCCTTGGAGTTCTATTTTGAACTGGAAAAACTGAAAAGGGTATTTTATAACCTTGTACCCAACTTAAAATTACATTGTTGGTAGTTAAGTGTTTCCAGTTATTTACAAAATATAAAATTTTTCCACCATATTTTTTATTTACCTCTAACGTTGGTTCTTCCTCGGATAATAAGACTTCTTGAATGTCTTGTTCCCCTCTTTTCCTCTGACTCTCCGAGATGTGTCCGCTCCCCTGTCCTGCCTCCAATTTTGATGTTGCGACGCTGGCGCTGGTGCTGATGATTGTCTGTACGGCTTGGCTTCGGGTTTGTACCTGCTTTTGTTGATCTGGCCGCTGTAGTTTAAATTATTCTGTGGAAAATTTCTTTTTGGTTTTACAACAGCCATCACTTGGGACAGTGTAGTTTTTGTAGCTTGAAACTGTTTAACCTTTTCGGTCAAACTCTCGCCATATAAGAATTTATTTATTTCCTGGCTCTCCAAGCACTTTTTAAACTGGGGATTTAAAGAAGAACTTAATAAAAACCTTCTATGGCGAGATATTTAGTGAAAACAATCAGAAAAAATCTTTGCCGAATCTGCTAAATTCTCCAAAGTTGTTGTAGGTGGTTCTTTTGTTGTACTAGCTTACTAATTGGGGCATATAATGCCATAAGTCCGGAAGAAATTTCTGTTTGGAGCTTTTGCAAAAATTTGTCTTCCCGTATTTTATAATCTTTCAAGGCTACCGCAATTTCTTCATTTAAAATTGAAGGGACTAACACCTCACAGTTGCTGGCAGGCGGATACAAATCTAAAAGCCTTTGTCTCTCCTCGTCATCTAGACCCTTTGTTATAATATGAGTCCATCTATTAGCAATACCATCCAGTAACACCCCATTTTTGTTGGTTTTTTCTTGAGGATCCACCCCAAAAAGATTTAATAATGAATGGTTATCTCCTAATGTTTTATTATTTAAACACTGCGGATTTTCTGGTAAAATTTCCAATTCAGAATCCTGCAAGTCAATCACCAAGTTTAACTTTTGCTGGGGTGTACTTGCATGAACTTGTGCCTTAGTAGTTATTAAATTCGGCACTACTTCCCCATCTAAAACATGGGTTAATAAGACTCGATAAAGTTTTAATAAATAATCATAAAGATTTTGGCGGCCATTTATCTAAATGCCTTATTTTTACAGTAAAAAATGCCAAAAAATAGGAATCATAAAGATTCAGCGGGCCATTCAGAAGAATGCCCTTGGCAAAAAATAAAAAAATAAAAAATAAAAAAAATATCCTACCTAAATCATCCTCAGAATCTGAACTATACATTTCGATTTCTTTTTGCAGTTTTGTCATTTTTTCCTTTAGTTTTTCGAATTTCCGACGCTTTTTCGTCATACACTCACTATCGGACACTTCACTATTATTTCTTTTTGGCATAATTAAGGCGAAATTTGTTGTTCGCTTGAATTGACAAAGTAGTCAGCGGTACCATCAACACAAAATGTATAAAAAGTCTTCGTTTTAGTGACATATTGACATTTACAATAAGCAATTCGATTTCTAATTATTTGCTCTACGTTTTTTAATGGGTTTTAAGGAAAACCATAACGGACCCTGCTAATTTTTTCAATTGAGGTATGTTGCTCAGTTTGTACTTTATTTTCTTTGAGTTCCAATTTACACTCCTTTGGTTGATTTTATTTTATACGGTTCATCTCTACACCATCAAGATTGCTTCATTAGTCTCGATTTTATAAGCCAAAAACGAAAGAAAAAACGCGATTTTTTACACAAAATTGTTTATAACAAATATAAACAAATGATAGTTGCGAGTGGAAAACATAATGGAATATTACTAGAGACTAGTGACGGCTTGTACTCTAAAATTTAGGGTCGGCCGAGGATCAAGGTCTATCAAGGGCGGTTTTATGGTGAAGGGGTAATGAGGTAATTACCCCACTCTCCTCCGCCCAGACAATGTAATTAATACATTTTCTGCAGGAAAAAAATTGGAGGTTATTCTATTACTATTTATTAGAAGTTATTTTTTCCACTTATTCCACAACAAGTATAATAAAAAAATATAGGTATTTATGTTGTCTCATACCATGTATAATAAAATATATTAACAATTTTTTTTTTAAATTAACCCCCCCGCCAGAGAGATTTCCTAAAATCGCCCTTGAGGCCAACGTGGTGTTAATTGGTGCCGCGTCCAAATGTGTTCAAATACTATTCTTTTATTGTTTTCCGTTTATTTCTTCTATGATAATTAGGTCTAGTCAAAAGCAGTGTTGTCGTGCGGGTCATACGATTTATCAACGACAAAATTTTTAAGTTTGTTTTTCTTTTATTACGTGTAATCATATCCTCCGCATAAAATCCGGAAGATGAATTAGATAGACCTATGATATTTTCATATGATAAAAGAGGATTAACATATAAATACCGGCATCGGCAGTTGCAAAAATCTTTGAGCGATGTCACTTCAAAGTCAGATTGACAAGTCAATGACAAAATGAGTAATAGAAAACAATTTTCGGGTTTTTTACATCCACAAGCGAAAAAATGGTATGGGTGGTGCAGAAAATTGTGCTTAAAAAAAAACATAATGTCCTACCGAAGAAGATTAAGAAATGTACACGAAAAAAGCCAAAGACAGAAGACTTAAGTGACAATGTAAAAATGGATGTTCGTAATGCAATTTACGATTTATACGCCTCAAAAACTAATCCAACCCTTCAAGTTTTCAAAGAAGCTTTAAAAAATCGAGGCATATTGGAAATTGGACCAAAATCGTTGTCAAAATTAATAAAAATGTTGGGTTTTCGATATAAAAAGGACTGTAATCGAAGATTTTTAGAGTTGCCACATATAGCAAGTCAGCGTATCCAGTTTTGAAAGAAATATACGGAAAATGTTAATTCAAAATTTAGAAAAATAGTATTTTTAGACGAAACTTGGATATTTTCTAATGGAGGTGGTTCAAAATCTTGGCACGACGAGTCTGTAAAAAGTGTCAAGAGAAAAAAGTGATGTGGGACGGGAAAACGGTTTATCATTTGCATGCAGATTCTTCAACAGAATTTCTCCCAAGTGCAAGTTTACTGTTTTCTTCAATATCCAGAAGTATGGACTACTATGATAATATGAACTGTGAACTGTTTGAAAAGAACAACTGATTCCAAATTTAGATGCTCCATCTTTAATTATTCTGGACAATGCATCTTATCATTCAAGAATCTTAAATAAACAACCTACCTCATCCTGGAAGAAAAGTGATATTTAAATAAATATATAAATATGACTGGCTAATAAAACCAAAACAAAATCCTTTACCCAATATGCTGAAACTAGAACTTCTTATAATGGCAAAATCTATTAAAAAACCAACAATATATGCCGTAGATGAAGTATTACGGGAAAATGTACATGAGGTTTTACGACTGCCGCCATACCATTGCCAGTTTAACGCAATAGAATTAATATGGGCTGAGGCAAAATCATATTACGAAAAACACGTGAACGATTGTCTTACATCAGATAAAGTGCAAATTGTTTGGTAAGATTTATTAAATTATATTACGCCGGAGTACTGGAAGAAATCTGTGGAACATACGGAGAAATTAATATGGGATTGGTGGAATCGAGAACGAGTTCTAGATGTCGAAATAGCACCAATGATCATTGCGCCATTTGAAAACGACTCAGAAGATGAGGACATTTTAAGTGATGATGATATCTTTTAGTATATAATATTAAAAAGTTTCTGAAGGATTATATTAGTCTTTGACGTCTCTAAATCATAAATTGCATTATGGATATCCATTTTTGCATTGTAACTTAAGCCTTTCGCCTCTGGATTTTTTCGTGTAAATTTCTTAATCTTCTTCGGAAGTAAATTATGTTTTTTCTTCACGCACAAATTTCTGCACATTCCTTATACGGATTCTCAGAGCTTTTGCCACTGGCTCCTGGATATTAGCCAGTGAATTTACTTTTTAAAATTTTTTTTATTAGATTTGACACCATTTTTTTGCTTACTTTTTTAGTAAATTTGTAATTTTGTAGGCAATAAATAAATAATTATAGAATACTTGTTCCAATTTTAAAGCGTGTTAATGAGTAAATTTTTTTATTAATTATAAGACAAAATTTAATATATTAAAATCGGTAAAATCACTTTACCAGAAAGTCGGTGCTAACGTATATATATACATATATATATATATATATATATATATATATATATATATATATATATATATATATATATATATATATATATATATATATATATATATATATATATATATATATATATATATATATATATATATATATATATATATATATATATATATATAGCCTATATTTTTCGCATGCATGGCACTTAATTTTACACTAAGGTTTAAAGAAATCGGATAAGTAGTTTTTTAGCTATGCTGCGAACAGACAGACTGACGGACAGACATACCTACAGAGAGACGGAATTGAGAATACATGTTTTCCGGCATCTAGGGACCCTTAAAAGTAAAGATATGAAAAAATCTCACGAGGGAGGTAATCACTAATTATCTTGTGTATAATATTTTTGCAAAATAAAATTTTTCACAATACAAAAAAAAACAAGTTTTCTTTGCACAGGGGTGGCCCGCATTTAAATAAATGACACTGTACAAGTGGTTAGATTTTTAGGTCAAGCGGGGCTCATATTTTTTGGTGATTTCTAAAAAAATCTCACTTTCATTAAGTGGCTGTATAAACAGAACATATCCTGATTGTTCCACTGATTCGAACCGCCTTCCGACTTTATTAAGGCGCTTGCCATTTTGTGCATTTTTGTTTTTGCCAACCAAAAAATTTTAACCAAATACGTATTTAGCGAAATTTTTTATTTAGTCCCTCGGCATTTAAAATACAAAATAATATTAAGTGGCTATTTTAATAATATTGCGTAATATAATAAAAAAAACTATTTTCTTTCGCCCTGTATATTTCTAAATAGCCCATCGAGATTTAATAGATCGATAAAAGAATCACACAACATTTAGGTATTCACTGTGTTTTCTGATTTGATTCATAATGTTGGTGACCTTTGGACCCGCACGATAAGACCGCACTGTAGGTACCAGCCTATATATAGTAGACGTAGGCTAGAGTATAAATTTAATAAAAAAAAATGTTTGTAGAACGCTCTAGTCAGTCAATTTAATTTTTTGATATTTTAATGTATCTTGCCTCAAGAGGAAAATAAAATAGATGCCAAACAAAGTGAAAGCTATATACACAACCAAAAAAGCATATTGTCCAGCAAGAACCACGGAGCGGCCGGCCGATTGGAAAACAAATTGCAAATGATATTTTAAAATATTCACTTGTACTTATTTCGTCACCACATTTAATGTAATGTGTATGTAACATGGGGTAAAAATTGTTAATATAATATATTAACCATCATTAGTCATGACTGAAGTAAAGAACTAATTAAAAATAATTGGAAAAAATTCCGGGGATTGTTGTGGTGATATAAGCTTCGACGGACGTTATAGCCGAGGTAATAACATAGGATTTACGTGAACGTACTAGGTACCACGTGAATTAGTACATGAGGTCTAGCATTTGAAATGATGGAATCAGCTGGCCGAGCTAACGTCTATAATAAATTATTAGAATATTAGAATATCTGTGGACGGTGACCAGCGGATTGCTGTTAATGGCGTTACTTGTATGTTAGTCAAGCACTTATAATAGGGATACCTACCTATTTTGCTATGTGGCCGGGAAATATTAAAATATATTTTGGTTTTGTGCGCTTTTAGAATGTTTGAAAAGTTATTTTTGAAAAATGTTTCCTCTTTTAAAAACAGAATTTTCCCTGTATATTTTCTGGTACGTCCCGGCCGGCCTTGCCGCCCCTGACGAGCCGCCACTGCTAGGGACTAATTTGAGTGTGATGGCGCATTCGTTTTCCTGTTACTATTTTTATTGCGAAAAAATCTCTATTTATTGTCCTAATACGTTTTAAATGAAATGAATTTACAACTATGCTTATTATTATTTCATGGCGAACAAAAACGTCAGGCCTGGACCCCATGAGCAAATATTGACCTATTTATTTCATTAAAATCTAGTCACTTTAGGCACGTGGATTTGATATTAAATTCACAAAATTTAACAAATGCCAAGCCTGTATTGTGACCAGCTCCATCCTGACTACACACAGCTTGTTTAATTTTAATCATGCACATCCATTGGAGCGTTAACAAACTAGATCCATTTGAGACCAGTCGTGATTTTCCGATGCATGCTTGTTCCTTTGATGATTTGTCCAAAAACGCCTCCCGGCTAATACATTCAATTTGTGTCTCGTTGCTACAAATCAATGTTCTAGTTAAAATCGAGTTCATTTAGCTAGAAAATTTTAACAATGCATCTTTTAGACTATACATTCTCCGCAATAGAACAAATATTTATATTTTCAAGTTTAGTAGGCAGTTTGTACAGAGATTAGTAGAAACTGCTCAATGCTCGTGCTACTTTCATAGTAGTCAAATGCTCAAAACTGGAAAAACGCAACAAAACCTTTACGAACTGTTTGTCCATGTTGTTAGAGTTCCAGGTTGGCGTTTATATGCAATAGATATAATAAGATGATCATGTCAATCAACAAACACTTTATTTACTAAAATTTTTCACCCAGTGAGGTATTTAAGATAGAGGGGTTTGATGGTTAAATTTCCCCCCAAAGCAAGTTTTACTTATAGCTGAAATAAAGCAAAGACTTTTTTTTGTTTGTCCATATTACTTACATTGAAAACGTACATTATATATAATTCCCCGAAAATTTTCATCGTCTCAAAATCCAAAACCCCTAGAGAAGCAATGTCTATGTATATAACACTATTTCACCCTCTTAAATTACCGTTATAAAAAGGAAAAAAAATGCCTATGTTTGCAAAAAAAGGAAATGAATTTTATCGTATTTTAAAAAACTAAGCATTATGAAAATATTTACATTTTTAAAGGACTTTAAAGGACAAAGGGGTAAAATCATCCCTTAAATATTATAATATATTTTATTTAAAAAACCGTTAGTAGTTTGGAAAACGCTAGAACTTAATAAGTTTTATATTTTATTTTTTTACATATTTTAAATTTTTTTAAAAACCCAGACAGAGTGTCCAAGGGGCTGAAACCACCCCTTTAATATTATATTTTTTATTTAAAAAACGGTTAGTTATTCCGAGCACACTTGAACACGTGATTTTTATTTTATTTTATTACATGTTTTAAGATCTAATATATAAAATTCTCGTGTCACGGTGTTTGTTACCAAACTCTTCCGAAACGGCTAAACCGATTTTCATAAAATTTTCTGTGCTTATTGGGTAGGTCTGAGAATCGGCCAACATCTATTTTTCACACCCCTAAAAATTAAGGGTGGTTAACCCCAAAAATTTTTTTTTTAATTTTTGGACAAAATTGTTTGTTTTTATTTTTTCACGATTCAGCATTAAAAAATACATACAACCCTAAATTTTCACCCTTCTACCATCAACCCCTATTTTTTAATAGCTATTTTTGTATTATTCACGTTATTTACAATTTTTTCGAGTCCCGTTGTAAACTACTTTTTTTTTTATTTTCTACCACATTTTTTTTATATTTCCTTAAAAATCGGGTATTACATATTTAGTTTCAGGTTTTTTTTTAAAGAAAATTATTTTTGTTCTTTTATGTTATTAAAAATATTTATTGATTTAGCTGGCGGTCCCGCATAAATAAATCATTTTGAATTGAATTTCCCGTACAGCAACGCAACCGCAACCCCACATACACGGGTTATACGCGCCTGCGCAAGTATCAAATCAACTCTACGGAGTACTCAGACAGGATGAAACCTGTATTGTTTTGTTTTTAATATAGTTTTTTTGTTTTAATTGTGTCTCGACTGATACGCCTCTCAAGTTAATTTACTTCAGTTCAGTTAATAATTAATAATAGACATTTATTTTGTGCCAACAACGCCCTTACTTTAAAGGTATGTAATTTATTATACTTTAACATTTTGTGGAAATAAAGTGATGGACAGTTGTTTTGCTAAATAAAATTTATCCAAATTATCTGTTTTAAACATTAACTTTTGAAGGAGTTGAGTTACCAAATTGAAAGAGAGGGTTGAAATAAATATATTCTAACAGCGAAAAAAATGAGTAATATATTTTATGAGAGTGTTAATTTCAATTTTAGGACTCACTTTGCAATTGAACAAAAAATTCAAGACATTTAATAAATTTATTTTATGAAGGGGTTTTATGATGTTGAAGTAGCTATTCCATCGACAGCGGTTTTTAGGGTTCCGTACCCAAAGGGTAAAAACGGGAACCCTATTACTAAGAGTCTGCTGTCCGTCCGTCCGTCTGTCACCAGGCTATATCTCATGAACCGTAATAGACGGACTGACCAAAAATATTGTACACTCCATTGCGCTGAGAGAATAATCTTTGTTTAGCTATCAAAATCTGTAATTTAATATATTTGGTATTTTAATAAAGATTACTATATTAACTTAAATAAAGTATGCTTCAATTGTCTACAACGCTTCATTACTCTTTCAAATTCCCACACACTTATAGTGTCAGATACTTTTAAAAACATTTCCTATTGTGTATGGCAAAACAACGTTTGCCGGGTCAGCTAGTTTTTTTATAAATTCATACAGCAATAGTACTTATTCTTTTGAAATAGGGTAGGTGGCTTTGGAAAAACCAATACATAATTAGAGCTGTCTACTTTTCGAATGTCAAAATGATTGATGTTTGAAACTTTTTTTAACGCAGGCAAAAATGGCTGCGAGTTTACTTATAGTGTTTTTAATTCCATACCAATTTTGATTTTATTTTCATCAAATAATTAATTAATAATTATTAACAAATTATTTCCGGGAGTTCAGAGAACAAGCAAAAATTTTTTTTAGGTAATGTGCAACAACCCTAAATATGAAGTTGACAATCGTACGGCAACTATAAAAATTCTCTTATGAAAAGTACTTTATTAAAGTTTTTATTTTTCACTCTATGCACGTTTAGTAAATAGCTCGGAAATTAATCATTTTTTTTTAAAATTCCAATTGCGTATCACCTAATTTAAAACAAAATTGAAGACTTTCTTACACAATTCCATATTTAGGCATCTATTTTAATTCTAAGCAACTTTCCTAAACACAATTTTTCTCTATTTTAAGAAATCATGCCACTTTACTCTTGAGAATTTTTCATATTTTTGATCTTCCCTCGTATACTGATGAATATTTTGGAAATACGCTTATTCCCTCTGTTTCTTGATTAGAAATGAAAAAGTTTTCCATTTATTGGATACTTCATTGGACACACTATATATATATATATATATATATATATATATATATATATATATATATATATATATATATAATATACATATATATATAATCATTTAATGATCCCAACGAAAGCCAAGAGTCACAATTTAATTCAAATGCCGGTCGTGGTATTACCCAACGGAGTATTTTTTGTGATTCCATTTTGTGCCTTTGTCCTACACGGGGCTCGCTAGTCTATGGCGGCCTGATGAGCTCTAATAAGAGCGAAATCGCGATCGTCGTTTGACTAGAATGAATCATTGTGTCTGCTGTGATACAGAACATGTTCCAAACAAGGATCTTTTTCTTGTTATATATATTATATATATATATATATATATATATATATATATATATATATATATATATATTTATATATATATATATATATATATATATATATATATATATATATATATATATATATATATATATATATATATATATATATATATATGTGTTTTTTTTCCGGGTGTACATCGTTTCACTACTGTCTTTCTGAAAAGAATAGTTTTGTTTTGTCTCGTCTGTGTTTTAGTTAATCGCACGGATTTGGATATTAGAGTATTTGCCACAGCTTGAATTTGTGCTGGGTGATGATGTGATTTTGCATTTAAATAACTGTCTGTATGTGTTGGTTTTCTATACACGGTGTATTCGAAATGTCCGTTATACAGTTTTGTGACCAAAACATCTAAAAATGATGATTTGTTGTTTTCCTCTGACTCTAGAGTAAATTGTATTCTGGGGTGGATTGAATTTACGTGAGTCAGAAATTTTTCGAGCTCTGTATGGCCATGTTGCCATTTAATAAATACGAGATATCGTCCTTGAAAAAAACGGTATCATAGCAAGCCTAGATGTCAAATCGTTATATCCCAGTACTCCCATCGACGAAGCATTGGACAAGATTGCTATGAACGAGGATGTCCAGGCACATATAATACAACTCTCGGAGCATTGCCTCAAAAATACTTATTTTTCTTTCATCGGGCAAATGTATAAACAAATGGATGGTGCTCCAGTGGGGTCCTCGCTATCACCAGTAGTCGCGAATTTATTTATGATATACTTCGAGAAAGAAGCTCTTGAGAAAGCAAGTTTAAAGCCCAAATTATGGATTCGTTATGTGGATGACATATTTATTATATGGCAACATGGTTATGCAGAACTCGAAAAATTTCTGACTCACGTAAATTCAATCCACCCCAGAATACAATTTACTCTAGAGATAGAGGAAAACAACAAACTACCATTTTTAGATGTTTTGGTCACAAAACTGTATAACGGACATTTCGAATACACCGTGTATAGAAAACCAACACATACAGACAAATATTTAAATGCAAAATCACATCATCACCCAGTACAAATTCAAGCTGTGGCAAATACTCTAATATCCAGATCCGTGCAATTAACTGAAACACAGACGAGACAAAACGAACTTAAGGCAATATCTAGTACTTTAAAGAAAAATGGCTACACAAATCGCACCATAGAGAAAGCTATTAATGCACAGGTTTCCCCAACAACGAACAACAAAAAATATGAACCGGGAAAGCAACGAGTAGTCTTACCATATGTAAAAGGCACAACAGAGGGAACCGGAAGAATTCTTAGGAAACACAACATACACACAATACACAAGCCACAAACAACTATAGGTAAACTACTCGGAAACCCAAAAGATAAAATCAAACTGGAAAACCACGGGGTATACAGTATTCCGCGCCAGGACTGTGAAAAGTTGTACGTGGGGCAAACTAACAGGCGAATATCAGCAAGAGTGGAAGAGCATAAACTCAGCATCAGAAATAAACAAACAACCTCAGCTTTATTCCTACATCATCAGGAAACCGTCCATAAAATAAATTTCGATGGCTGTAGGGAGATTGCCAATATAGAACATTATAAGACCAGAATAATCCGAGAAGCCATAGAAATTGAAAAACAAGGTGATTTGAATAAAAAGGACGAATCATTAAAACTACCAACAGTATGGAAGACAAGAATCGACAAATCTAAAATCGCAAAAACTCAAGCGCAATTAGCGCAACAACAACAGGACTATCCGGAAAACATAAATAACGACCAACGCCTGCGCAGATATAACCTTCGACCCCGAGTGGGGGTATAAAAGGAAGCGTCGCAGTCACTAACACTTCAGTCTTTATTCGGACGCGAGAAAGAAAGCTTCGAAAATGCCAAATGTGATTTTGGCGCAACGTCAGCAAAACTGTTCTTTTCAGAACGACAGTAGTGAACGGATGTACACCCGGAATAGGGTTTCATCAAGTCAAGTAGCTTGATATTCTTTTCAATTACTTGACTTGACTCAATTATCAATCTTTTCACCAATTCGTTACTTGACTTGACTTGAATCCCTCTCGTTGGTACTTGACTTGGTATCAAGTAATTTCAAGCTACTCGACACTTGATAAAATGTTATGTTTACTTAAATAATATGACCTTCAGGAAGCGGCAAGAGAGTTAAAGCGCGTTCTATCTGTAACAGTAGGGTAGCAACAGGGTCTGGGGTAGTAGCAACACTGGGTTGCTCAGGCGGTAAAACGATAAGTCGCGCAGTTCATGTGGCGTGATCGCGTTTAGAGTTTGTTTATATTTCCTAGAGTATAGTGCTTTAACGCTTCGAGTAGAAAGCAATGTCAGTTTAGTTTCTTGAAAAAAATAGCGACAATGTAGTAACTAGGGTGGTATCTGACTTATTTTACTATATAGAGTGAGTAGGTACTGTTCGACAAATTCCGGCGAAACTGCATCAAATTCGTTCCAAAGTAGCGGATCCGAATACGTCTTAGGCGAAACTTCATCTGACCATTCAGAGGTTACTCAACACCCGACCCTAAAAAAGAGAAAGGCTAATGAAAATAAAGTAACTGATTACTTTGCAGTAGAGCAAGACCCAAAGAGTACAAAAAAAACTGACAAACAAGGAATATGCAAACTATGTAAAAACAAACCTACCATTTTAAAAATTGTGACACATCCTCACTTAAACGACATTTGCAATCCAAACATTTGAAAGTTTACGAAACAATTTTTGCCAAAATTGATAAAACGGTTTCTTTTGTCAATAGAAGCACTGCAAGCAGCAGTAATGCTAACATTTTAAATTGGCTTAGTAACAGAACTTTAAACGAGAAGGTAAGATATTTTGCCCTGAAATAGTTATTTACTGAAACAATAAAATTGAACAGGGCACGATTACAATTATCAAAACTCGAAACCGATTTAGGAGTTGAGATGTTAGTCTTATGTGTCTTAATCCTTGGATGTCAAATGATAATATTAACAATAATTTCTAAATCAGTAATTTATTGATATTACTGAATGATGCGCGTTTTTTTAAATCATCTTTAATATTTAGTGTGTATTATTATTGCAATATGATGTTAATATTATTAACTATAGATTTTCTGTTAATATTCGTTTGCTTGTTTTATTTTTATAAGAAATAAAATATACGACTTTGTAGTTACGAAAAGTTACTGATGGCCTTACGTTTTTCTCGATATTTCAATTTTAAACAGCAATTTATTAACATTATTAGAAAATGACTATCCTGTACCATGTAACTCTTCTACTACCTACAAGAAAGGTTAATTTTTTATAAATAAAAATTATAAAATATTTTTTGAACGATAAAAGAGTCAAGTAACTCGATAAAACTACTTGATTTTTCAAATACCTAGACCTATAAATACTTGACTTGATTTGTCTATCGATTTTAACTACTTGATTTGAGCTTGGTTTCATTTCAAGTCAAGTCAAGTCAAGTAGCTTGAATATCAAATCAAGTAGTGAATCTCTAACCCGGAATGAAAACACATTGTATTTTTCCATCCGTGAAGGATGGATATATATATATATATATATATATATATATATATATATATATATATATATATATATATATATATATATATATTTTGTGCGCCAAGTGGAAAAGCATTTAAATATTATTTTGTTCTTATCCATCAAGTGTAGTTGATCATAAGGGCCAAGTTCACTTGTGCCTTATGATCCATTCCATGTTAGATGTTCAAACTGTATAATCTGTACAAAACAACTTCAAATAAACGGAAATGTGCTACTAACTCTAAGGTTCTATGAGCAACGTCAATAAATCCGGTTAGTTTTTCAAATAAATGGCTTTGCGGAAATCGAATACAAATAAACTTTTAATTGGTTGCGGTAAAATTGTAAACACATTTTGCAACATTTATAACGCAGTGTGCAGGTTGATGAATAATTCGTCTTTTGTAATGCTAATCAAGATATATTGGTTTGTGGTTTTCCCGTCTCCATTTGAATGTAGTTCCATTTTAACCCGAATTATGTTGGCTTAAAAAATATACTAAAATAGCGGCGATCAATTATTATTTAAAATACGTCCTTGCTTTATAAGGTATGCAAATTAATTTCAGTGCATCTATCGATTTATACAGGGTGGTCCAATAAAGCTCGAGAACCGTTGATGACAGACCTTAACCCAGATGTTACTGAAACTTTTTTTTAGCAATTTTAACATTTTTTTGTTAATATTACGTTATTTGCGTTATAAATTCACAAAAGAATATAAACTACTGAATTTGTTATGACTAAGTTAGAATTATGATGTGTTCTTTTAAAAGGACGGTAGTAACATTAATTACTGCTACTGAACTAAATAAGTTTTTTATTAACATAACTACAGTTATAAAAGTAATACAAGTAAACTAAGTGGTGTGGTATTCCTTGAAACAAAACTTAGGATGGAGTGGTACATTGCATTTCTCACAGCGAAATTGGACCTTCATCCCACATTCTCCACATCTAAGTTGATTTTTTTGATAAATAATCAAATGGTTTATTCCATCAAACCTCGAGTAAGCATTTTCATGTGAATTTCTCTTTGATGGGCCTCTTTTAAAAACTTTCTGGTTTGATTCCAATATATTTGTGGCAATCGCTCTTCTGAACTCCAACTGATCCAGTTTGCCCCCTTGAATGCGATGCAGTTGCCATGCATTTTGAATTGCCATATCCAAACATTGTGCAAACAGGGGAAAATACCACTTCTTGCCTCTAATTGAGGTTCTATATAGACTAATATTCTGGTCTCCCCTGTCTACACCACCCATGTAGGTGTTGTAAGACTTTATAATGTTGGGTTGTTCAATATTTAAATGTTTTTTTTCTTTTTGAGAATACCGCTTGACATAGCTCAAAGGAAAAACTGGAGTAAAATTAGAAGCAATAGTGACGACACTATTGTCGTTCCATCGGCATACAACGATACCAGTACCTTTGTCCAGTGGATACTCAAATTGTCCTCTTTTCGATTTTTTCATTATACTAGAACTAGAAAGTGGACATTTCAGCGAACGATTTTCTCGGAGAGTTCCTGTAGCATTTATACCTCTGATTTTCAATTCGTGTAATAAGTGGATAGAAGTTAAAAAATTATCAAAATATAGTTGGAACTGAGTACCTGGCCATTTGGAGCTAAGAACATCTGCATATTGGAGGATTATGCTTGATCCTAACCCAAGTTCTTTATATATATTAGGTAGAGTCTCTGATGCTCCTTGATATGGTGAAAACCAGACTGTGTATCCAAAACGTAAAGCACCAACCCAAAGCTTGTATCCCCATCTTATTGGTTTGCCTCTTATAAACTGCTTGCACGAGTGCCTTCCAAAATATGGCACCATTGCTTCGTCGATGCTGTGTTGTTGTTCTAAGGGTGCGAAGTCTAAAAACTTTTTGTTTAGTAGATTGAATAAAGGGCGAAGCTTAGCATACTTGTCCTCTTTCTTAAGATTGTTATTATCGCAAGCATGCAGTATTTTCATAATATAAGAAAATCTATCTCTTGATATAGCTTTAGTCACTTGAATATTGTTGGCGTCACTCCTGTTTTCCCAATATATATATATCTTCTCGGTACATCTACGTAACCGCTCAAAATTAAAACCCCCAAAAAACACTTCATTTCTTTAGAGGTTACATCACCCTCAATATTTTTCTTGAATGCGTATCTGTTGGAGAAGGTCACTAACAGATCAACTACCTCAAAGTCAAAAAAGAGTTCAAATAATTGCAAAGGTGTAAGCTCTTGAACGGGGCCAATAGGTCCTTCCCATAAATCAGGTTGTGGGGTGATGTCTTCTTGAACCCAGAACATGTTTTTTGGTTTCTTTGTTGGAGGTTTACCTAATTCATTACCAATGGAAAGCAGATTTGCCCCAGGATAAAGTTGAGCCAATGGTATATCCTCATCAGAATCATAGTCATTCTCGGCTTGAGACTCCTGTGGAACTATTACTTCAACATCATTTCTTAGTTGGCTCCCGGGAAGATTATTTAGAGTGGTAATTTCTTCATCTCCAGAGTCACAATCGGTATTGTCGTCGTTTGCATTTTCAGGAGGGAAAATTATAATCCCAGAAGGAGGAACAGATATTTTGTCGGGATGTTCCAACTCCTCAATCAGCTCGTGCAGCTTCAAAGGTCTCCTAAAACAATCAAAAAACACTTATTACAAGTATGCAGCACCGTTTGATTTCGCATATCGTAATAATTTTTCTAATATAATTATAATAAATATTTTTCTATTATTCTATACACATATTGGAAGGTTTTGGAATTTTTCTTAAACCTATTTGCTAAATTTGACGTTTTTAAAATATGTCTGCAGATTCGAAACGTTTCAAAAATATTTCATATTTGGCGGAAGCACGCAGTAGTATATATTACTAACGTCCTTTTAAAAGACGGCGCCATTTTGACCAGTTTACAGGCACTGTAATAACCTATGAAGTTTTATATTTAGAAGTATGAGGTACTTATATCCTAATAGTATCTGAATATGATATGCAATGACACTGAACATATTTAGATAAGTAAATAGACTTACCTCCATTCATCCATGATCACAGCTAATAAAAATTTACTTTAATAATCCGCGTAAACACTCACAAATCTCGAGTCCAAATGACATGAGCTGAAAACTGATATTATTTAATGTATACGAGTAGGTACTAATAGCGACATCTATTGAAAACTAGACGAGGCTCACTCAAGCGACCTGCCAATCGAATGGATTTTAAAAGGACAGTAGTAACATATGGGTTAAGGAAAACAATATTTATAGGTAAATCGGCCAAGAGAAATCTCTGTAAATTATTTTCAAGTTCGAAAGCCAGCAACACAAAAGTGTAAATGCTATTTTTTTCTTAAATTTCTATGATTTAAGTATATTAAAAATGCAAGCATTGTATTCTTCAACTAATTTCGCACCTTAAAAAAATTTTGTCTATTTTTAAAAATAAAGTGGTGGGGAAAGGTCAAACATTTTTTACTTTCAAGTGTAGATATCTTTGTGTTGGATGAACCGATTTTATTCAACTTGGTTTTAAAAAATTGCCTTTCTTGCTCTACTCGTAGAACCATAAACTGTACGGAAATGACTTTATTAGTGGTCACTAGATGGCGCTGTTCCGGAATTCTCCAAATAATACTGATTTTCTCCCAAAATCAGATTCTACGTTATGACTTTTATATCACATTTTATTGGGTACTTATGAAGGGCATTGAATAGTTGATTGATTTAATTGAATGAAAGTTGATGAGAGTTGCCGTTTTGTGGAGGAGAAAAAGGGACAATGGAAAAGTGGAAATTATTTTCATCTCTCATTTCAGTTAATCCTAATATTTTAGGACAACCAGAAAACTGGAAAAACCAAGGCTCCAATAGAAACTTTAGTAATCTTGCATAACTGTAAAAAATAAATCTTGACAAAGGAACAAAACAAAAAATACAATCTTATAATCACATAAAACTTCCCAATAAAATAGCTAATGCTAGGGTGAGGCAGGACAGGGCTCGGTTTGAGTGTCGATTGGATTGCAGTCTCCACTTTTTCTGTAGAGATACTTTGGCATTCCTAATACGGTCCACCACCATATCGTTTGTTTTAGTAGGGCGAATCGCATACACTATATCTTTTTACCTTAAGTAGTTTTCAGTAATTTTAAATATATTTGTTGTTAGTTCATTTCGTCATTTTTTTTTGTTATTTCATTGATGTAAGGTAGAACTCGGCTTAATCTATTCGCCCAAACCGAGTCCTGCCCTGCCTCGCTTTAGCTATTTTATTGCGAAGCTTATGTGATTTTGAGACTGCGTTTTAGTATTTTTTGCTTTGTTTCTTGGTTAAGTCTTGTTCTTTACAGTTATGCAAGATTACTAAAGTTTCTCTTGGAGACTTTTTTTTCAGTTTTTTTAGTTTTCCTAAAATTAAGGATTAATCGAACTTGGCTCCTCCTGTCGCTCTGTATATGAGCTGATAAAAATTGCAAGTAAGGTTTTTCAATATCATCTGTTATTTTCGCACCTGAATACAAATAATGATTTCATATAAGTTGTCGACTGGCTTATATTTTATCCATTTATTGTTGCAGTGTTTTGAAAAAAAGCGATTCAACTTGCCTCGTGTTTATTTACCTGAAGGGCTTATAATATCTAGTTAAAACTTTTAGGTTAACAACAAAATGGTATAATCTTATGGCAAAAAATTTGACTGTTCTTAAAGTCTTTATTTACTTGTATTTTAAATGGTTATATATGCGTCAAACGAATTTTCGTACTCCGGACGAGCAGACCTTATCTTCCATTATCTCTTGTGTGTAAAAGGATAGGAAAATCATTCCTGCCGCCCACGATGTTTTTCAGAATAGTAAGTAAGATATGTGTGGACAATATTGGGCTTAGACCCTTAATTTTAGCTATGAATGTTTTTTAAGTTATGCTTCTGCTTTTTAAGAAGAGATGTATTAAAATTATTCTTCGCTGTTGTCCTACATGATTATTACGTAATGTAGTATGCATTGATTCATACGGCCAGCACAAAGTACAAAGAAAAAAACAAATGACTCACCCTACTTGCTTATCCATCTTACGTGTCGCTTCATTGCATTCTTTTGTGCTGGCCGGCAAGCAGTAAATTTTATTTACTTGTGCTAACTATTTCTTAAAACTCTTTAAAATGCCAAAAGTGATTAGAAAGAGGATCTTATCGTCCTCCGAAAGTGAAAGTGAAGGACATTCGGTTTTAGATTCACGCCGTAAAACCAAAAGGGTTAAGAAAAATGAAAAATACGACGAGATATTAGCCAAATTGCGAGAGATGGAACGGACTATTCAAAATAAAATAAGTTCAGATTCTTCTGACACTTCGGACAAGGGTAAGTCCTAAAAAATATACATAGATAGTTAAATTAATAGCTTTTTTGTACAAAAATAAGTAATCGAATTATTTCTTACTTATTTGCGATGTCTGATAAGCACTAATTGACGAATGTCTTAATGCTAATATTTACCTTAGGGTTTAAACTTAGTATATATTACGGTAATCGACGATTGTCTTACTGTAATGTTTTTTCTTTTGTTTTTTACAGTATTATCCCAAACTTATAAGCACTAATTGACGAATGTCTTAATGCTAATATTTGCCATTAGGGTTTAAACTTTTAAACTTAGTATACTTTACGGTAATTGACTATTGTCTTGTAATGTTGTCTTGTAATGTTTTTTCTTCTGTTTTTTTACAGAGGATCGACAACCAATAATGGTGGCAAATAATAGTGATATCCCTACGCTACAGACAGTAGACCAAGAAATTTTTGAAATATTAGGGACAAACCCGACACTTAAAAAAAATGTGGGGGGGACCGTCCATGAGGAAGTTTCCGTACGCTGGAGTAATTATGTCACAAAAGGGGTTGATAAGAGTAAAACAGAGGAACTTATTAAGAAATACCCTACACCTGACAACTGCAAAGAACTTACCCCTCCGATTTTAAACAATGAAATTGAAATTTGTTTAACAAGAGAGTCCAAGAAACAGGATTACTTTTTAATCCAAATGCAAAACCAAATAGCAAGTGTTTTATCGGGCTTAGGACATATAATTTCAGACTTAATACAGGACAAAAACCACATTGACCCCCAAAAAATACTTACAACCTTAGCAGATAGTGGACAAATTTTATGTGAAAATTTCCATCAGATATCAAACCACAGACGTTTTTTGGTTAAACCTTTCCTTCGTGAAGACAAAAGGAAGACCCTCTCTGAATGCCCTATTGATGAATATTTGTTCGGCAGCAAGCTTTAAGAATCTCTTCAGACTGATAAAAACACGATGAAAACAGGAAAAGAACTAAAAATAGATCATGGCTACATTGGAAACAAACAGAGATGGAGCAAAAAACAATTTTTAGCGCTTGACCAACAACCGGGACCATCGGGTTTGCAAGGACAATCAGGAAGAAACGCAGGTTATTTAAACTACCAGCCCCAACGCAACACCACAAGGAAAAAGGTAACCAAGAATTACAACAACTTATCACACAGATACCAATACAAACAGAGGAAGACATATGTCCCTCGACGTTAAAATCAGATGCCATCGGAAACCTTAGTAATCAGGTAAACAAATGGATTAAAATATCTAAAAATACAGTAATTTTGAACTGGGTTAGAGGTATATCAATACCATTTCATAGCAAGCAGAAATTTGGATGTAAGGTCCAAATAAATAAACATGAAATACATAAATATAGAAAAGCAATTGCTGAATTGGTTGAAATGGGGGCTGTCTCAAAATGTAATTCTAAAAAGGGTGAATTTTTGTCATCTTTCTTTCTTACTCAAAAACAAAATAGTAAATACCGATTTGTTTTAAATTTAAAAAATCTAAACAAGTTTATTACAGCACCCCATTTCAAGTTAGAAGATTACAGAACAGTTTTAAAATTAATTACAGACGGTTGTTTTTTCTCTAGAATTGACTTAAAAGATGCCTATTTCTCATTAGCTATAACAAAAAAATCTAGAAAATATTTACGTTTTTCCTTTGAAAATCAAACGTATGAATTTAATTGTTTGCCATTTGGGTTAAACTTAGGACCATATATTTTTACTAAAATAACCAGACCAATTTTAAAACATTTAAGAGAAAGAGATATAATTTGCTCGGCATATTTAGACGATTTTTTAGTTATTGCAAAAAATCAATTAGAATGTAGCCACAACACGAAAAAAGTTTACACACTTTTATCAAAATTAGGATTTACTTTAAATTGGGACAAAACTAAAATTTTTCCTAAGCAAGAAATTACGTACTTGGGTTTTACAATAAATAGTGTTAATATGACTATTAGTTTGCCCGAGGTAAGAAAAGAAACAGTTCTAAAAAAGCTGAAAGTATTTCAAAATAAAAAAAATTGTAAAATCAGAGAATTTGCGGGATTGGTTGGTACATTAGTATCTCAAAAATTTAGAACGAGCAAAATATATCGCTCTCTCTCTTAACAATAATGACTACAGTGCGAAAATGATTATCCCGAATTACTTACAAATAGAATTTAAGTGGTGGTTAGATAATATTCCAAACAGCAAAGACAAAGAATCTATTAAAAATAAATTATATAACATTGAAATTTATTCTGATGCCTCCAATACAGGCTGGGGTGCAAAATTTGGGCGGTATAAGACGCATGGATTCTGGAACGAGAACGAAAAACGATTTCATATTAATTATTTAGAGCTTTTGGCTGCATTTAATGCCTTAAAATCTTTTGCAAAAAATATTCGCAATGAAAATATTTTATTGAGAATCGATAACACCACAGCTATTGCGACTGTAAATAAAATGGGCAGTGTTCAGTTCAAAAATCTTAACGAAATATCTCATAACATGTGGCAATGGTGCGAATCCAGATATATTTTTGTTCATGCAGCGTATATAAGTTCTTCTAATAATAACATAGCGGATGCAGAGTCGCGAATAAAAAACGTTTCCACTGAATACGAATTAAATAACTTAGTTTTTCAGCAGATAACAATCCAATTTGGTACACCAAAAATCGATCTTTTTGCTAGCTATCAAAATAAAAAATGTAATGTATTTATATCTTGGCATCCTGATCCAGAATCCATGTGTGTTGATGCTTTCACGATAAATTGGAAAAAATATTTTTTTATGCATTTCCGCCATTTCCACTTATAGGGAGAGTATTACAAAAAATTGTCCAGGAAAAGGCAATGGGTATCTTAATTGTTCCAGACTGGCTGAGCCAATTCTGGTACCCCCTATTTAAAAAATTATTGATTGATGAACCATTAAAATTCCCATTTTTTAACGGTCTCCTCTTGTCACCTTTCAGATTACCAGTGACGGACACAATGCAAATGACTACCCTGGTAGCCGGGAAGCTATACGGGGGTCATTTACTAGACTAGGAGTTCCGACCTCCGTTATTCCAACCTTATTAGCATCGTTGTCCGATAGCTCATTAAAACAGTACAATAACTGTTTAAGAAAATGGTGGGATTATTGCGGAAGAAATGACCACAATCCGTATGAATATAACCTTAACTTAATATTAGAATATTTTTCAGAGATTCAGAATTCGGGAATATCATTCTCTTCACTAAATACTCATAGGGCTGCACTGTCGTTAGTCTTTTCTCCTGATGAAAAAGATCAAAGAATAATAAAACGTTTTTTTAAAGGGGCATTTAATCTTAAGCCCCCTCAACCCAAATATGCTGCCACATGGGATCCAAACCTCGTATTGCAATATTTAGAGACATTATTTCCCTTAGAAAATTTATCACTACAATTAATTACTTATAAACTAGTTACTCTACTGGCTTTAACTTCGGCACATAGGATCCAAACAATATCTAAAATAAGTTTAGAAAATATAAAAGAGAGTGAGAACGTTTTGGAAATACGCATTCCAGACAAAATTAATACATCTGGCTATAAAAGACTACAGCCCTTATTAGTTTTCCCGATATTTTTAGATCGCCCTAGTCTATGTGTGGCAAAAACTTTAACGTACTATATTAAAAAAACATTACCATTAAGACCTCATAAAGAAAATAAATTATTTATAACATGGAAGAAACCTCATCACGCAGCTAGTGCACAAACTTTAAGTAGATGGGTAAAAAATGTTTTACAGAAGAGTGGAGTAGATACTGAAAAATTTGCCACACATAGCACTAGACATGCCAGTACATCTGCAGCTCTCCGAGCAGGGGTTAATATAGAGGTCATACGCAATGCAGCTGGCTGGTCACAGCGGTCTGACACATTTATAAAATTTTATAATAGACCAGTTACGTCCTCTCCAGGTGAATTTGCTAGGTCTATTATAGAACAAAGTTTAACGAAAAGTTAAATAGAAATTAGTGATTATTTGTATATTGTATATATGTGTTAACAATTGTATATTCCTATATGTAGATTAGTGGATTATATATACATGTATGTAAAAAAAAAAAAATCTTATATTAGAATGAGTAGTTATTACAAATCGTTTAAATTAAATCTTTATAGATTAGGTTAACTTTACAGTTATAGTTATTTATTAATAATAGTACATTTTTCAGAATATTTTGTTTTCTATCAGATGATACGTAATATAAGTCGTTTAAGTTAATTAGATAGATTTTTTATTTTAACATATACATTACGTAATAATCATGTAGGACAACAGCGAAGAATAATTAATAGATTGATCGACTTACCTGTAAGGATGATCGATCGTAATTATTCGAGCTGTTGT
Organism: Kuschelorhynchus macadamiae; assembly: GCA_030620095.1. Lineage (NCBI taxonomy): Eukaryota > Metazoa > Arthropoda > Insecta > Coleoptera > Curculionidae > Kuschelorhynchus > Kuschelorhynchus macadamiae. The sequence goes on from JAUTXW010001600.1 coordinate 3,219,727, forward strand.
CCGGAATGATTATTACAACCCTCCCTACCCTTTTTTACTCCCTACGATCTAATTAACAAGACGAATGCAATGAAGCGACACGTAAGATGGATAAGCAAGTAGGGTGAGTCATTTGTTTTTTTCTTTGTACTTTGTGCTGGCCGTATGAATCAATGCATACTACATTACGTAATAATCATTCCGGACAACAGCTCGAATAATTACGATCGATCATCCTTACAGGTAAGTCGATCAATCTATTAATTACATTCCCGTTTTTTTCATTTTCGGATCTGGTTGGTTTTTCTCCTGGACAGGGTTATTTTTTATAATTTGCCGCCCCCTGAAGGGCTTATTTTTTCAAGATACATAAAATGGTTCCGACGAACGTTATAGGGAATTTCCTAAAGATTTACATGGCGGCAATTTTAAAAACAAAAGACGATCGGAAAATCACTAAATCACCATCAACTTTGTTATTTTAAATAGGACCTGTATTTTTTGACATTTTCGGATTCTCCTCATTTTTCCCTTTCCAAAAATATATAATTTGTCTATATAAGGAACAGTAGTTTTTGACTTATTCCACTTTAAAGTTACCACATATGACGATTTCACAGATATGCAGCCATACTTAAGTCGCGGTACACATGAAATGATGAAATGTCAACTAAAAAAAACAAAGGAGCCCTGTTGGATGTGAACGCAATCCCCAGATACTTGAATCGCTTTACCCATCGAATGTCACCAACAAAAACAAAACAGTAATTTGTAAAAGAAAATAGTTTTAATGTGATTATAAATATACTAATACAACAATAGCAAACAAACGAACAAACAGAAGCAAAACAGGAACTATGAATTAATATTTTTACAGCCTATTTACGTGACTCCCTTCATTATCCAAGCAATTTTGAAACACTATTTCCAGTTTCCTAATTGCTTGGGTAATGAAGGTGGACATTCTGTGTTTAAAACCCTAATTTAATACACTATTTTTTCTCGCAACTCGGCTACACTGTCCGTTATATTATGATATACTTTATCCTTTAAATATCCCCACAAAAAATTGTCCAAAGGTGTAAGGTCGGGACTTTTCGCGGGCCAATGAATATGGCCATATTTGCCAATCAATAAATTATATTTCTTATTTTGTTGAAGTAGACTTACCTTAATTTTTATCCATGTAACGGCTATGATAGTGTCAAAAATCATTCTAGAATGTTCTATTAGGCTTAATTCTTCTCACCCTGTGGTATTTAGATTATTCTAGAATTTTCTAGAGCATTCCATCTTTTTCTAAAGGCTATATAAGAACGCCGCGAGGCCACATTTTGATTCAGTTGTAATTGAGATTTCGAAGTGTTAACAAGCTGACATTGACAAGTTTAAAGTTACCTTAGTTACGATTGTTAGGTATAACCAGTGTTTACCTGTGATACCTGTAACCTGTGTTTTGAATAAAAGGAGTGCATTCAGAAACTACGTGTTTGTGTACCGGCCAATCCGGAACATTTGGTGTCAGAAGCGAGATTAGGATCCAAAAGAAGTAAGATTTAGAAGTAAGAAAATAGTTTCTACTAGCAATAATCATGGCAGCAAATTTGGATTCTTTGATGAACCTGATTATTGCAATGCATAATGACATGCAGAAAAAACAAGAAGATATAAAGAAAACCCAAGATGAAATGAAGAATGAACTTAAAGAAGACATGGAAAAAACCCAAGAACATGTAAAACGAGAAATATAAGGCTTGAAGAAGAACCAAGAAGACATGAAGAGAAGTCAAGAATACATGAAGAGGGGCCAAGAAAACATGAAGCAAGAACTTAAAGAAGACATGAAGAAAAACCAAGAGGAACTAAAGCATGAACTTACAGAAGATATGATGAAGAATCAAGAATATATGAAAGCAAAGAAAAAAAAAAAGACATGATGAGGAAACAAGAAGACGTAAAGCAAGAAATACAAGACATAAGAAAGAATCAAGAAGAAATAACTAGAAAAATGTTATATGAATTGACAATGACCAAGGAAGATGTAAAAGAGGAAATGGGACAAATGGAGAAGAAGGTACAAAAGCAAGTTAAGGAGGTTCATGACTACATTCAACAGGAAGTCCAAAGTCCACGGCCCCAGATACAGTTTGAAAAACAATGTGAGTTAAAATCCGATGTCGCCTCTTCATCACACGTGAGAAAACCACCTACGTTTGATGGTAAAGTGGGTTTCTTACCTGAGACAATTTGAAGCAAGCCTTGTGTAATCCTCCAGTGTTGCCATATCCTGAGTGGTATTTTGTCACAAGTACAAAATGGCGAAGAAAAAGTAATAGTCTATTTCAGCAAGGTTCTTTCTAAACCTGAACGCAACTACTGTGTGACAAGGAAAGAATTACTGGCTATTGTTAAAACATTGAAGCACTTTCATAAGTACTTGTATGGGCAAAAACGTCTTTTAAGGACGGATCAGGCATCACTCAAATGGTTGCTACAATTTTAAAATCCCGAAGGAGAAATAGCCAGGCGGTTGCAGCGCCTACAGGAATATGGGTTTAAAGTTGAACATCGCAAAGGGTTAAATCATAAAAATGCTGATGCGTTGTCAAGAAGACCATGCCCAGAAAGCTGTAAACATTGCAACAGACACGAGGAAAGAGAAAATCCTGACGATTTTCATTGCCGAAGGACAGCACTTCAAAGCTCTCCAGTGTGAGAAATTTAAAGGATACTGGGCTTTATGGGACTCTTTGGTGATAAAAGACGGCCTGTTAAAAAGAATCTGGGAAACTTCTGATGGCAAAAACAACAAATACCAAACTATTTTGCCCTCAAAGAGAATTCCTGAAGTGTTGCAAGCCGTACACAACGGTGTAGGCGGAGGATTTGGTGTTATGAAGATTCTTGAAAAAGTTCGAGAAAGGTTTTATTGGTTAGAAAGTCGTACAGATGTGAAAGATTATTGCCGAACCTGCAAAGACTACGCCGCCAGTAAAGGACCTCAAACTCGTACTCGTGGCAAAATGAAGCAGTACAACGTGGGAACATCCTTCGAACGAATTGCCATAGATGTAGCAGGACCATTTCCAGTTAGTAAGTCCGGGAATCGCTTTGTGTTAGTAGCAATGGATTACTTCAGCAAATGGCCAAAAGTCTACGCAATACCCAATCAAGAAGCGATCACTGTCGCCAACGTACTATTTCATGAATGGATTTGCCGATATGGAATTCCAAAGGAATATATAAAGTTGATGAATTTTTAGTTTTTCTTCTTCCGTAAATTGCATTTTAGATTTTATTAATTTTGTTTTCCGTAAAATCAATAAAATATTTTACTTACTAACAAAAGTAAGTGTTTTGTTTTTGTTGGTGACATTCCATAGGTAAAGCGATTTTATCATTTCATGGGTACCGCGATTTAAGTATATGTGGCAACTTTAAAGTGGAATAAGTCAAAAACTACTGTTCCTAATATAGACAAATTAAATATTTTTGGAAAGGGGAGAATCCAAAAATGTTAAAAAATACAGAGTGTCCCATTTAAAATAATTAAAATAAAATTTAAAAACTGCCGACATGTAAATCTTTAAGAAATTCCCTATAACTTTCGTAGGAACCGTTTGTTTGTATCTTGAAATAGTAGGTCTCTCAGGGGGTGGCAAATTATAATAAATAACCCTGTACCTTTTAATTTATAATTTTATAACGATTAAGTGTAAATTATTTTTGAATCGTAAAAAATATACCAAGTCTCTGATGATTGACAAAAAATTCCCGAATAAATTCTTTACATATATCTTACGTTTTTTGTTTAGAAAAATAAAATTGTGTAAATTAATTTAATTCTATTATACATTATCCTGCCTGAGACCTAACCTCTAACCAGCATATATAACTGCTGTTATAACCACTAAAGAGGGGACCATTTCAGAAGTTTTGCAAACTAAGTTAAGTAAAGCCGCACATTCTAATTTGCAACCGCAAAATTTCTGTCACATGGATCGTGCTATAAATATTCAGCATGGCAATTACTCAATATGTTTTGCCCTTTCTCGTTTAAACATAAATGTAAATAGTTACCTTATACTTTCGCAGTATATCATATAACAAATGTTGGAAGCGCAAGTTCTCATTCGAGGAGTTATTTAGAAGGAGTGTAGAAAGCCTTCAACTTTAAAAAATTTATAAAAAACAGGATGAGAACGTTTTCATAGAGGAAGTACTAGATCATTTTGCTGAACAGCGGAATTGCAGAATTGCTTTAATTTATAAAAAATTTTAATTTTTAGAACTCGCGTTTTTCCTTTAGAATTAACTTTTTTTCGTATCGTTAGGACGCAATATTGTGTATCTAGACGAAACCTGGGTAGATAATGATATGACAGTGAACAAATGCTGTCAAAGTGAAAGTGTTGCAGGTGTTGTTCAGGGAATCCGCTCCAGTAGTCGCTTTATTATAGTTCATGCTGGTTCAGAAGCCGAATTTTTTCCAGGTACTGCTTCAGTTTTTCGCTCGGGACTAACAACTGGAGACTATCACTGACAGATGAATAGAGATAATTTTGAAAAGTGGTTGCCCGAGAAGCTTCTACCTAACATTCCTCCCAAATCAGTCGTGGTAATGGATTATGCGTCTTATCGTTCTCACGTAGAAGATAAAGTGCCAACTAAATACTCTACGAAAGCTCATATGATATCGTGGCTTAAATCGAATAATCTTGTATGTGATCAACAAGCCTAGATAAAAAAAGTATAAAATTGACGGTCTTTTACGTAACCTCAATCATACACCTTTAAGGCTGCCTCCATACATGTCCGACTTCAACCCTATTGAACTTGCATGGGCAGGAGTAAAAAAATATATTCGAGAGCGCAACACCGGTGAACTTTCAAATAAAGATTTAAATAAAATAACATTAGAAGCGTAAGAAAGAATATATAATAAAAATTGGAAATCGTATGTTAAACATGTTCGTTCTATTGATGATAAATACTGGGAAGTAGATGGCAAAATTGAAACGGTTATTGATGATTTAGTTATCACACTGGGATCTTCAAGTAGTGACGACGAAACCTCATCATTTTCAGAGAAAGACACCGATTTAGAAAGAATCGAACCATTAGAATCACAGCCGTCAACCTCAAAAATGGCTTAGTTTTTTTTATATATTTTGTAAGATTGTTCATAAAGTAGCTGTCAATAAACTACTTCAAAATAATTAATTTTCTGTTCAATACCGGGTGTCAGAAAATATCTAATATTGCAATTAACATTTGAAAAACTACAGCACTGATTCCAGTGAACAAGATTTATCAAAATTTTAAAAGTGACCGTTTGTCTGCGTCTGCCATTGTAATATATAGAGAAAACACCCTATATAAAATGTATTGTATCAAATTCAACTTGTTGCAATAATGGGCAACCACGCAATAACCTGTTTTGCTATGTCAGCAGGTCAACCACCTTCCCGAGCGTATATGGCAATTAGATTGCATTTTAAAACAGATTGAAAATATACTTTGGGTAATGTTAAGGTGAACATGTAGTTTCATTTTGCTACCCTTTGTTTCAACCCTAAGTATTACATGGCGATCCTGCCACTTGACGATTTTTTTTTGTGAAGTTATTAAGATGGGTAATGCCAAGTCCAAAGAAGAGATTGTAATTAATCAGGCCTCCAATGGCGATGCAAGGGGTGAAATAGTTGACCAAAATAAGGGATTAAGCTTAGCAGAGATTTTGCTTATAATTTTGGTTGTGGCAACGGCAATTGTTGCAGTAGTATGGGCCATTAGACATGTTCAAAGGAAACTAAGGCAGACAATTAGAAGAGAAATTTATAAAAATGAGCTGCGAAAATCCAAGGATGATTTAAAGATGGAAGAAAATTAAAATTTTTTTTTAGGGCGGTATTTTTCGTGTAAGAAAAAAAAAAAAAAGAAGAAAGAAAAAGTAAAGACAATTATACATGGAGTTAGAAAATTTGTTATGTGTTAATGTACCTGAAAATGTAAATAATAATGCAGGCATGTAAGTTTAATTATTATAATATTATGTTATTGTTTTATAATTATAATCGCAAAAATATGGACCCAATTAGCAAGTTTAATAAGTGAATTAAATTTTTAATTTCATGGGAGACAAACTTATTGAAATTTTACATTCATTTAAATATATTCGAACAAATTTGGTAAAATTAAATAGCGAAAGACGAAAAAGCCCTATTGTCGAATCAAAAGTTAAAGTGGCAAAAACTTTATATTCTCAGTTAGGTAAGGAAATTACTGATTTAAACGTAAAAATAGAAAAGTCTGAAATAGACAAAGAAGATATTTTGACTTTTAATAACATAATAACAGAAATTAAAAAACTTTATAAGGAAATTTTAGAGTTTGGAAATAAAAATATTAATAAAGATAAATTAAAAATGTCTTCTTTTGATCTAAAAATAGCCACAAACCTTTTACCGGTCATGGATGATACAGAATCTACAACTTCTAAATTAATAGAGGCTTTAGATTTTTATTCGTCAACGCTTGATAATGATAGTCAACCTTCTTTAATTAAATTTGTTTTGAAAACGCGTATTTCTAACAACGCCAAATTACGATTAGGTTTGACTTATAATTCTGTAAATAATTTAATTCTACATATGAAAAAACATCTCTTAACTAAAAAATCAGATACGGCCCTTCAGGCACGCTTGTTCTCGGCTAAACAGGGTGAAAAATGTATAACGGATTTTGGTAAAGAGTTAGAGGATATTTTTGTAAATTTAACCATTACGCAAGCAGACGGAAATGCCAATGCTTTTGATATTCTAAGACCTATTAACGAAAAGGTTGCAATAAAAAGGTTTGCATGCGGACTTAAAAATCAAAGGCTGGGCACAATTATATCTTCCAGAAATTTTGAATTCTTAAAGGACGCAATAAGGGCAGCTCAAGATGAAGAGCTGGGTAATCAAAATAATTCAGGACACATTTTTAATTTTTCTCACAGAGGAAGGGGAAATTTTAGAAATTTTTCCAGAAGATCAAATAATAGAACAGGAAATTCTGGTAGATATAATAATTATCAGAATTTTAATAACGGAGGAAATAACAATTCAAATTGTCGGCGAAACGCTTCGACTAATCAAGGTAATTTTAATAATCAGCGGTTTTCTAGAAATCACGGTGGTCGTACATTTACGAGCGGTAATAGGAGAGGATCTCGGGCAGTAGGTCACCGAATGCATTTTGCGGAGCACACCGGAAATTCAGAACAATCCTCAGCTGATATACAAGATTCAACATTTTTTCGTGCCTAAAAATACTAAAAATAAACAGTTTAATAATATTTTTACCTATTCAAAAAACTACTCGAATGCTGTTTCTTTTTGTGTCAATGGTAAAAGCTTAAAATTTTTGGTAGATACGGGTGCATCATTAAGTGCCCTTAAATTAAGTTGTTTAAATTCAAAAATACAGTTACACAAAGAAAATATTGAAATTAAAGGCATAGGAGGTAATTTAATATCTGTGGGATATGTTTATTTAGATCTTTGTATAGAAAATGCGATATTTAAGCAAAAATTTTATATTTTTAATAATTTACCATGTCAAAGTGATGGCATAATTGAAGAAAATTTTTTGAAAACTTTTAAGGCTAAATTAGATTACGAAGAAAATACCTTAACTATTTTAAATCAGTATAATAAAATAAATACATTAAAATTAAATGCGGATAGTGAGAATATATTAAGTGTTCCCCCTAGGTGCGAAATTATACAGTATGTTCCTACAGGGTTAGAGGATGAATGTGTACTTATGCAAGGTGAATTATGTGAGGGTGTGTTCATGGCTGGTGTAATTGCACAACCGATAAATGGTAAAGTACCAATTAAAATTTTGAATACAAGAGAGACAGAGGTACATTTGAGAAATTTTTCGCCAAAAGCGGAAAGTTTAAGCAATTATGAGTGTCATCAATTTAACAGCCAAGAAAATTCGGCTACTCGAGTTAAAGAACTATTTAAAATTCTTAAGCTTAATCATCTAAACCGCGAGGAACGAGATTCTATAGAGCAAATTTGTGCCAAATTCTCAAATATATTTCATATGCCAGGAGATAAGCTTACAGTTACTAATTTATATAAACAGTCAATTCAAGTTAAACCAGATACTCAGCCGGTCTATAGAAAGCCATATAGGTTACCTCAAGTACATAAAGAGGAAATAAATAGGCAAATTTCTCAAATGTGTCAGGATGGAATAATTGAGAGTGCGCAGAGTGAGTGGTCTTCACCTTTGTTGCTTGTACCAAAGAAAAACGATACGAATGAGGGAAGAGCTAGGTTAGTATTGGACTACAGATTTTTGAACCCATATATATTAGATATCAAATTTCCGATTGCGAGTGTAGTCGATATTTTAGACTCCCTAGCAGGTGCACTTTATTTTTCACATCTAGATCTTAGCCAGGGCTATTATCAGGTCGAATTAGAGGAAGAAAGCAGAAAATACACAGCTTTCACTACAGATCGCGGTCAGTGGCAAATGCGAAGGTTACCAATGGGGTTAAAAATTAGCCCTAGTGCCTTTTCAAGGTTAATGACCATAGCGATGGCGGGCTTAAATTACGAAAAGTGCTTTGTTTATCTTGATGATCTTATAGTATTTGGCAGAAACCTTAATGAACACAATAAAAATCTAATAGATATTTTTTCTAGATTGCGAAAAGTAAACCTAAAATTAAATCCTGCTAAATGCGATTTTTTGAAAAAAGAAATTCTGTATCTGGGTCATATAATAAGTTCTGAAGGAATATCACCTGACCCTGATAAAATAAAAGCTTTAAAAGATTATCCTATTCCAAAAAAGGCAGATGAAGTTAAACGCTTCGTGGCTTTTGCCAATTATTATCGAAAATTTATACCACATTTTTCAGAAATTACAGTTCCTCTAAATAAATTATGTAAAAAATACGCTAGGTTTGAGTGGACGGACGAATGTGATAAAGCTTTTAATTGTCTTAAAAATTCGCTGATTAAGCATCCGGTGTTAGATTATCCCGATTTTTCGAATGAAAATGAATTTATTTTGCAAACAGATGCGTCTGCTTTTGCTATAGGAGCAGTGTTATCAAATAAAAATAATAAACCAGTGGCGTTCACTAGTCGTAGTTTAAATAAAGCAGAAATTAACTACCCTACTATACATAAAGAACTTTTAGCAATTTATTGGGCTGTAAAGCATTTTCGACCATATCTGTATGGCCGTCGTTTCAAAATTTTAACCGATCACAAACCATTAATTTATCTTTTTACGCAAAAAGACCCTGGTAGCAGACTGACAAAATTTCGTTTGTGTCTAGAAGAATATGACTTTTATATCGAATATATCAAAGGAAAAGATAATGTTACAGCCGATGCTTTATCGAGAATAATCTTGTCCTCAAACGAATTAAAAGATATGAATGAAGGTATGATTGCAGTTTTAACCAGAGCACAGAGTAAACGTAGAGACGGACAGGAAGACGAGTTAATTAAGAAAAGTACTGAAAATATTTGGCTTGATCACCCGAATATTGTGGAAATTCTTAAGCAACCCACTAACTGTACCGAATTAATTATAATACCATCCTTAAAAATTAAAAAATTGTCAAAAGATGTCACTCAACAAGTGGGAGACTTTTATTATATTCCATTACATTTTACCCTATACTTAGACCAAAAAGCTTTATCACCATTGGCGCGAGACGAAATGGTGAAAGATTTGGTAGAAATAAGTAAAAAGGCTGAAATTAAAGAATTAGTTATTAATAAAAATAATGATAATACAGAGTTTATTAAATTTATTGGTAGTAAAATAAAAAATTATACTAATTGGAGGGGGGCCCGTATAAATGTTGTAAAAGGTATTAAAAAAGTAATGGACAAAGACGAAAAAAGAGTAATCCTTAATGATTTTCATTTACTACCAACCAGTGGTCACGCTGGAATAAATAGAATGACAAATAATATTAAAAAGTATTATCTTTGGCCAGGTCTGGATAGTGATGTTCGAAATTTTGTAAAAAGGTGTGACATGTGTCAAAGACAAAAACATTCGAATCATTATACTAGAGAGCCAATGGTAATAACTACTACAGCTGAAACAGCTTTTCAAAAAATATATTTAGATATTGTTGGTCCACTTCCGGTAGACGTAAATGGATTTGTTTATATTTTAACACTTCAGTGTGAGTTAACAAAATATGTAGAGGCCTACCCTCTTAAAAACAAGGATTCCGTATCTGTGGCAAGATCTTTGGTGGATAACTTTATCTTAAGATATGGTATCCCTCAGGAAATTGCTTCAGATAGGGGTACCGAGTTTATTTCTCACACTATGGCAGAAACATGTAACTTGTTAGGTATAAAACAGATTCATTCTACGGCGTATCATCACGAGAGTATCGGGAGTTTAGAGGCCTCTCACAAAGTTCTAGGTGCTTATTTGAGAATTCAAACTCAAAACCATGATTCTGCATGGAGCACATGGCTTCCGTACTGGTGTTTTTCTTATAATACTGCAGTACATACGGAAACCAAATACTCTCCCTTTGAACTAGTTTTTGGGAAAAAATGCCAATTACCAAATAATTTAAATAATGAAGTTGATCCTATTTATAATTTTGATAACTACCCCATTGAATTAAAATATAGGTTACAAACAGCTCAAAATGATGCAAGAAATAACTTAATACTTTCTAAATCTAAAAGAAAAGAAAATTTTGATTTAAAAGTAAACCCCATTCAGTATAAAAAGGGCGATAGAGTTTTAATCAAAAACGAAACTGGTGATAAAATTACCAGCCCTTGCTTCCTGGGGCCATATTTAGTGGTAGAAGATGTTGCACCAAATGTAAAAATAATTAAAGATAAGAAACATATTTTAGTCCATAAAAATAGAACTAAGTTGTATAATAGCTAATTAAAATTAAGTTATAATAATAAGGGCTCCATATTACTATACTATTGCATGTATTTTCTAATAACCTTTTTCTAAAATACCTATCTATTTTCTTTCCTACTTTCACTATATGACGCTATTTTCCTTCTCTTATATCTGAGTTTTTATTTTTCTTTTCATATATTTAGATAAATAAGATAATATTAAAAAAAAAAAAAAAAAAAAAAAAAAAAAATGGTTTAAATAGTGTATTGTAACATTTGTCTCTAGTAATTGTATTTTATTTACGAATTTCAAATTTTGAAAATAAATTGAAATTCTTTTAATTGCCCGGGGAGGTGTAATATATAGAGAAAACACCCTATATAAAATGTATTGTATCAAATTCAACTTGTTGCAATAATGGGCAACCACGCAATAACCTGTTTTGCTATGTCAGCAGGTCAACCACCTTCCCGAGCGTATATGGCAATTAGATTGCATTTTAAAACAGATTGAAAATATACTTTGGGTAATGTTAAGGTGAACATGTAGTTTCATTTTGCTACCCTTTGTTTCAACCCTAAGTATTACACCATATTACTTTGTACAGGGGGCGTCATTGTGAAGTACTATACAGGGCGTTTCCTAATTACGTGCTAATGTTAAAGGGGAATGATTCTTGTACTTTTTTTAGAAAAAAGTTTAATATGAAATTAAAAGTCCTAACTTTTGAGATACAGGGTTTTAAAAAACATTTTTTTTATCCTAATTCTGATGCTATTATAGATAAATAACTGTGTAAATTCGATAAACGTCTGTTATGCATAAAAGGGATTTTTTTATTAACAATCAATTTTTGAAATTTCTACCAGTGGCGTGCATATGTGAGGCGTATCATATCAAAAGTGGCAATCTCCCACTTAACGCATTTTGTTAAAATTAATTTTTAGAAAACATAATAGTTACTTACCTTTATGAATAAGATATTAAGGCATGTAATTAACAAAAAGTTTCGTATAGACTGAAAAAAATAATAAAAATCAACTTTGTATAATGGAGATTGATGTCTTTGATATAACTATCTGGATATTGCTAATTTTGAAGTAACTATGTATGGAGATTGTTAATTTTGCAGCATATGTTTATTTCAGTTATCTGTTTGGTACCACACATTATATCTGTGTGTTTACCATGACAATACAAATATATACAAAATAAATAGGTAATTTTGCAACATAGGAAATATTTTATTTCAAATATTTTAACATTAGAAACGACACAGACATTAAAAATACAAAATAGAAAAACACTTTAAATGACAAGTTCTGGAAAAATTTGCGTGGGTTCACACAATAAATCATTTCCTTCTTCAGCTCTTTCTCCCACATTACTCCTTTCAAAAAATTTTTAAAATAACTAAGTTCCTGATTCTGTTTCCAATCTTGCCCGAAATGTTTTTCTAGCAAAACTTTGACGTCGCTTATTTTTTCTGTTTTCACGTTTACAGCATATTTTGGTAGAATAGTAGGACAAAAATTATCCATACTTCTATTTTTCTTTGTAACTGATTTGTATTCATTCATGTTATGCCGATAAACAGGTTCACCCCTAACCAAAATCGTGTTGGTTCTAATGCTTTTGCGTATATAAAATCTTTTACATTCGGTTATTTTCAAATGTAGCGAACCTGGCGATTTAATAATGGTGTTGGCTGCTTGCCTAAAATCCATTACGTTACAGTCTGTACCTAATTCTATAATGGTTCCATGCTCAGATATTATATTTTTGTACTCATCTGGATTGACAATATTCTGGAACTTCCTAATTTTCTTCTCAATGTTTCCAAACATTCGGTCAGGCGGTATAAACGAATGCCCAGGTATCGGAAATACGAGCTCTATAACTTCAATATTATTGGGTACTTTTTGCATTAGCCAAAAAGAACATGTGGCAATAACAGTTACATTCTTATTTTGGCCTCCACAGAAGTCAGCTATTAATGGTAACACTTTCTTGTCCTGGAAATTTGTATTTTCTAATCGACGATACAAGGCCGATGCAATTTCATTAGAGCCTTTTTTATGCTCGTCTTCAGTCCAAACGTAGCAAAAGGTATTTTCTTTATTAAGCCGATCCTTTGAACAACCGTTTACAATCGTAAAATTATACATGTATAGTTGTCGGCTATAATAACAAATTTGATCCGGTATTTTAGGAAGGGGTAGGTTTTTTTCACAGTCAAAGCAGAACGTTACTAGATCATCTCTCTTTTCCTTAGCCAAGTCAAAAAATGCTTTAGATCTAAGTTTATGTATCTGCTTTTCTGCCATAAGTTTAGACTTCTGAGTTACATCAGATTCACTTTTTATTTTTAAACTAAGTTGAATACACGTAGAGCAAGCGTCAGTGATAGGATGTCCAAATCCAAGGTTAAATTTTGTGCTAAAAATATTCCAAAATAACGTGCGTTTCACTTTAAGTTGATCTGGTGCCTGACAGTTATAAATTTTCAAAAGTTTATTAATACTTAGTTCGGAACTTAGATACTGTCGGGCAGAAGAACTTCGACAGTAATGTGAACCATCACATTTGAGGGTTTTTAAAAAACCAGTTACAGCGAGTTTTTTCTCCTTGTAAGCAATAGATTTATGATCACCACCCCGATTTTCTTTGGAGCATGGCCGGTCTTCTGGAAATTCTCCAACACACGCTGAACTCGACTTTTAATATTCAGCACATTTACGAATGCTGCTTGGCAAACGGGAATTGAAGTACCATCACTGTTGCTGATAAAATATTTTGTTTGAAACTGTTTTTTGGAGTGTGACTCATTTTTTGGGCGGCGTCTTTTTATTGGCATTATTTGCGTAAACTTCAAAATTAACGCATCTTGCTTCATTTTGTCGTAAACTGAATAAAATTTTGCATGGAAAAGTTTTAAGTCTCTCATCGTTAGATTTCGACACTCGAACGAACCAGAATGATGATTGCAGGTTGGACTTACTGGCAGACCAGTTGCCTTATACCTACAAAAAAGAAAACTACATTAGCTTTTTTAGGATAACTCGTGCATCATTATACGCCCACCAGATCTCATAAAAATAAAAATGGTGTCATTTATGATGCATGAGTAATACTAAAAAATCCTATGTGGGTTTTTCCTATTTCGACACTAATAATATATCACAAAATAAGTCTTACAAACAAAGTTATCGTTACTTTGACACCCGTTATGTCAGCTGTGACATTGAAACAAGATTGTCAGGTCCAAAAACATTTTCTTACTTGCGTGCCGAAAAAACACCTTTTACGCACGAATTTGCGACCAGAAAGCTAAACTTTCACAAAGCCGTGCGTAATTTCTTTTATCAGCTCTCTAAAGAACCCTATGTATTTTCCCGAAGGTATTTATACCAACATTTTCTTTTTTTACCCAAAAAATACAAAACAATAATAAAAACTAGTCTATCTACGCAAGTAGGAAAAATGTTTTATCTAATATGTGCGAAAAGTGACTTTTCCATGCTCGGTGGCATATCCGAACTCGGCTTCGCGCAGCATGCAACTGCCGCATCATGCGCATTTGTTAGGTAGGTAAATAACTATTTCAACAGCCGTGTTAAAAAATATTTGCGATACGGCTGTGATGTAGACACTTTCTAGCGCAGTTAATACTGTTTTTGTTAGTTCCGTAAGTGGCCCTAAGCAACCTGTTTTACTTTGGGAATGTTTTTGTTATGCCAAAATGATAAAATTCAAGATTAATTAAATTTTCATAATATCCAAAATCCCGACAGTCGTTTTTTTGTATAGATTGTTATTCAAGACTTAGCCTAGTCTTAAAATAAAAAGTAAATCTTTCTTTAATATCGTGTGGTGATAATAATTCTGACATACCTTGCTTCTTTTTGTAAAGTTCTCTTCCATTTTTTTCGATTAGAAGGTCGTTTTCTGGCACGCTCTTCTGCTACTTCTGTTGGATGTGTTTCCATAATCACTTGTACGCAAAGAGGAAGAACAAGAATGTATACTTATTTTATAAATCTGCTTTTTTAAACACTAGTTTTCCATTCTAAACCGACACAACACGCGTAGAAACCATTACGAAAACAAACGGCTGACTGACGTATTGGAATCAAAAGACATCCGAATATTGATTTTTATTGGTCAGGATGGATATTGTTCACTTTGCAGCGGATACACCTATGGAGATTGATAGTTTTGCAGCGAATGTTAGTTTTTCAAAGGTATTTTATAGGGGATTTTGCCAGTTATGATGCAAATACATATCTTTATTTGATAGGAAAGTTGTTAAGCTAAAGGTACATCCACATAACTAATTTTTTGCCAAAAGTGGAGATTGTCACTTTTGATATGACACGCCTCATGTAATTAACCTGGGTAGATTCGTATGTTCCTTAATGCATAGAAGACGTGTATCAAATTTCATGCAGTTATCTACAATAGCATCAGAGGTAGGATGAAAAAAAATGTTTTCTTTTTAAACTTTACCATCCTGTATCTCAAAAGTTAAGACTTTTAGGACATAAAAACACCACCTTTAACATCAGTACGCAATTAGGAAACCCCCTGTATAGTACTTCACAATGACGGCCCCTGTATAAAGAAATATGACAAACGGAGACAGACGGCCACTTTTGGCATATCCGAGTAGCCCAAAGTCGAACTACATAAATTAAAATTTTGATAAATCTCGTTCACTGAATCTGATGCTGGCTGCCCTTGTAAAATGTGGACTTGTAAATCGTGTATCACTATACTGGGTGTTCCAATAATAGTGGACGAAGGCAGTAGCCCGGGAACCGTTAATGACGGAACTCAAGAAAAAATATATTTATAGGTAAATCGATCAAGAAAAATCAAAATTAAATCATTTTAAAATTGGAAAGTTCGCCGTTTTTGCAACACAAAAGAAATATAGAAGTGCGGTACACGAAAGAAAACAGACAAATGTAGATAAAGGTTCATTTTAAGCATAGTTGCATTTTTTAATTAGCCGAAGCGCGTATAGTCAAAAAGAAGTGCCATATTATTTAAAGAACGACGGGACACCACTGGTTTAAAGAGATTTCTTGGCCGACCTTCCTAAACCAATTGACTCTGCCCGGTTTTCTTTCGTGTCTCGCACTCGTAAACAGCCCCAAGCCCTTATAATAAAATTAAGTATTCTTATATTAATATGTATTAATGCATTCTACAGCAACAACATGTCTACTTAAAAATTTAATTTGGGTAATTTTTCGTTTAACTAGAAGCAGCATTGTAAACATCGTAAAATATGCAATTTGCCCGCTACCAATTAAAAGTTAATTTGCTTTCGCTTTCGAAAATGTCGTTTATACGGATAACAAACATAATCAGATTAAAAGTTCAAATCCTCTCGACAAATTAAAAAAGAACTGCACGTGCTGAGGTTATGGCGTGCAACACGTTCATCATGGTTATAGATTTAATTCGGTTCAGTTCGATTTCCTGTTATCTTCCATGATTCGGTAAGGCGGTTAAAGTATTTAGTAAACCTCTATAAAAAATCGGTAAATTCTCTTTACCCGGACCTTCCCTCGTTATGATTTTTTTTTCATTTTTTAGGAACCAGGACCGTGCAGTCCATGGAAGCAAGGGAAGCAGTGCTTCCCCAAAAAAAAATTACAAAACATCTTCTAAAATATAATTTTTGAAATAGGAAACCATTAATTTAGTTTACATTAAAAATGCTAAAATATTATCTTAATTATCAAGCCCTTAATAAATGCAGCCTTGACTCCGACCCAGCCACAATAGGATATCGAATAGAACCTATGCGGGCCGCTAGCTTCTCTGCAGCCAAGTCCTGTATGCTTGACTTACTGTGATCGAGCCAGAGGTTATTGAACTTTCCACCGGCTGTTTGCAATTTTTGCATTTCAGTCGCGTGCTTTAAGTGGTGGCGGAAGCTATCGTTGGAGTAGGTTCTTTGTTTGAACGGCTATCCGTGTGTTGTGTGATACGTACGTCACGTCGTGCATCGTGCATCGTGCGATATGGAAGACAATAATACGGACGTGGATATGCAAATGTTGGATATTTTGGAAAAAGAGTGTGTGTCTTAATAATAAAGGGATTTTCAACGTTAAACTTCGCTGATAAGCTTCAAATAATTTCCAAAGGCCAAAACCGCCTATGAAAAATTTAACCACAAAAATGAAAAACCGTATTAGACATTTTTAACCGGAAAAACAATACGAACAATTTAAATGGCTAACAGGGTGTGAAAATATAAGTAAATTATTTTGTTGGACATGTTTACTTTTTGAAAATTAAAAAGGTCTCTGATATAAAATTGGTTTTTCCGATTTTAACAATTTCTATAAAGCTGTAAAAAGACACATTATGTCCAAAGCGCATTTACAGGCCGTCGTAAAAGAAAAATTCTTAGGCAAAACCAGAATTGAACACGCCCTTAATAAATAGTTGAAAATTAGTCACCGCCAACACAATCAACTAGTCGATAAAAATAGGCAAATATTAAGAAGACTTATCGATGTTGTTTGTTTTCTCGGACAGCATGAATTGACGAAACAAGGGTTTCTTCAAATAGAGGAAATTTTCCAGATTTACTTAGTTTAATGACTAAATGTGATGATTGCTTAAAGAATTATTTAGAGCACTCTAGCGTTTTTCGCGTCGAATCGAATCCAGAATGATTTAATTTCCGCTGTTGCAACCATTATTCTAAAAAAAATTAAGCAGGAGATTGGCGAGGCGCGGTTCATTACTATTGTTCTGGAAACAACTGATATCACTAATTTTAGCCAATTGTCTATAGTAATAAGCTACGTTAAAACAGAGGGAAGTATTCAAGAGCAATTTTTAGGTTTTAAGAATGTGTCCGTAGTTTATAACGTTACTAAAGAAATTAATGGAGAGAAAAAATTAGTTGCTCAAAGCTATGATGGAGCTGCAGTAATGGGAGGACAATTAAGGGGTCTGCAAGCTAAACTTCGAGAAACTTTCCCAAGTGCTGTGTTTGTTTATTGTTTTGCTCATAAATTAAATTTAGTTTTATCCCAGTCCGTCAAACACATTAAAGAGTGTAAAGTATTTTTCGTTATTTTAAGTGACATGGCTGCTTTTTTTTTCCAAGTCAACAGAGCGTACACAAGCTTTGGACTCCATTGCCCACAAACGATTGCCCAAAGTAGCTCCTACTAGATAGAACTAGAATGGAAGACTTGTGTTAACAGTATATGAAAATCGTGAACCACTGATTGAACTATTTGAGAATATAATAGAAAATAACGAAACGTAGGACTCAGAAGCAACAAATAGTTCGAGGGGGTTTTTGGACTATTTGAAACAAGATTTTAATTTTAATTATTTGTTGAACATATTTCCATTATCGGACAATGTTTTTAATATATTACAAACCAAAACAAATGAAATTTTCGATATGTAGAATTTCAAAATTATTATTAAATGAATGAATATTATTAATAACTGTAAATTCGTTCCAAAATATAGCAATTCTTTTGAATTAGTAGAATATATAAAACACATCTCGTTACCAAGAAATGCCCTTTTGATTTCATTTGATGTAAAAAATTTATTTCCCAGTATCCCGCCCAAAGATACGATTCATTTAGTTAACAATTTATTAGAAAAGAGTCACACAAATCCAGTTAAAAAACAAGAAATCATCAATCTTTTAAATATTTGCCTTTCTCAGAATTAATTTCAATTCACTAATAATTTTTACTCCAGCTCTGAAGGCTTAATTATGGGAAACCCACTGAGTCCCTTACTAGCTAAAATTTTTATGGACAATATCGAACACACTATATATCAAAATCCACTAACAAAAAACTTTCTTTATTGGTTTACTTACTACTCACCCCTATCAACATAAATTAGCGGCTTATAACACTATGGTTCACAGGCTAATTAATATTCCAATGTCAAATATTAATTTTGAAAAAGAACTTAACATAATAAAACAAATTGCTGTCAATAATGGATATGATCCAAATCTCGTAAATAATATTCTTGTCAAGAAACAATATAATAAAGCCATTAGTTAAGTATATCCTAATATTAAAGATCAAACTAATAAGTTTTATAAAGTTTTAACTTATATTGGATCACCCTCTGAACGAATCGCTGCTTTATTGCGTAAACAGGATGTAAATGTTGCTTACAGGACAGACAATAGTTTGGGTAAATATATAAAAAATAATAAAGACAAAACAAGTAAAACAAAACAATCAGGTGTCTACAAATTAACCTGCGGTGACTGTCCAAAAACGTACATAGGTCAAACAGGTAGAACGTTTAACAAACGCATTTCAGATCATAAAAGTAGTTTTTTGAATAAAAAATATGATTCAACCTTTGCAAAGCAACTTTTACTTGAACATCATTCATTTAATAATAACATGCTTGAATTTCTAGAAATAAACAAATTAAAATCATCAGGTAATTTGCTTAATGACCAATTAGAATTAAATAACTCTCCTTTGTTAAATTCATTTCACTAAACCGTCCTTTTGTCGTAGATATATAACCCACATAATTTTTAAGCTTTTTCCTATATTTGTTACCTGTTGTTTACCTTTTACATCTTGGCATTGTAGTATTTTAGATATACCTTAACATCTGAAGAAGCTATTGTATATGCGAAACATGTCATGTTGACAACAAATATATAAGTGAAAATCTCAAAAACTTAAGTTATTTTATAAAATTTAAAAAAATTTATCATGGATTTTCATCACGTAACGGCCAAGAGTATTCAATTTTTAAAACAAATGACATTGCTTTGTGCCTAAAAAAGCGGATGATTTAAAGTCCATGTTAAGCCAAAATAAAGATGACTTTGACCTATTTTGGGAGAAAACGATGACGTTAAATGTAGAGCCACAAGCCCAGCGTCTTCGTACAGACAAGGTGGGAGATATTCAAACATCATATAGACGCCTCTTTTATGAAATAATCGATCAAATTCAGCAACAAATAGACTATAGATTTAACGGTTTAAATGATTTTAAATTCCTCGAGCTCTGCAATTTTGATGCATTTAAAGGAAAAACTTTTCCAGAAAATGCGTTTAAATCTCTTCTTCTTCATTATGGCCAGTTCTTAGACCGAGTGTTACTGCGATCTGAACTAAAAGTGATTTACGAAACTGATGACATTAGCGCAAAAAATAACGCTAAGGAACTAATGCAGTTTTTAAAAGACAAGGAGCTGGAAGATGTCTACATTGAAGTGTCGAAATTGTGTGAGTACCTCAGAAAGTAGCAGTATTCTTAAATCTACTAAATCCGTCATTATATACTGCACATTGTTTTTGAAGAACATATGCCTCATTATTAGCTGACGCTGGTGCATCTGTGGATGTTTTAAAAAGGCATTGAGGATACAAATCGGCTGCCTTCGCCGAGGGGTTCTTCGAAAACTCCGTAGATAATAAAAAAACTAAAGCCAAAAAAATGTTTGTTAATCTTGGTTAACTTTCGTTTAAAAAAAAATATATGTAAAAGTTAAAGACTAACCACTCTATATTTTAACACAGAAAGGAGGCTTTCACGGTTTTGGTCAATTAAGAAATCATGGTGTTGCGATTAGACCGTTCCAAATTGGAATTACTATCCGACGTTTCGCCTTCGATTGCACGAGACATCTTTAGGGATCTTTCTAGGAAATAATTCAAACTTCCATAAAACCTCTATCGTGCTAGCAAATAATTGTTATTTTCCAAGTCTGGAGCACTTTTCAATTATTTGTAGAAAAACCGTTCACGATAAACCCAATATCAATAAATTCTTCTTGATAAACTCTCTCGATATCCGTAAAAATATACAGGATGTTCCACTAAAGGAAACGTTTTATACCCTGTATAAAAATAAAATCGATAGAAATGAAATATAGAGTAACTGCTTCAAGTTTTATATACATATTTAAAAAAAAACGAAAATTAACGGGGATAAAGTCGTGGTACATTTATAACCAACTAGTCTGTACCCCCTTTCCGCATTTCCTAGGTAAGTATACTATTTCTGAAATCGACTATACATGAAAAAGTTCCACTTTTTCCCATACATGAAGATGCACCACTTTCGGTATTTCTTAGAAAAATAGGTGTTATTTTTAAGCCAAAATAAGATTTTTGAAATTTTTAAATATACTAATTTACCCCATTTATTTTTAAATACAAATTTTAAATTGTACTGCATTGGAACAATTAAAATATGGTCACTTTACAATAGACCCCTTTAACTGATTTATAAATAGATTCTTAAAATGCGTACCTCGTTTACCTTGTTAACTGGGAAAAAGATCACTCGACTAACCAATATAAGCTAAAGATTATACTAAACTAATAATAAAATAAGTTAGGAGATTCGGTTCTTATGTACGTAACAACGTTATAGAGTCGAACGACCACGTTAGCGTGGCTCATGGATGACACACGCATCAAGCAAGCCGACGCCAAATTACGCAAAGAGGTGGCAACGGCAAATCGATATTTATTTTATCTCGATAAGTATAAAAAATTTTACTGATACCCATTTTTTGTTGCCCTTGGCGGGGGGGGGGGAAGGGGTGAGCATCCGCCTTTGTGGAACTGTCGCATGTACTCCTACAAACGTTATTGAATATACTGTCGACGAAATAAATCGAATATTGACAATTGTACTAATGTAAATATTCATCTAAATATAAATAAATATATTTGTTCAATTTAAACCTTTTTTTAAGTATGTGTTGCTAAGATAAATTTTAATCCCTTGGGACTAAAGAGAACCTCTTTAGTCCATATTAGAAGGGACTAAAGGATATACTTATATTCAGCTATATACTGATCAATTGTGTCTGGAACAATTTTTTTAATGAACGAATCCGTCTCTTCGCTTACATAATATGACATAATTTAATTTATGTCGCGAGAATAAAAAAAGCAAAAAAGACAAATAAACCTCAAATTGATTAAATTTTTCTCGCAGATGGCGAATTAAATATATCCCAACGAATATTGCGTACTTTAATTCTTCTTTATTGTAGTTTTTGCCTAGTTTCGCCAGCTGTTAACTCCTCGGTCTGGCTCGAATTTAGATTAAACTTTTTATATTTCAAAATATAATACGTTAAAGTAAAAAAGTGAAGTGATATAGCATTAAGATACGTTAGATCAAACCCAGAATTTATTAAAACTTTTTGCTTAAACTTTTGGATTCATCGTTTCATATTTCGAATCAGATCAGTGATTAATTTTTTTCTTGCTTAAAATAAAAATGTGATTTTATTTCAATCTAATTTTCATTATTAATTATGATTCCTGGCTGGCATTACTATCCGACGTTTCACTTTTGTACTAAGAATCTTCTATGATTTCTTTACTTCGCGAGTAACTAAACAATGAAATGATCATGACATCTTTATTGACCAATGTCGTAAAAGTTTCTGTTCTACTCTATTCTTTCACTCTGTGTTGGGCGAGTATATGGAATACTCTCGGGGGTGCTCGGAGGGTGTATAAGGGTAGTTTGCCATCCTAATGCCGAAATTATTTATTCCAGACCAGGGGTAACAACAGATTACAATCCAAAAATGTGACCCACTATATAATTCCTTAATTTGGCGTGTATAAAACAATAACAAATATTAGTACAGGGTGTTCGAGCGAGGACTGAACAGGGACCTATTTTCGACCTTCCTTGTATTTTGGAAAAATTCAAAATAGCCAATCGATGTATTTTTTCTTGTAAAATCCAAAAATATCATCGAAAAAATATTTGAACCAGAAACAAAAGAGTTACGCTATGCATCAGGTGTTTTTTAAATTGAATGTATCGTTTTTTATACTATTTTTGGAAAGAGTGATTTTTTTTATGTCTGTTCTGATTAAAAGATTTGATTTTGCGATAGCTGTTTATATTACATTTTAATGTTTTACAAACTAAAATTTTAGCTTCACCTGTTTAAAATATACGATAGGTTGGTATAGGTGATCAAGGTAAAATGACGTTTGAATGATTTGTCAATAAAAATTGACATTATTTTAATTATTGTCGAAGTCTTCACCTAAAAAATATATATTTGACTCTGGTCGAAATGAAATACTCTTTGGACAAGAGACTACAGATTGTTATGCTATTTTACAATTGCCAAGAAAATGCAAAAGAAGCAAGAAGAAGATTTATTGCAAATTTTCATAGAAATATATCCATCAATACAATTCTAAGGACAAAAAAACCTATTTGAGGAAAATAAAACTTTACATGATAGAAAAAGAAATATACAAAGAAGAAGAAATCGAGACCAGGCCACTATAAATTATTTTCAAGTTAATCCAACCAAATCTATTTCGGATGCAGTTCGGGAAGTTCAGTACGGTGGCGGTGTAAGGCGCAGAAAAGTTACCCGAGGGACTGTTCACAGGACTCTGAAAATTCATAAATTTAGGCCTTTTCGTATCCTTCCACTTCAGCACCTAACACCGGCACAAAAAGAACTTCGCTTCCAATTTGTTTCTCAAATGGTAATTCGGCAAGAAAACGAAGACCCTGATTTATTCAAAAATATTGTGTGGACCGACGAAGCTACTTTCACAACATCGGGAGTATTCAACAGACATAATAGTCACCACTGGGCCGTTGAAAATCCAAAAAAGTTCCAGACTATTAAATTTCAAGGGAGGAATTCTATTCATGTTTGGTGTGGGATAAAAAACAATAAAATTTTGGGACCAATATTTTTTAACGGGACTTAAAATGGGCACAGATATTATGAGTTTTTAGAAAACGAAATTGAAAATTTTTTGGAAGACTTACCATTGGCAGAATATCAGAATTTAATTTGGCAACATGATGGGGCGCCTCCTCATGCCGTGCATGATGTGGTTCAATTTTTAAATCGGCGCCATAACGAATGGATAGGGCGAAATGGAACATATGCTTGGCCGCCCAATAGGGCCATTTGAAGAACGTCGTATACAGACAACGAAACGAAAATATTCAAGAGATCATGGGAAAAATTTTCGATGAAATAAACCGCCTTAACCAGGAAAATCATATTGTAACAGCAAGTTTAGAAAGGCTACAAAGGGGTTATCGATGTTGTTTCGAGAAAAACGGCGGTCACATTGAAAACTTATGTTATTAGTAGTTTTATTATATTATTTAATAATTATTTTTCATTGAATTTCTTTTTCTATCATGTAAAGTTTTATTTTCCTCAAATAGGTTACTTATCCTTAGAATTGTATTGATGGATATGTTTCTATGAAAATTTGCAATAAATCTTCTTCTTGCTTCTCTTGCATTTTCTTGGCACTTGTAAAATAGCATAACAATCTGTAGTCTCTCGTCCAAAGAGTATTTCATTTCGATCAGAGTCAAATATATATTTTTTAGGTGAAGACTTCGACAATAATTAAAATAATGTCAATTTTTATTGACAAAGCATTCAAACGTCATTTTACCTTGATCACCTATACCAACCTATCGTATATTTTAAACAGGTGAAGCTAAAATTTTAGTTTGCAAAAAATTAAAATGTAATATAAACAGCTATCGCAAAATCAAATCTTTTAATCAGAACAGACATAAAAAAAATCACTCTTTCCAAAAATCGTATAAAAAAACGATACATTCAATTTAAAAAACACCTGATGCATAGCGTAACTCTTTTGTTTCTAGTTCAAATATTTTTCGATGATATTTTTGGATTTTACAAGAAAAAATACATCGATTGGCTATTTTGAATTTTTCCAAAATACAAGGAAGGTCGAAAATAGGTCCCTGTTCAGTCCTCGCTGGAACACCCTGTACGTATATATATTAGATCTCATCGATAAAGTTATTTTATATATATATATATATATATATATATATATATATATTTCAAATCTTACCTCTACACATAATTGAACATAAGCTCTCTTTTTAAAATATTTTAAATTTTGCGGTGTTGCCGCTTTTGACCCAAACCGATGGCAATATCTATTTTTAATGAAATGCCCTGTATATTATTGCATTTTTGTAATGTCTTGAAAATTTTAAACACTTTTGCATGGTATTTCCTATACCTAAATTCAACTGACTTTGAGAAAATGGCACCTTAAAATTGACATGTTTTACTGGTTAAAGCTCTGTAACTCCAAAACGCCTCAACTTACAGCAAAGCGGATTGCACTTTCTTGTCTCAGTTTTTAGTTACCTATCATCTGATACCAATTTTAACTTCGACAGGTAATGTCAAATTTTGACAGGTTCTGTCAAATTTAAAATTGTTATCAGGAGGCCAAATAAAAAGCAAAATCGGAAATTGGAATCCATTTTGTTGCAAATTAAGTCGTTTAGGAGCTATAGAGCTTTAAAACGTCAAAAATGTAAATTTTCATCCTCCATTTTCTCGAAATTTAAATTTAGCTATAGGAAACATCAAAAAAAATATTTAGAATTTTCAGGCCAAAAGAAAATTGCAATAATATACAGGGCCTTCCATTAGAAAACGGATGTTGATATCGGTTTCAGTTAGAAGCGGCAGTACCGCATAATTTAGAATATTTTAAAAACAAGGTTTATGTTCACCTATGGCCAGAGCCAAATGTTCAAGATAGTCTGTTTACTGGTTCCCCAAATACCTCTAATAGGACATTCACCGTGAATAATCCTGTATCAAAAAGTAAATATATGGGTCATATATGAGCATACATACTTATTTTTATCAAGAAAAGTGAAACATATTGAGAATAATATAACGTTTATAAACTTATTACCAATTTAGTTACGAAGAAAGTTCCGGGTAAAGTCACTTTACCGATTTTTGTATATTGCAAAAGGAATATAAATAATGTTTAAAAAACAATTCGTAGTATTAAAATAAATAATATTATGTACATATCTCTAGTTTACTGAAGAACGTTTAACGGACATTGAGGGTACATTGACTATTTTACGTATATAACTACTAGCGGGTACCCGCGACTTCGTTAGCGTATATCAACAATGAAAGGGGTAGAAAAACGTACTTAAATCATCTGATTTAATTTATGTAATACCATGTATACATTAAAAAAAATTAAAATATGTAAAAAATAAAATAAAATACACTTGTTAAAACTTTTTTTTTTGAAAAACTAACCGTTTTGTAAATAATTAAGAAGTGTAATATTGCAGGGGCCGGGCGGTTGAACCCCTTGAAATTTGAGGTTCGTAAAATCCCCTTTTATCAAATCTTTACATCATACATTCAACCTCTGTGCCAAAATTCAGCTTTTACGTCAAGAGGTTTGAGTGGGATTGTAATTAATCAATGGCCCAATATTGAACCACCCTGTACAATTTTTTAAAAAATCTTATAATACGTAAAGTATGAAAATAAAAAATACCCGAAATCCTAAGAGTTTTTTTTTTTAATAGAAAATAATTTAATACTTAAGAGGCGGTTTCATCCCCTTACATGTCTTTTAAAAAATCATACCTTATCGAACCTCTACACTCTGCCCTTATTCAAGCGTTTTTTTCAAAAACTAACCGTTTTATAAATAAAAAAGATTTTAATATTCAAGGGGCGGTTTCACCCCCATGAGATTTAAGTTTCAAAAAACCCCGTCTGGTTAAACCTTTACACCGTACAATCAACCTCTATATCAAAATTCAGCATTTTATGTCAAGAGTGACCCGATTTTTTAAACACCCTGTATTCATTTTTTATATATCTTTAAATGTGTAAAAAATAAAAAAAAAACACCTATTTACGTGTTTTTCCAAAAACTAAACGTTTTTTAAATAAAATATATTGTATTATTTAAGGGGTGATTTCATCACCTTGTAACTTAAGTTTTGAAAAATACCTTTTTTCCGAACCTCTACACCTGGCAGTCGATCCGTGTAATAAAATTCCGTTTTTTACGGCAATAACAGTTTCGCAGTTTTAAAATAAAATAAATAAACAAAATAAGATATGATAAGATAAAAAAACTAACCATTTTTTAGATACAAAATATTGTGATATTTAAGGGGGCGGTTTCACCCCCTTGGAATTGGAGTTCCGAAAAATATCTTCTTATAGAACTTCTACATCGGGATATCAATCTGTGTGCCAAAATTCACTTTCTTATGTAAAGCGGTTTGAGCAGGAGCGTGTTTAATCAGTGAGTCAATTAAGGATTTTATATATTAGTATAGACAGATAATAAAAACAATAACATTAAACCAAAGTTAATTTTTGACAATATTTCAAATCTACGCCCGGAGCCTGCGAATGGCATTTCCTAACCATTACCGAATAAACAACTGGCACCATGGAACGAAATAAATTAGCGAGATTTAATCCTTTTTACCCTTTCGCAATTTAAGAATACAAAAATTTACGCGCCTATGAAAATATCGTGTTAAATTTTATCAGTCATCGCCCATACCACTGAAAATAAATGCATCCCAGAAATTTGGAACCAATGAAAACCTGTCATTGACCAATTGAATGCGTCGGGTTGAATAATTCGCTGACAGGCACACACATCAAGTCCACGTTGACTAATAATGCTATTTTCTTTAAATGTGTTTTGTGGTAAATTGATCGTACCTCGATTTTTGAGCAATTTCAACTGACTTCGTATAAACTTTACAAGGGGAATTTTTTCTTGACCTATCCGTAAAGGAAATTTCCTGAATTTACTAATAACTTGCGAAATTCGTCTAGATTGAAGCGAAAAAACTGTGGAAACATAAAAATCTGAATTTTCTATGAATCCTATTAGCATTTAGCCGAGATTTTTAAATAATTTCTATATGAATCTCGTTATAAATACATTGCAAAATTTTACAATAATAAACTATAAAACTATAAAGTGACTTCTTTCTACAGGCGTGCGGAAAACTTCACTTTTCCGCTCTCTTTTTAGTTCGGAAAGTGCTACTTTTCCGCACTAGTGCGGTAAAGTGCGGAAAAGTAAATAATATTTGCTAGAATCCTGCTATAATTTTCAACAAAATAGTAAAACATAATTGAAACGTGTTTTAAAAAATTGTTTAATGGCTCTCGTATTAAGCCTTATAAAATTAATGTTATGCAATAATAAACACCTGCTTTTTTATTTGGCAGTTTGAAGCAACATCGACACAAAGTAAAAATACGTGTGTCATTCATTGTCAATCAAAACCAATTTTGCTGTCGCTGATTTTTGTTGTAGTAAAACCTAATTAAAAGTGTTTTTGAATGAATGAATTCTTCAGACGAAGATTTGCCAGAGTCAGTGTTGGAAGTAGCTAAAACTGCAAACTTCAATCTGCTACCATCAAAATTCCGTCATAGGTATGAGAAAGAATAGATTCTGTTTAAAACCTGGTGTCAAACTAAAGGCATCAAAACGTTAAAAGGACCTGATTTTTTGGCATGTTTCCCGAACTTTCCAAAACATGTAAACTAAACACGCTTTCGTCTAGATACTCAATGTTAAAAAGTATGATTTATCTCAATGACAACATGGATTTAAGCAAGTTTAAGCAAGTTAAGCAAGAAGGGGAAAATTTCTAAATTTATAAATGAAGCGCTTGACGAATGTCGCCGAGAAGAACTAACCAAAATGTTGTTGGATCATATTGAAGACAAAGGAAATATTTTATTAATAAATATTCCAGAGACAAAAAATTACCGTTCTAGAAGCTTCGTAATATCTAATAAAGCTGAAAGCGGAGAATATTTAAAATTGGTCAGAAAGTATGCGATTTTAAGAAAGCCAGAAACCCCACTAGACGTTTTTTTTGTAAACTACAAGAAAGCAGCTTGCACAGTACAATGCATCGGAATAAACACCTTTAAAAAATGCCATCAAATATTGCAAGTTATATGAAGCTCCCAAATTCTGAACTATATACAGGCCACAGTTTGCGACGTTCAGCCGCCACAATGCTTGCAGATTCTGGAGAAGGAATAACAAATATAAAACTCTATCTCTAGTTCATCTCTATACTACAATTAGTTATGGCACACAATTTGAAATCAGTTCATAAAGTCGTTTTTCAGGCTGATTTTTTATTAGTTTATTAAGCCGCCATTTTGGAATGGTACCAAAATTTTACCAGTTGATTCTTACATAATACTCGATTTTTGTGCAAAATTTTTGAAAAATTGGATAAATACTTTCTTAGTAATAATTGATTTAACATTTCACTAGGCCGCCATTTTGTTTTGCCCTAATGGATTTTTACCAAAATATTACCCGGTCATTCCCATATGATCCTTAATTTTTGATCAAAATTTGAAGTCAATCGGGTAAGTAGTTTTTTAGCTATGCCACGAACAGACAGACCGACGGAATTGAGAAAACATGTTTTTCGTCATATAGGGACGGTGATTTTTTCATGATTTTTTCACGATTACAGTACTTCCTTTTTATGAGGGAAGTAAAAAATTATTGAATTTGAACAAAAATACTTCAATCAAATTTCATTTATGGGACAATACAGCATTTTTTCATATATATATGCCCATCCGTACGAGGTGTCATGAACAAAACACCAGAAAAAGCAGCAAAAGTTACAGTTTTTCGTCAATGTTTTGAGGTTGGATTAGTTCTAGGGGCTCAGGAGTATATGTTGTTATTAAAGAGAGACTAACTGCTTTGGTGTATTGCCGAATATTAGAAGAGGTTATGCTATCCTCAGTTAGGCAAAAGATTTCGTGTTTCAGCGGGGGTTTTATTTTAACCGATTTATTTAATTTAAGATTCTCCAAACATTCACGGAACAAAACAACATCAACGTTATGCCTTGGCCTTCGAAGAGCCCCGATTTGAACCCTATCGAAAACGGTTGTGGGGAAATTGATATATAAAGAAGGTTTCCGGCAGAAAAATCCTCAAGAATTAAGGTAGCAAATTGTTGAAACGTAGAATCGCATACCGGAGCAGTGTACTACAAACCTGATTTTATGTATGCCTCAAAGGTAATAAAATATGGTCAAAAGTAATGGCTTCATGACTAAGTAGTAGTTTTTTTACAGTTTGTTAGTAGGGTCATTTAAATTTACTTTAAAGCTATTTGCCGAAAGGACATATTGATATATTTCGCTGCCACTGCTGCTTTAAATGGCTCGTTTCGTAAAAAGTTTACTAATTTGGTATCTTCTTCTAACGTAGAAATAATCTTCCAGTCTTATCCTGCTCTTCTGACTATATTGTCACAATTGCCTACTTTTTTTTTGGCCAGTAAAGCAGTGTTTTTGTCTCCCTGCCACTTTTCAGTTATAGTTTTGTAGTTACACTTCCGAAAATAAAGCTTGTTGACTGCTTATTACGAGGCTGATACTCAATTTCTTCAGGATCTGCCCATAAAGGTATTTCACATACTTTAACTCTATACCAGAAGGACGATACAAGAATAATGCATATTGACAAGCCGAGAAAGAAAGCGGAAGTGGTCAGTTAAATTTCGTTCAATTCAATCGTAAATTCAAAATTCACCAGAAACTTAACAAAATATGGCAGGTCAGTTGCCCATATCGAATCAGATGGATAACAGAAACGTAAATCGACAAGATGGATATAGTCAAAGACTCAAAAGTAAACAGATAAAGAATAGACAGAGGATAATTCACATCAATATTGATTGTTTTGTAATGCACTATTATCAGTTGCTTTGTGTGGGTGTTGTTTTCGTTTTGCATTGAGTTTCGAATTATAAATCCCATTGTTATGTTATTTTGCATTAGACTGAAAATGTCTGCTCTGAATAAATTAGAAATGCAAAATAAATTAATTGTGCTTAATCTCCGAGTTGAATAATCCTTTAAAATTAAATCTAAATAGATTGTACGCTTTTTGCTTTATTAAGAAATTAAATAAGCTTAAAGTTCTAAAAGTCAGTTCAGTCACACCAAATCAGGTCGAAAACAGAAACGTAAATCTAGTGACGTTGAAATGTTATATTTGCTAGATAGAAACGGCTCAAAAGTAAACAAACAATGAATAACCAGAGGAAAATTCAGAAATATTGATTGTTTTATAATGCTAAGACTAATATCTAATGCCCTAGAATCAGCGATGCTTACAAGTTAAGTTGTTATAAATTAATACACTATTATCAGTTGATTTGTGCAACTGTTTGTTTTGAGTTTGGAATTTTATTTATTGCCATGTTCTTTTGTTTTAACATTACTTTAAATCATGGCCACCTTAGAAAAAACTGAAACCTAACTTTACGAAGTGTAATATTTCGATGATATTAAAATCTTTAATGCACTTGTGAGATTTTAGGAAATTTTAGGCTCTTTCCAAAAATCGAAAAACCCAATATAGGGGCCATAAGAAAAATGAAAGTTGAGGCGGGTTGCGGGTTAACAAAAAACAATGAAGACGTGTCGTATACGCCATCTTATTTGTCTTAAAAATGTGTCCGAATAATGTCACATTTTGGCAGCTGTCAAATTTACCGTTCTGGATATACTGGCCAAAAACGAAATCCGCCATTTTCGGTTTTTCCCCGATATTTCCAAAAACAATTGATCTATCGTAAATCTGAAGCCGGATATCGAATGCAATAAGTTTCCTCTAAAACTCTCCCCATTTAACCTTTGCTGTAGGTATAATAGGAGCCGAGATTCCTGTATAGAAAAGCGAATCTGGAACACACTATATATATATATATATATATATATATATATATATATATATATATATATATATATATATATATATATATATATAATATATATATCCATTCTTGAACAATCACATATATTTTTTTTGTGTGTATACTTCGAATTTGAAGACCAACGAGTTTCTATAATTGTTGGTATACGCCTCGTAGATGCAGATGTAAGAGCATACGTTCGTTTGGCTGAGTGATGAAAAAATGAGGGAATGCCAATAAGGCTTGCAAACAAATTTCGACATTTAGAAATATTTTTAAACTTTGCTGCATCACAAGGTTAAGACGATGAGCAAGACAATGGATAAATACAGCCTGCGGCGCTTTTTGTTTTTTTTTTAAGGATATTTAGATTGCCCGACAACACACGTGCGCCAACGTAAAATTGCCCTATTAATTTATGTTTATAGTCAAATTGGTCCAAAATTTGAATCCAATAGAGAATATAAATTCTCCGACGTTCTATCGAAAAAAAAAGCTGACGTTATAAAATCCTAAGAGAAAAGAATCTCTCGCAAAAATATACTACTAAACCTTCTGAATTAACATATCTTAAAATTATCGAGCACTGGGAGGTTTGCGTAATATCAGTGGTGTCATCCACTTGCACAGAAACAAACTGTATGTTCATTATTTCATTTTTTACACGATAATTTAAATAATCAGAAATGCATTCAATTATTTCGTTTTGAATAGTTTTCGAGTCACCAGTAAAAACATTTTTAATTTTTTCGTGATGATCTTTTAGTTCTTGGGAACTTTTTGATATTAACACAACTAAATGCTTTTTAAAATTCCCCCTATTTATTGACTCGCTGCTCTCATCATGGCCGCGAAAGACTAACTCTTGTTTTGCAAGGTACAAAACTGCGTCAATTACCAAGCACATAAATAGTCTATTTAATCGAAGGTTTTCGTTAAAATGTATTTTATATAGATTAGCATTTTCTTTTAAAGTGTCAGCTGTAGTGCTTTGATTTTTTACAAAGGTTCTTAGCATTAATTCGCATTTTAAATGCTCCGCCGAGTCTTCATGTTTATGTAAAGACCTTCATATATTTAACATATCGGCAAGTCCTTCCTTATTCAACACTGAATATTAATTGGAAACTAGTAAACAAGGCCAGCAAAACAATTTTTGTAATATTTGACTACGTAACCATTTGTACGCCGAAAACCAGGATGATTATATAAAACATTTTCTGCTATATCTTGATTTCCTTAAAAATCGATTAAATGGAATTTCCGACAAAATGCAAACCACATCCGTGATCGGATTCTTCAATAATGTAAATTAATGAACTCGACATCAAATAAAGTTGTAACAACACCATAAATAAATATAACACAAAACACAGCAAACTGCAAAGGAACTCACCGGTTACAGTGAAATACGCGAAAATAAAAGTAAACAACCACCCCAAACTGAACGACACGTGGGTGTAGTGTAGTGCGTTAGCAATTCACCGAGAGCGTTGTATGGGGCTGGTTAACATTATTCTGCCATGCGCTTGACGTCATCGCGTACGCGTTTTCATGGCAACGTAGTAGGAAAATCGTAAACTAAACATAGCACATCTAGCAAAGTCGAAGCGGTTTGCGCCACTGTTCTAGTTGTTATAACAAAGTTCGATTAAAAGTTTTAAAAAGACATTCCGCAAACGGTTGCCGTAAAATATTTTTCGAGAAGTTTTTAGTTTTTTTTTAATTACCGATATTGTTTTTAAAGTTTTTCAATTGAATAACTTTCGTTGAAGACTGTTTTAAATATATATTTGAAAAAGCAAAAATAGAATTGTCACATGGTAGACAAACTCGCAATATGAACAAACTGAATCTAACTGACAAACATAAACGTTTATTTTATGAAATTTTAGATTGCATTCTTTTCCAAATGAACATTAGGTTTAAGGGTTTATATAAATTGGAATTTATTAAACTTCTCGACGAGTCAAAGTATAAAAACTTTGCAGCAGAATTTCCTTCCAATCTATTAAATTCGTTGGAAAAAATGTATCCAAATATGATCGACAAAGACCGCCTCAAAAATGAGCTCAGCATAATTTACCGAGATGAGCAGATTCATAAACTCAATATTCATGAACTTAGTAAATGACTCTGTAGTTTAGAATTAATTTCAATGTTCTCTGAAGTATATCGACTTGCAACGTTTATTTTGACAATCCCTGTAACAAGTGTACAGGCTGAAAGAGATTTCTTATTCTTAAAAGACCTATTAACGAAATACTATATCTCAGGACAGACTCTCAGTCCTATCAATAATATCAATAGAAAAAAAATTATATTTATCTCTTTCTGAAAGTACTGGTGTGTTTTATGACAAAATCATTTACAAATTTGCGTCATTAAAAGACAGACGAATTAATTTCATTTACAAAAAATGATTTATCGGATAACAGCGCATCGCGACACGGATATAACCTCGGATATGACATATACACTTACAGTGGTCTCAGCTGTGTCTGTTATTTGGCTATATTTTGCAAACGTTATTTAATTTTTTTAAAAATTCCATGATAAATAATATACTTTTAAAAAGAGGATTAGCCTGAGGATAAAATTTATTTATGAAATATTCAAAAATTTTAATATAAAACAGTTTTTGATAAAATGATGGATATTCTGTATTCCCTTGAGAGATCTATACATCGCCTCACCGTGTCGAAAGGTCACGAGCCGCCACTGGTTGGTCCGATTTACTAAATTAATCATTCTGTTTTGTTTGTAAATTAAATAATCATAAAAATGTTTATTCTAAGACAGATTACTGTTTAAATCGCACTTTAAGATAACTAACCTAAGTTACTATAAATATTTTCACAATCTGAGTAGTTTGGTGAAAAAATAAATAATATGCTGCAATCAATCAACTTTTTACAATCTCTTAATGATCCATAACAAAACAACGATCTAATGCAAATTAGGTTGAAACAAGATTGCAACATGGACCATAAAACTTAACTTACATCTGTGTATATGTCGGAGAAAGAAGCAAGAATAAAATAAAAGCCAATATTCACGGGGATTTATTTTCAAGTTCGCTGAAGTGTGAGAAAACTAGGGTTAACTTTTCTCCGTTATTTGTCTTTTTACTCCACACTACTTTGAGATAATATCAGAAAAGTTAAGGGATTTTTATTAGTTTTGTTCCGGAAGAGAAAAGGAGAACTAATGGAATACGAAAACGAAATATGTTATAAACTTAGGAATACTTCCAGAAAAATCGACCAATGGCGATTTCAGATGCAGGAGATTGTATAATAAATTACATTTAGAATAAATATTGTTACGAGGTTTCTTTATACTAAACACTTATTTACGACAACCTTAACTTTATTAAATACTTAGTTCTATTTAACTATTAATCTAAAAGGCATCGATATAGGATTTGTTAGTTTACTTTTAACCCACATACACAGATTTTTGATGACTCATTTGAGTAGTTTTCACATGGTCTTCACACTACCCCCCCCCCACCCCCAAAACCCAACAAATATTAGAGGTTTTATTTTATCGCTAAAAACAACTGCTCGACCGGTAAAAGAGGTTCTTCAGATTACTTACTTCTTTTCCAAGATGTTGAACTTTGACTTCAGTGTGGTGACTACCTTGTAACTTCCAGTTAAACTTGTTTTGCTTCAGTTTCAAAATCATCTTTCACTTTATCCATGTTTTTTCACTTTCTTCAATGACTTTGCAAGCTGCATTTTTGTTTTTCAATATCATTTTAAATCGAGTCTCACATTTGATGTAGTTCTTTTTCTCTTCTATTTCTTTCTTAAGTTCGAATCTTTCTAAGGCGGTGCTGTTCCCTCTGACTTTTAACCAAATGTCCAAAACATTTAATTTTTTTCGATCTGGTCTTGTTCTTCTTGTTTTTCTTTGGATCCTTTGGCCTCTTGGTCATTTAAAATCTTTTCGGGTCGATCCAGTCTTCTTGTCTTTATTTTTGGCATGGCTTTCTTATCCTGGTTTTCTTTTTGTTTTTCGCCTCCAAATCTTGCAGTTATTTTTGAATTCACTTTTGGTTTTTTCAGCTCCTCCGATATCCTGTTTTACTTGTAGTTTGTTAATTCGTTCTTCGATCTTCTTTGCGTTCATTTTAGCTTCTGGTGCTAGGCATGTAATTATATTTCTTTGGCCTTCCTCCTTCAAAAACAATCTGGCAAATTCAAACTGGATGAATCGTGCTTAGTTTTAAAACTGAACTTTCTTAAACCTTATACATAGAATGTTCTAGAACACTGGCGGACAAGATTTTTCTAACACAGGCCAGCTCATTATTTTCACAATGGAAATACCCTCCTAATAATAAAAAATATATTCGGAAAGCCCTAATACGTACCATTTTTTTAATAGCCTAATTAGAATCTTTAATATTGGCAGGTAAACAATTTTATTGTGGCTAAAATGGGTCCATTTTACAACGGAAAAATTACCTATACTGGGTTGCTTACAACATTAGACATAAAATAAACGTTAAACATCACTCTTCTGTTGAGTTTCGAATTGAGTGGTTCTCTGTGTATCGATAAGCAAGTGTATGTGAAGAGAAGAATGTCGAGTCAAACGCGCCGAAGTTGCAAATTTTCTCCTGACAAATTTTATTATATTTGTGGAGAATTTCTGGTGAAATCACAAGCCAGGCCATTTTCCGAAAATGTAAAAAACGCCTACTTTAAATATTTTGGTGTGTTAATTGGGGATCAAGATAAGCGGTGGGCCCCCATGTGTGCTTTGTTAGTTGTAGTGTATCATTGGTGAAGTGGATGAAGGGAAAGAGGAAAAGTATGCCTTTTGCAGTTCCAATGGTATGGCGAGACCCCACCAATCATTCTGACGGTTGTTATTTTTGCCTGACAAAGACTGAAGGTTATTCCAAAAAAGGAAAGCACAATATAGAACATCCAAATTTGCGATCTGCCATACGACCTGTTCCTCAAAATGCAAATTTGCCAGTGCCGATTGCGCCGTTCAATTGGCAAGCTATTGATTTGGGAGATAATGGAGATAAGGCATCATCAGGCAGCTCAGAAGAATAGTGCACCGATCCCACTTTTACCACAGGTCCCAGTTCCGACGAGCAACATTTGATTGTTCAAAGTGAATTAAATGATTTGGGGTTATCCAAGCAACAGTCAGAACTTCTGGTTTCCCGTCTTAAAGAATAGAACCTATTGGCCAAAGAAACAAAAATTACGAATTTCAGAAAAAGAAATGCTATGTTTTCTAAATTCTACAGTATGGAAAATTCGTTGTTCGCATGTAGTGATATAGACAGTTTAATGCAGGAACTTGATATTGAACATTCAGTTAATGAACTCTTAGATGCCTATAAAGCGCTTGGTGCCAGAATGTCTTTAAAAATCCCCTTCCTCCATTCCCATCTGTCATTTTTTTTAAAAGATTTAAAAGCTGTTAGTGACGAGCAGGGTGAAAGGTTTCACCAAGATATCAGACCAATGGAAATTCGGTACCAAGGACGATGGGATCCAGCCACGATGAGTGACTACTGCTGATTTTTGAAGAGAGAACATAAGACACCTCATAAACGGAAAAAATAAAGTTTAATTAGTGTTTTAAGTTATTATTTTTCTCGTTTGCTTTTCTCTTAGACGTATGGTATGTTTAATAGGCGAAAACTGTAAACATAGTCAATAAACAGGGTTAAGAATTTTCTGAAATCATCTTTTCTATAGATATTAGGTATCGTAACATTCGATATGGTTCTACAACTCTAACAAGAAAACCTTACGTGCTACAACTTTCTATTTGTCATTTTCGTATTTGGATAGGTTCATTCTATTAGATTATGCTGTTCTGATTTGTGTTACAACAAAAAAATTTTTTTTGTCGGCCAATGGAATTTTTTCGAAAATGTGTTTTATAAGGTTTTTTTAGTTCAAAACCCGATGGCAATCTCAAAACTTACAAATCTTGGTTAGTTTCGAAATAGACTGTTCTAGAATCTTCTTGAAATTTCTGATCTCGGAACATATATCAGAAGAATCAATTTTCTTCTTTTAAATTCCTCAAAATTAGGTAATAGATATAAACCCACATTAAGAAAAAAGAAACAGAATAAATAGTTTAAATGTATTCGATTTACCTGCTGTTTTATAGCTGAGGAGCAGGCAATAGCAATAGGGTGAAGTTATATTAATTGTCATGAATGATACTGGGACTAGGAAAAAGTCATGCTAATAGAATGCGTTAAAAATTCTGAATTTTATATTTAGACAATTTTTCGGTTCGATTTAGTCGAACTTTGCAAGTGATTAGCAAATTCAGAAAATTTCTTTACATATACGTCAAGAAAAAGTCACCTTGTATATTTGAACCCTTTTGTTACAGACAGATGACACAAAAGCGTATGCGATTTTGATGAAAATTAACCAAAATGAATAAAATTCGTCATTTTCTATTTGAACGCTTGTTTCACGAATTTTTTTAAGAACTACCAAAAAATATAAAAACAATCAAAGCCAATTATAAAGTTATCTCTCCTCCAAAGAGTATTCTTTAAACAAGGCTGCATGAGTTCACAATATTTTCGACAAAACTTGCAACTTGACTCCGATTTGAAATGTTTACAAGTTTTAAACAAAACGTCGATTAATATTGTGTCAGTGTCCGATCTGTCTAGCTATTACAGGTCGATAAATGCAGAAAATAGATGAAAAATGTGAAAATACGAGGAGAGAATAGTTTAAGATTTCGCTCCCAGTGTTCGATAGTCGAAATGCCGCTTTAATATATTTCAACGCAGATTACGATAAAAAATCACGTTTCTATGAGACTTTTCGTCTTGGAGAAAAACGAAATTAATTACCGAATTATCCAGCAAATTTTTTTTTCAAATCTTTAACGATATTACAATCAGAATTCAATAAACATTTAATTTTTTTGCACTATGCCTTTTCATGTAGCTATGAGATATTGTGTTTACCGAGACTTAGCTCAGCTATAGAGTTGATCAGTAACAGCTTTCAGGTATTCAGACGTGATAAGGAGACAGCGGGGTCTATAAAATCTGATGGTGGGGGTGTTATCATAGCGGTGAATTCGGCATATCAGGTGTGCCATGTTCCGGTCCTTCAGTCTAATGCGGAGGATTTGTGGCTTTCCTTAACTACCAACACCGGTGAAAAATCTCCATGTGCTGTGTCTACCTGCTCCCTGGGAATATTTTAGCATATTATTTGTTTTTACGTAAGATGCAAAAAACGAAGAAATTGTAGGTAACAGTTGTACTATTATCTTAAGCGATTTCAACTTTCCAACAATTGAATGGCGTACTGTCCATAACGAAACTTTCTTAGAACCCAATAACGTTGATAACAGTTGAAATTATTTATTTATTTATTTATTCATCCGAGTACACTACAGAAAGAAATATTCTAATTGGTACAAACTATTATTAAAACCTACTTAAATAATTATGTATAAAGACAAGCAAAATTTTAAGTTAGTATATTGGTAATGAAATTTTATAGGGATTTACTAATTGTTTAACATTTTTTTAAAACCAGATAGGTTAGGCGAGAAAATGTCAAACTCAGAAAAGAAGCTGTTAAAGTTACATACTAAACGGTTAATGAAGGCGGTTTGGCCATAGTTGGTTCTATGATGTTGTTCGTAAAATAATTAAGCTTGTCTCGTACGCCTTAATGGAACTAAGAATAACACTAAGCTTAATAAATTACTGCAATTAATAAAACCGTTAATAAGTTTGTAAAGAAATAGCAGATAAGCATTTCTGCGTCGATGCTCCAGACTTTTGAAACCACAAAGCAAAAGCCTGGTATCATATTTTATATTATGATATGGAAAATGATGTTTATACAGTAAGTATTTAACAAACTTATTTTGAATTCGTTCTAGTCTATTTACATGACAAGCATAAAATGGCGACCATATTACTGAGCAATACTCTAAAATGCTGTGAACCAAACAATTGTATAAACAAATAAGTGCCTTCATGTCATAAATATGTTTAGTGGTCCTTATAATAAAACCAAGCATTCTAAACCCATTCAGAACAATGCTATTAATATGAAGGTTAAATGTCAAGCCGGTGTCAAAAATTACTCCCAAATCGTTAATGGATGATACATTTTCAATATTTATATTATTGATAGCATATACCATTCTGATTGGATCTCGACGCTTATAGAAGCTTATAGATTTACATTTCGATGTGTTAATTGTCAAGTAATTTGAATTACACCATTCGTTAAATCTATTAAGATCAGACTGCAAACATTCAGAATCAGGCTTTGCAATAGTAAAAAATTTTAGGTCATCTGCATACAAAAGACAATAAGACGATTCAAAACATGAAATGACGTCGTTCATGAATAATAAGAAAAGTACAGGCCCCAGATGAGAACCCTGTGGAACGCCTGATGTTACAAACACTTCACGTGAGACAGAACCAGGCACCACTACCCGCTGACGACGCTAATAATAAGATAATTACCAGAAATACCCATTTCAGATAGTTTGTGCAACAGTAGAGCATGGCAGACGCTATCAGAAGCTTTAGACAGGTCAGTATAAATGCAGTCAATCTGATGTTCAGCCTCAACTGAGGAAACAAGAAAATTTTGATACTCTGCAAAGTTAGTAGCAGTTGAGCGACCTCTGAAAAAATCGTGCTGTTCAGGTGCAACGTAATTTTTGAAAGTATCAAAAATCTCATCAGTGAGAATAGCCTCAAAGAGTTTAGGTATGACGGAGAGTAGTCATATTCCTCGATAATTGTTAATATTCATTCTGTCACCACTTTTAAATATAGGAAAAAGATTAGAATGTTTCCATGTTACAGGAAAATAGCTGGCGTCCATTGACTTTTTGAAAAATAATCATTACTGGTTCAACAAGTGATCTGCAACAGCTCAGTAGGTGCTATGCCATCTGGTCCAGCCCTCTTTGGAACATCCAAATGCATTATTTTATTATTTATTTCTTCATTTGTAAATGTATGGAATGATAAGGTAGTAAAAAATTTGACTGAGTTAAATTTAAGTAATTCAAAATCTGTGTATGATGAGTAGCAGGATTGAAAATGCGAAGCAAAGGCATTTGCTACATCATTAGCATTATTGAGTGATTGATTGCCGTACTGCATTACTCTGGGTAGGTTATAAGTACCTTTTAAACTATTGACATATGACCAAAAATGTTTGATGTTTGTATAGATTAAATGTTCAGTATTACTAACAAACATTAAATAACATAAATAAGTGCGAAATTTGACCTCCCGCCTAATATTTGAGAAGACATCATAATCACTCTGTAAACCAGACCTCTTGAACTTCTTATGAAGCTTATTTTTCTCAGCGACAAGTCGTCGAAGTTTCGTGTCAAACCAGGAAGCGTATTTTTGACTTTTAATGGTTTTTTGCGGTACGTAAATATCTATGCCTTTAAAGAGAACGTCATAGAATTTCTGGATCGCCACGTCAATATCCGAGATAAATGTTAAAAAAGACCAGTCAGTTTCACTATAAAAATCATTCAGGTCTGTAAAATTTGCCCGATCAAATTGGTGAAAGGTGGATTTATTATCATTTTTCAGTTGGTAGAATTGACGAATATTATAGTAGCATTCTAGGGCAGGATGATACGGATCGACGTCGTCAACCAGAGATTCGGAGCAAATCAGGACTGATTCTTCAATAAGCTCTTCAGCAAAAACCAAGTCCAAGATTCGTCAATTATTGACACTCTTTTTTCTATGGACTTCAAGCAGTTTAATAATATTAAGAATATAAACAGCAGAACTCTCGATTTAGTTTTTTGTAATAAAGATTGTGTCGGTCGTATTGAGAGCTCAATTAACTCGATCACCAAGATCGATCTACACCATCCGCCGTTGGATATATACTTTCATAAGGTCATCTTCAGGAAACTCAACCAGAATGCTTGCACTCTTTTCAACTTTAACAAAGCCGACTATGAGGCAATTAACTTTAAATTTTTTTAGGCTGACTGGGCAGGTCTCCTGAAGATTGTCAATGTTGATTCTGATGCTGTCGCTTTGTACACTGTGTTGAATGACTGTATAAATAATTATGTTCCTATATATAAGAGAAAGCGTGGATTCCCTGTTTTCTTTAGAGCTGAAATGATACAAATAATTGTGCAGAAAGTAAAGGTTCATAAAAAATACAACATTTATAAAAATTAAAATGACTATAGAAATTTTTCGAATTTGCGCCGACTATCTAAACAACTTATGCAGAATGATTTCAATGACTATATTCGCGGTATAGAGAATGACATCTCTAACATGAATACTAAAGATTTTTGGATCTTCATAAAAAAACAAGAAAAAAACAAGGGATTGTATACCCAGTTCTGTATATTATGGGATTCGTGAAGCCAACACTGGTAAAAACATATCTAACCTATTTTTGGAATGTTTTAAAACTTATTATGTTAACTCGACGCCTTTTGATCAGAACGTATTAGACTCTGACGACGGCGGGTTTGTCTTACAAGAATTTGATGTTCTATCTACAATTGACACCCTTGATTCAAAAAAATGCATAGGCCCTGATAATATCTCAATCATATTGATAAAAAAATGGTAAATTAGGTTTGTTACGCCCAATAATTAATATATTCAACACGTCTCTCAGAGGAGGAGTGTTCCCATCAAAATGGAAAATGTCTCATATAATTCCGATATTTAAAAATGGGGACAAGCGTAATGTTAAAAGTTAAGCAAGGCTGTTAGCAAGCTGTGCGTTTTTGGTAAGCTATTCGAAACAATAATGTATGCTAAAATACTGGAAGATATTAAAGATATACCCGAACAACATGGCTTCATGCCAGCCAAATCAATTTAATTTCATTCGTTGAGTGCTTGTCGGAATCAATGGGCAACAAGATTTAGGTGGATGTAATTTACACCGATTTCAGTAAGGCTTTCGACAAAATCAGTCACCAAGTACTGACTGATCACCTTGCTGAGGTCGGTGTGCCTGGCTATTTTTTAAAATGGATATATTCGTACTTACAGGGTCGGACTCAAGCGGTGGCAGTAAACGGTTTCATTTTGGACTCATTCCAGGTTTCCTCAGGTGTTCGATAAGGCAGTCGTTTGAATCCACTATTTTTTGTTTTATATATAAATATTATTTTAAGTTGTTTTAAGAGTTGCTCATTTTTTCTTTAAGCAAACGATTTAAAACTTTTTCTCGCAATACGAACATCGGAGGACTGTCTGGAATTACAGGAGAGGTTTTCTGCCTACTGTAAGACGAGAAATTTATTTCAGCCGTAATAAAAATCTAATTAATTTTAATTACATAATTAACAATTAAAATTAAAAAAAAAAAGTGTCGGTAATCAGGGATCTCGGTGTCATTTTGGATGTCAAGTTGGCTTTTAAATCCCACATAGAAAAAATAATAAATGATTCCAATCGATTATTGGGATTCATAAAGAGATATACGAGGTATTTTAATAACCCAACAGCTCTACTAAACTTATATTATGCTTTCATTTATAGTAAACTTTCTATTGCATCGGTTGTTTGGAATCCGCAGTATCAATTTATATAAAAAGATTAGAATCTGTACGACATAACGT
The DNA here is from genome assembly GCA_030620095.1 of Kuschelorhynchus macadamiae. Classification (NCBI taxonomy): domain Eukaryota; kingdom Metazoa; phylum Arthropoda; class Insecta; order Coleoptera; family Curculionidae; genus Kuschelorhynchus; species Kuschelorhynchus macadamiae. Next base: position 3,262,902 of record JAUTXW010001600.1, read on the forward strand.
ATGCCGCTTTTAAAATTAGTCATGTAATTGTAGATAGATATTATTCAATAGTTATGAGACAATTTAATATTTTATTGCTGCAGTGTAGGCGTGAAATGGCTGATTTAGTAATAATTATTAAAATGATGAAGGGTTTAGCATTTGCTCCACAGATATACTCACGGGTTCAATTTAATGTGTTCAAGAGAGCTTTTAGACATAATGAACTTTTTCATATTCCTTTTCGTAGGACTAACGCTGGTCAGAACCAACGACATGGAAATAACATAGACCCAGTTGTTTACATTTTGGAGGAATCCAACATTAACACTGGTTTGCCAAACCGTTACTGTGGCCAGATTATAACGGATATCTTCCTTTATACTATTACCGAAATAAACAAGGAATTCCAGAAATTCCCAGTATAAATTTCCGTATAGAATATTTTAAAACTGATAATTAAATAGCTCATTATAAATAACTCAAACCGAATCTGTTTTAAATGTAATTTAAATCTTCTGTAATTATTATTCCTTATTTCAAGAAATAAAGCCCAGAATAATCGGCAACGTCGGAATTTTACCCTTTTCCAGTATACTACAGATTTCTTTCGCGATCATTCGGAAGACGCCGAAGACGGTCGTAGTCATTCATGATTTCGACCTATTTGATGTGCGGTGTTGTAATTGTTCTAGTTGGTGAAATAAGTGTTTTTCAGAAATCCAAGTGTTTTGTGTGGCTATTTTCAAGAATCTGTTTAAAAAACTTTAAGAAAATGGTGCGAACTTGCTTTATTTGCAGAAAAAGAAACGATTTAAACCCAAAAGTTGGTTTTCGAAGGTAAGTAAGGTTATGTCATACCAGTGCTGTAGTTGAAGGGTAAAATCACCGTCTAATAGCGTTCTTATATTTGCAAATGGAGTATTGTTTTTGTATTGCACATTTCCGTTGGGCTTAAATTAATTTTTTATAACTTCAACTTATCTATAAAGTCGAAGACACTGATGATAAACGGAGTACAGCGTTTTGCTAATTTATATATTTGTGAAATATCTCAAATATTCCTCTAAAATTTATCAAACCACCTTTTTTCAGGGGTTAATAAACTACATAAATATACTATTTGGTAAAGCATAGGTACTAAATTTTAATTGAGTAAGCTGTAAGACCCACTATTTTATGTTGTCATTAATTACTCCAGGATGGTTTGCATTTTGGATGAAATTTTCAAGGAATATTTAGGGTAGTGTCGGAGTTCTCATATAGCAAGCATATACAAAAAATGAAAATAGCGCAATTTTTTCAATTTTTCATGTACTATAGATTTTCTTTAATGAATTTGAAATGCTTTAATTTATTGCCCAAAAATTTGGTTTTTAAAAATAAGTAATCAAAAAAGTAAATAAATACCGCCCTGTGGTACATTATCCCAACTAGGGAGAATCTGTTTTTATCAGGTGATTTCGGTAATATAAATAATAATATAATATATTATAATGAATGTTAAAAATATTAAACATCTTGGCACAAAATATTTATATTGTCAATAAGTGAAATGTATAGCGGGGAAGGTGGATGGTGGGGAAAAAAGGGGGTAAATTGAGGGATAAATACTGTAAAGATATTGTTTTTCATAATATGGTTTTTGTGGTTTTTAGGGACACGAAGTTCAATTTTGTATTCATATTAATATTGGGCCATGTTTATTGCTGATTTTCTGTAAATATGAATAGATCCAATACATGTAAAGGTGGTGCATTATTATATAATATTACTTTTCGCGAGCCTGGCAAACTTTTAAAAGTAGTGGACCCAAATTTTTACGTAACTTCGCGTGAATAGAACTAAAATGTGTTGGAAAAAGGGTGAAATCAAAATGTTTTGAAAAACAAACCCGATTTCAAAAAATAGGTTGCATTAAAAAGTGATAAATTATATTTTATTACATATTTCCTATGAAATCTGTGATAAGCTGATAAAGAAAGGTATTAAATAAGCATTATACTCTTGGTATAGACATCAAAACACAAAGTGGGTCCATGTAACAAAATTTAGCTTTATCTTCATCTTTAGTAACAATAATAATAAGAACTCACCCTGTTATTGGTTGTATTTTGTCATGGAAATGCTTATTCTTTAATGAATAAGCTTATTGCTAATAATAAATATTGCCACATGAACTATTACATAAATATGTCTTTTGCAGGCACATAGCCAGGATTTCAGTTCTAGGGGATCCAACCCTGTCAAAACCAATTCAATGACAACAAATTATTAAGAAGAATGCTTTTTTATCACTTGTTGCTAATCCCTCTGCAAGTGCAACAAAATATGAAAAAAAGTTGCAAAAAACTAGTTATTTGCCAATATCTACTAAAACATTGCAGGTAGAGCAATTATGAAAATGTAAAAAATTATAGGTATATCTTGAGCAAATAGGACGTTGGCGACTTTTGCTTAATATTTTTAGGTTTTATATATTTAATAGTATTTTAATAAATAAGTGCTTAGCCACTTTGTTAATGTCGAGGTTAATGTGGTGTTATCTTCCATAGAGGGTCTGGATCCATATTGCTACATTAAAAGTCTGGATTTCTTTAATCATAAATGTATTCATCTTTCTTTTTAGTACTTTCTCGACATTCTAAAACTACTTTTAATGAGCATTTGCTTAAAAGTTTTTCTTTTTTTGAGAATTCTAAATATTCCTCACTGTCAAAATCGAATATTTTTGGAAGTAATTTTTTTCAATCCCCAAAGGTAAATTCAATAATTTTCTTATTCCTTAAATCATGTTTTGTATACGTAAAGATAAGAACTTCAAAATTGTGTGAAAATGGATCACGAAGAGAAATTTTCAGCAGCTACCATATATTCTAAGTTTAATAATAATAATAATTTTTGTTGGAATTATCATAAATTTGGTCTCGGCACGCATTCGCAATTTTGCTTTTTGTGGAAGGAAAATAAAATTTATTTTCCTATCGATTTATGTTAGAAACTGTCGTACTTACGAAAAAATCATTAGGTGCGTCATTGTTTAGGGTAGCCTTTCTTAATTTTTTACATTTACATATTTGCGAAACTTTTTTGCAATTGCAGAATGTCGAACAGTGTAAACTTGGACTTGTTAAAAAACCCGTCAAAAAGTTAGAATTTCAAAAAATAGCCTGCTCCCTAATTTTCCTGAGGTTCGAGTTAAAAAATAGCTGTAGTAAGAAGAGCCAATACGGAACTGCTAATCAGCAGTTATTGGAATTCTACTTTCGTAGGTTAAATTATATAAATATTTTTAGGATCTCGCGCGGGTGAAGTCCGGACCCCCCCTAGACTACGTGCCTGGTCTTTTGTCACAGATAATTACTGATACAATTATATTAAATCAGCATCTTGCTAACCTAAAGTTTTTATATATATATATATATATATATATATATATATATATATATATATATATATATATTCCGATTTTGAAAATTGTCACTGAATCATTAAATATGTAATAGACGAGTTATTATTATATAAATTATTATATAAATAATGAAATATTAAATTAATATGCTGTTACTTTTGTTTTGTCGATAATAATAGTTGTTTGTTATTATATCAAACCGTTTATAAATAAATTATACCAAACTTTTAAACTTTGTTTTATTTTTATAAACCACGTGTCCGGGTGAAAATTTATAATGTGCAGCACCACTTTCAACCTTGTTATTTAAATTTTTATAAAAATAAAGTTTCAAATATAGTGTAAAATATTATACAGGGTGCTTGAGAATCACCAAAAAGTTTCGATGATTTTATTTTTAAACATCTTGCATTTTAATGCATTTATTTACTTTTTTTTATTATTGATTTCTTGATAAAAGTTGGTGGTTCAAAAAAAATATTTTTGATAGTAATAAACTTTAGATCAAGATGTTTAAAAAAGTGGATTTCACTAACAATTTCAAAAAAATAAAATTTTTCTGAGGGTAGTCTTAAGGGCCATAAAAAATCGTAAATATAAACTGAGTAAATTTTTTTATATATAACAGAAAAAAAACATTTTTCTATTTAAATCTTTGCTTAGCTATTACTAATATGACATAACTAATACGAAACCTTTATTTACGATTTTTTACGGCCGCGGCAGTCACAAAAATTTTAATTTTTGAAATACACTTTTTCGTATTTTTTGAATGCCTTGTAAACACACAAGTTTTATCAAGAATAAAGTTTTTCCAGAAATTGATAATAAAAAAGTTTCCCATTTAGTGCAGACTTTTCCACGACATAATATCTAAATTAATTGTTTTCAAGTTATTATTAAAATTCTCATTTTTGCAATGTGAAGTCGTTCCTGTTCATCTTAGAACAAAAAAACTGTCGTATCCACCATACTAATATTTGGGCTCAAAAAATATAGCAAATAATACATTATCTCAAAAATAGCTACGACACTGGTAAGCCTCGCGAAGATATCTGACAGCGTTGCAATTTTCACCGCAAACTATTCTTTATGCGATCAGTCCGTCTTTTTTCTACTCATACACAACAACAAATTGATGTTTGATTCTATTTATTTCATTTTTATGAATGAAATGCGGGGTCTATTTCTTTTTGACGTCATTGGTCAGAACTCAACTCTGTGTAGAGTGTTGAATTCTTTCAACAGGCATCTTAATAACATGAACTCTTTTGGGTTGCCATTAATTTGTTTTAAGCGTAGGCTTAAGCTTCGGTTTTTGCATAGAATGTAAATATTAGTTAATCATTATTTCGTTTAATGAACCATATGTACAGGGTGTTCCAGCGAGGACTGAACAGGGACCTATTTTCGACCTTCCTTGTATTTTGGAAAAATTCAAAATAGCCAATCGATGTATTTTTTCTTGTAGAATCCAAAAATGTCATCGAAAAAATATTTGAACCAGAAACAAAAGAGTTACGCTATGCATCAGGTGTTTTTTAAATGGAATTTATCGTTTTTTATACGATTTTTAGAAAGAGTGATTTTTTTATGTCCGTCGTGATTAAAAGATTTGATTTTGCGATAGCTGTTTATATTACATTTTAATGTTTTACAAACTAAAATTTTAGCTTCACCTGTTTAAAATATACGATAGGTTGGTATAGGTGATCAAGGTAAAATGACGTTTGAATGCTTTGTCAATAATAATTGACATTATTTTAATTATTGTCAAAGTCTTCACCTAAAAAATATATATTTGACTCTGATCGAAATGAAATACTCTTTGGACGAGAGACTACAGATTGTTATGCTATTTTACAAGTGCCAAGAAAATGCAAGAGAAGCAAGAAGAAGATTTATTGCAAATTTTCATAGAAATATATCCATCAATACAATTCTAAGGATAAAAAACCTATTTGAGGAAAATAAAACTTTACATGATAAAAAAAAGAAATTCAAAAAAAAATAATTATTTAATAATAAAATAAAACTACTAATAACATAAGTTTTCAATGTGAACGCCGTTTTTTTCGAAACAACATCGATAACCCCTTTGTAGCCTTTCTAAACTTGCTGTTACAATATGATTTTCCTGGTTAAGGCGGTTTATTTCATCGACAATTTTTCCCATGATCCCTTGAATATTTTCGTTTCGTTGTCTGTATACGACGTTCTTCAAATGGCCCCAAAGAAATGTATCTAAAACTGAGAGGTCGGGGCTATTAGGCGGCCAAGCATATGTTCCATTTCGCCCTATCCATTCGTTATGGCGCCGATTTAAAAATTGAACCACATCATGCACGGCATGAGGAGGCGCCCCATCATGTTGCCAAATTAAATTCTGATATTCTGCCAATGGTAAGTCTTCCAAAAAATTTTCAATTTCGTTTTCTAAAAACTCATAATATCTGTGCCCATTTTAAGTCCCGTTAAAAAATATTGGTCCCAAAATTTTATTGTTTTTTATCCCACACCAAACATGAATAGAATTCCTCCCTTGAAATTTAATAGTCTGGAACTTTTTTGGATTTTCAACGGCCCAGTGGTGACTATTATGTCTGTTGAATACTCCCGATGTTGTGAAAGTACCTTCGTCGGTCCACACAATATTTTTGAATAAATCAGGGTCTTCGTTTTCTTGCCGAATTACCATTTGAGAAACAAATTGGAAGCGAAGTTCTTTTTGTGCCGGTGTTAGGTGCTGAAGTGGAAGGATACGAAAAGGCCTAAATTTATGAATTTTCAGAGTCCTGTGAACAGTCCCTCGGGTAACTCTTCTGCGCCTTACACCGCCACCGTACTGAACTTCCCGAACTGCATCCGAAATAGATTTGGTTGGATTAACTTGAAAATAATTTATAGTGGCCTGGTCTCGATTTCTTCTTCTTTGTATATTTCTTTTTCTATCATGTAAAGTTTTATTTTCCTCAAATAGGTTTTTTTGTCCTTAGAATTGTATTGATGGATATATTTCTATGAAAATTTGCAATAAATCTTCTTCTTGCTTCTCTTGCATTTTCTTGGCACTTGTAAAATAGCATAACAATCTGTAGTCTCTCGGCCAAAGAGTATTTCATTTCGACCAGAGTCAAATATATATTTTTTAGGTGAAGACTTCGACAATAATTAAAATAATGTCAATTTTTATTGACAAATCATTCAAACGTCATTTTACCTTGATCACCTATACCAACCTATCGTATATTTTAAACAGGTGAAGCTAAAATTTTGTAAAACATTAAAATGTAATATAAACAGCTATCGTAAAATCAAATCTTTTAATCAGAACGGACATAAAAAAATCACTCTTTCCAAAAATCGTATAAAAAACGATACATTCAATTTAAAAAACACCTGATGCATAGCGTAACTCTTTTGTTTCTGGTTCAAATATTTTTTCGATGATATTTTTGGATTTTACAAGAAAAAATACATCGATTGGCTATTTTGAATTTTTCCAAAATACAAGGAAGGTCGAAAATAGGTCCCTGTTCAGTCCTCGCTGGAACACCCTGTACATACATACATACATACATACATTAATTCACTTACCATCCCTATTTAAATGAAACCACCGCTAGGATAATCCACTATAACATTTTATAAATATTGTTTATATTTGCTAATTTAAATTTATTATAATATTTGTATTTTTCGGGTTAATAAAATTACATAAACACAAAACTTTTAAAAGTTCTGTGTTTTGTAATATTTAAATATTTTCACATATATTGTATTTTGTACTTTCCAGCAATATTTAGACTTGCCACCATAATTTTGCATTGTCACTTGTTTATATAGGTTTACACTATACAAGACAAGATATTCAACACCATAATATTGTATCGTCGTCAAGTTTATGTATATATACCGAATTCCTAAAACGGAAACTGTTTTGAACTTATTAGCAATATTTTATAACCACCCTGTATAAGATATTCATGATTGGACAACGTATTGTTGTATTGTCATCTGGTTTATGTATGTATACCAAATTTCAGTCCCTTGCGATAAAGGGAACAGCTTCAAAATAAGTTGCAAGATTTGACCCAAATATTTTATGAGGGTGCAGTTTTGTTATGCTATCTTGGACTGATACCAAAATGTTACTAGTTCATCCTCATGTCACAGTTAATTTTTCTGCAAAATTTTAGGTAAATTGGATAAGTAATTTTTCACCAAAATTTTTTAAACATTTAACTAGGCCGCCATTTTGGTCCGCTATATTGGATTTTTTCCAAAATATTACCAGGTCATCTCTATGACTCTTAATTTTGGACCAAAATTTGAAGTCAATCAGATAAGTAGTTCTTTAGCTATGCCGCAGACAGACAGACACACCGACAGATTTGAGAAAATATCTTTTTCGGCATCTAAGAACCCTGAAACGTGAATATCTGGAAAAATCTCGGAGAGCGATTATTTCACGATTATATACTTTCCTTTGAAGAAAGTAATACAAATCCCATTAATTTCAAAAACTAATAATGAATGGCTGCACGATATTTTGAAAATATGTTATCGGTTATTGGCTAAAAACGTATTGCTTGTTAAATAAGTATATTTGGCTGGTCATACATTAAAGTATTAATAAAAGTACCTACATATTAGGAATTACTTAATATTTCTAATATTACATTTAAATTCAAAACACATTTTTACATTTTTCTGAGATCTTGAGATATTATTGATCATCATTTTACATTTGTATCTCGCAATATGTATTACGTGTGTCAACGTACTACACAAGTAAGAGTGTTTCTCCGAGTTTTTTAAACATTTTTCGGTAGTGTAGTTTGACTTAAAAGTTATTTGAAAGACGTGATGGGTGATAAAAGTGATCATTGTAAATATGGTGTTAAAAAAAAGATAATAAATAATCCGAAACTAAAGGAAAGAAGCTTTTCATTAGGATCAATAAAGGATTTTTCTTCCGCTGAAACAAATACCGTTACTGGCGTAGATACAAAACTAAATAACCCACAGAAGCATGATAAGCCAAGGCAGGTAAATGCATATGAGAATAATACAGTTAATAATGCTAATCATGATAACACTGATAACGGAATACCTAGCAGGTCAAAAAACTATGTCTCAACTGATATGAATGATACTCAACTATTAGGGAATATTAGCACGACCGACGATATTTTACCGATAGATTCCATTTTCAAACCAAGACACTCTGTATCACGTACTCCACCCAGACAATTACTAACAACAAATTATCAGTTAGATTATAACACACCTAGTGCGAATTGTAATGCAGACAAAGTATTTAGTGAGGAATCTATGTATTTTGCACACATTAACTCTCAAAAACGTCCTCGATCTGGTTCAAGCCCAGCATCTTTGGATCAGAACTATGTAAAAAGGAAACATTTAAGCACTGAAGAGGCCAGTTTAAATAAAGCAAAGAATTCTATTATGCAACCAACAGAAGACATTTTGAATGAAGTTCTTGATGCTCCTGAAAAGATTCAAGAGGTTTCAGAGATTGTATGTCAAAGTGAAACAAAGGATTTCAATTCTGCATTTTTTACAGTTCATAGGCATGTAACATGTAAGCATGTCAAATTGAAAAAAACAATATGGAACTAAATAACAGAATTAAGGAATTAACGGAAATCGATGCTCCTTCTTGCGCTCCGGACCAACTAGTAGGCACCACCAAGACACCTCAGCCTATTAATAGTGGGAGACCAAAATTTAGCGACGTAGCTAAATTCGTACCAGCCAGTAATAAACCCTTAGCTAATGCACCTATTTGGAAAACACCGCCACAAAAAAAGAAATATGAAACCATTGTAAAAATAAAGGACCAGAGTGATTCCAGAGTGGTACTCCAAGAAGTTAAGAAAAATCTGAAAGCTACTAGAACTGAAGGAAGTTTTAAAACGGTGAAGCATCTACAAAGTGGGAGTATTATTATTGAATGTGCAAATGCAAATCAGCAACAAATATTAAAAGACACTTTAAGTAAAAAAAATATGGAAGTTAGAGACATTTTAAATACTGATCCCATGATAATGATAACAGGCATTCTCAAAGGGTTTTCGCCGGAAAATTTTATTAAAGAGTTTGTTGCTGAAAACCCAGAAATCGCAGATACTTTTGGCCAGGATGTTACAAACCAATTTAAATTTATAACTAAAAAAGAATGCAGGAATACAACTAAGGAGAACTGGATTTTTCAGACACCCCCTCAAATATTTAAATGGATTATTAGGAACAGTAACCTTAGATTTGATTTATGTCCCGTTTATATCCAGGAGTACACAAATGTCGCTTTATGTTTTAAGTGCTGCAACTTTGGTCATGTTGCGAAATACTGCTCAGCTAGTGAGTGTTGTTTTAGATGTGGTGGTTCGCATGATGCTAAACAATGCACGGCATCGAGTTTAGATTGTCCTAACTGCAAACAGTCAAAATTACCTGTTGGTGATCATACAGCTCGCGATTCAAATTGTCCCGTTTATATACAAAGAATTAAAAGAATGCAACAGTGCACAAATTATTTAACTACCGACAGTTTTTTATCCAAGACATAGGTAAAAGCAGTAATGGTCAACCTCTCAGGGATAGTAGTACAGGACAATCTGAAAGAGAAGATATGATTTTTATTATTTTCTATCAGAATGTACATGGATTAAATAGCAAAACGGCTGACTTTTATAATTCAGTAAGTTTAACTGAAAATGAATATGATGTAGTGGCAATAAGCGAAACATGGCTGTCAGATAGTGTATATGACAATGAACTATTTCCAGACAACTTTTTAGTGTTTAAAAATCGCAATAGGGAGGACACAAAACGTGGAGGAGGTGTACTACTAGCAGTTAAAAAACTTATAAGTGTAGTGCTTTAAAATTGGATTATAAGGTACCAGATATTGATATATTAATAGTTAAAGTATATACTACTGATACTAATTATTTATACATAGGTGTTGTTTATATTACTCCTAGTTGCTCAGCCTTAAAAAGAGATGAGCTGTTTTCATATATTGAAAGCTTAGAATATCTGTATCAAAGTAATTTGGTTATTTTAGGAGATTTTAATATTACGCACTTAAATAAGTATTATGAAACTAACTATACAGATCAATATGTAGATATGTTAATGAATTTTTTAAAGTTTTATAATTGTAAACAAAGGAATCATATTTCAAATGTCAACAACCGCTTATTGGATTTAGTTCTGACGAAAAATGAATGTGGTGTCTGTGAGAGTACATATAGTTTTGTTGCAAGTGATTCTCACCATCCCCCTCTTACAATTGAGCTAAATCTTAAAAACCCAAAACAGAAATGTCTGAAAGACAGTATTAATTTAACTAATTATAACTTTAGAAAAGCAGATTTTCTTGCGATGTATCAGTTATTTCAAAATTCATGCTGGAATGACCTTCAATCTTTCAGTGATGTCAACATAGCTGTACAAAGTTTTTATAATCAAATATACGGAATTTTTGATATATGTGTACCAAAGAGCAAACATAATAGTAAATATCCTGTGTGGTTTAACAAAAACATTATTAAGGATATTAAAACCAAAGATAAGTTAAGAATACAAAGCAGAAGAACTGGCAACCTAGAAACGTATAATAAGTTTTTAGATCTTAGAGCCAAAATTAAAAAAGACATCAAAATAGCATATGAGCAATATCTTAACAAAATTCAATCTGATATTAGTGAGGATTCGAGGTCGTTCTGGCAATATATTAAAAATACCAAAAACGCAACTGGAATTCCGGAAAAAATGCACATGAATGGCGACGAGTTTTCTGAAGGCATAAATATATCGAATGCATTTGCTTCTTTTTTTAAATCTGCATACGTAAATGACTATCCTGATAATTTGAGTACTTATTCGACATGCTTAAATTCAGATTTTCTGTGTAGTCCAGAGGTAAGCTATGAGGATGTGTGTAATGCTGTTAGGGACCTTAAAATCAATAAAGCGGTTGGACCTGATCACATACCTTCATTTATTTTTAAGGGTATGATAGGATTCCTTAGTGAACCCCTTAGAATTTTGTTCAATTTATCACTAAAAACTAGTATTTTTCCCCAACTTTGGAAAGAAGTTAAGATATTCCCCGTGCTGAAGAAAGGTGATAAAACTGATATACAAAATTATAGACCAGTTGCTTTACTATCTTGTCCAGCAAAGATATTTGAATCCATTATATATAAATTTGTATATTCATCTGTTTACAATAAAATCACAGCAAGGCAACATGGTTTCTTAAATAAAAAATCAACTGGCACCAACTTATGTAACTTTACCCAGTACATAGCCGAAAGCCTTGACAGTAAATGCCAAGTAGATGTGATTTACACTGACTTTGCTAAAGCTTTTGACAGAGTATCACATCACGTCCTCATGGATAAGCTCCATACAGAATTTGGATTTCATATAAACTTAGTTAGTTTCTTTCGGTCGTACTTGCAAAAAAGGCAACAGAGAGTGGTTGTTAGGGGCCATTATTCTGAATACTTTGAAGCTACCTCTGGGATACCGCAGGGCTCCAACCTGGGACCGCTGCTGTTCCTTTTGTATATTAATAGTTTAGTTAAGGAAACCAATTGTTGTGAAATATTAATGTTTGCTGATGACCTGAAATTGTATTTGAAAGTACAAAGTATGGATGATTGTAGGATTCTTCAGGAAAACTTAAGTAACCTGTATGATTGGTCAATTAGAAATTGCTTACCCTTTAATATTAATAAATGTTATGTACTAAGTTTTAGTAGAAAAAATGTAAATTATAATTATAGTTATGTTATCGATGAAACAGTACTGTCACGGGTTGCTGAGATGCGGTATCTGGGAGTAACCTTCGATTCTCAATTGACTTTTAGGGCGCACATCTCAAACATAACAAATAAAGCATCTAAAATGTATGGGTATATAGTTAGAAACTGTAAGGATTTTAAAAATACTTCGTGTATTAAAACTTTATATGTTTCATATGTAAGAAATGTCTTGGAATATTGTTCTATAATATGGAACCCGTATTATGAAAACCATAAATTTTCCATTGAGAAAATACAAAATAGATTTTTAAGGTATATATACTATAAAGAAACTGGCATATACTAGCTACATATACCAAAAGCGGATGTAATGAATAGATATAATCTTAAGAGCTTAGAGAATCGAAGGAATATGGTCTCTATTATATTTTTATATAAAGTTTTGAATAATTTGATTAACGATCCTGATATATTAGCCCAAATTAGATTTTATGTACCTAGTTATAGAACCAGAAATCCTCTGACTTTTTATGTAGATAGTGCTCGTACGAATTACCACCTAAATTCTCCAATAATTACTATGTGTAACTTATATAATCAAATTCGTTGTGAAAAAACTGTGCGAGTTATTTCAAAAATAATTTCATATTAATGTTTGCTATTTTAAACTTAAGAATATTTCTCCTATTCTGTAATTGGATTGTAAATCTGTTGAGTTTGTAATAAATAAATAAATAAATAAATAAATAAATAAATCAACTAACCATAATTTTAGAATATATTTTTATTTGTTCAAAAAGAATTATTAGTGGTAATAAATAATGAAGTCGGCTCCACCACTGCGCGAAGTTGGCGGTATCGTCGACACAATACGAATTTCTGTTCCAAATGTTTTTTTAACCATTTCAGTTGAGATCGTATATACTTTAACAGCTTAAATTTTGTATGTCAGACCGAGAGTTGAAACTAAGGTTACTAACTTTTGTACTGCTTTTTATTATCGCAATAGTACGTATGTTTACAATATTTTCAGAAATGGATATTTGTCGCAATACTTGATCAATGATAATTAAAAATTAAATTTAACAACTAACTCCCTTTAAATGCCGTTTTAGTATTCACGCAAAACAATCCTCAGTAATTTAGAACAAAATGTAACATTTTCCGCTCTGGAATTTTCTGTTATATATTCGAAACATTGTCCCATTCGATTAACCGGTGACAATAAAACTCAAAACCCAATTAGACGAGATCATGAAACTGGAGCAATAATTGCTGATAAACCGGTACGAAGTTATTTCCGAACTGCTGATTAAATTCATAGTTCAGTTTTTGAGCTAATGGACTGTGAAATCAGCTAGTTAATTAAAAGTTTCTCATCATTATGTAATATAATAAAGCACAAAGATTAAATAAACAAAATTGTTAACAAGAAAATGTGCCTGACTCCGTAGGATAGTAATTAGAAATCTCACATACTAGTCTAAGAGTTAGTGGTCTATTCAAAAAACCAGTTTTGCACAAAGATAAAAAGATGTAAATGTAGGCAAACATGCCGTGGTTAAGTCATCTTTCCCTAAATTTTTGAAAATTATTAAAAATATTGTAAAAACACTGCCTACAAGACTAAAATTTGAATACGTTTTGATTTACAAACGTTTTAGTTTTAAAAAAATGACACTCGATTTTACGATGGGGCAACTTTTTATAAACTGAAATGTGATATAATTACAAAATATTTTTTTTCGCTTCTATCTAGCCTCCTGAATGCAGTAATCAACATTTATCTCTGCAGAAGTTCCCAATTTTTATTTATTTATTTATCTTTTAACCTTTTCTTAACTTCATTATGAACTTATATTTACCATCGGACATTTTAATGATTTTTAGTACACCGGTCGAATTTCGGCTACTGATTACGAATCCGAAATCAGATTTTTTTCGGCGACGTTTCGTTTCCGAGTTATAGTCTGTTTCAGAAATGTATAGAATAATAAAATGGGGAATTCCGTCCAGTTTGGCTGAATCTCGGAGTCGTCCATATGCGCACGTAAACTTTGTTTTTAGAAATAATAATAAAGATCTTTTAAATCCCATACCTAATGAGGTTTTACTGCTCTATAGATTACATTTATTACTCAAGGCATACATAATAGGTTAGAACATAACCCAAGTAGCTTTTTCAGTCGTGAATACGTCATTGTTATCACAAATATTTTCATTGAAGTTATCGAAACTTGGTATCGCCACGTTCTGTTTAAACTGAGACTACGTAGTCATACCATTTTGGGGGAACAATTTTAGGGCAACAATTTCGTGAATAACATGTAACTCTGACTTTAACTATTATGTAGATAGTACGGAATTGTGTACTTCTATTTAAGTAGCCGAATAGTAATAATTCACCCTATTCGTCACTTCCTTATTTCCGTCTTTATCAGTGGCGGCTATTCAGGTGAAGTAGGTGAAGTGCTGCTTCACGAGGAAAAATAAACAAGCAAACATCTAACTATATTTATTATATATCCCTTAAAATTTTAGTTTTTACATTCATTTATTCACCTAATTGGTAAAAAATAAACTGTACATCTCGAATAAATATTTTACTTGACCGTTGGCGGCATGTCTTTTTAAAACTTTCAATCGAACTTTATTATAACAACTATAAGAGTGGCGCAAATCGCTTTGACTTTGCTGGAGGTGCTAGGTTTAGATTACGATTTTCCTACTATGTTGCCATGACAACGCGTATCCGATAACGTCGAGCCCAGCGCCATACAACGCTCCCGGTGAATTGCAGGCGCAGTACACTACACCCACGTGTCGTTCAGGTTGCGGTGGTTGTTTACTTTTATTTTCGCGGATTTCGCTGCAACCGGTGAGTTCCTTTGCAGTTAACTTGACTGTTTTGTGTTATATTTATTTTTGGTGTTGTTACAACTTCAAATTTGAAGTTAGTAAATATGATTGTTCAAGACTGGAATAAATTCAAAGACGTCTTTGAATTTATTACAAACTGTGACA
This sequence comes from Kuschelorhynchus macadamiae, assembly GCA_030620095.1. Classification (NCBI taxonomy): domain Eukaryota; kingdom Metazoa; phylum Arthropoda; class Insecta; order Coleoptera; family Curculionidae; genus Kuschelorhynchus; species Kuschelorhynchus macadamiae. The sequence continues at coordinate 3,278,124 of JAUTXW010001600.1, forward strand.
AATCTGATGAAAAATCAATCCACCTTGCACGAATTTGAATTGACGTTTCTGGCATTAGTGTTTAATGACATTTTCTCAATGACGGACATACTATTTGAAGTTCTTCAAAAAAAATCGCTTGACATTCATTTTTGCAAATCAAATATAAAATAAATAATATATATAAAAATAATCATTTTTTTAATACCATGTTTGATAAAGCAAATTCTATTACAGAAATAAATCATTACAAACGTGAGCTTGCTAAGCTTTCACCTGAAGAAATTAGGGCTAAGTAAAGAACCCTTTTTTATGAAATATTTTAATGGAAATGAAATTTTCTGAATATAGTTTAAATTTTCCGACTGGCCCGTATGAAAATTTGTTACAGTTATTTGGGGAAATAGTTTCAAAAAGCCAACGACTTAAAAATGAGCATGGTCTTATTTTTTCCAATGAGAGTAATTGGAATATATCGCTGCAAGAGCAACTGAAAAAAATTATTAAAAAATTAAATATATTTTTACCGAAGCATGTAAATTGTTTTCCCTTATTTTGACAATACCGTCGACAAGTGCTTCAGTGGAAAGAAGTTTTTCTTGCTTCAAATCTATAAAAACTTATTTAAGAAATACAATATCTCAAGAAAGACTTGCTTCTCTTGGCAATATTTTAATTCAAAAGGAATTTCTGGAGGAGATGAGGGCAACTCATCCATTTTATGAGGATGCTATAAATAAATTTGCTACTATGAAGGATAGGAGAATTGATTTAGTATACAAAATTTAGGTAAGTAGTAAAAAAATATTCTACCCCCTCCACATATAACAAAAATCTAGAAAAAAAATTATTGCGATATTGTCTTGCTTCATTTGCACTTCACTTAATTTTTCACCCTCGGCCGCCACTGGTCTTTATTTAATGCGTTTTAAAAATATGTATGGTTCGTTCTAATACAAACAAAACAGTTATGGCCACTACAAACACTCAAATTGAGAATATGGTGTAGAGCGTATAGGATACATTATTGGTATTTGAGGTAGAATACATGCGTTTTACATATATAATTGTGAATAATTGTAAGTGAATATGCTGATGATAGTCTTTGGTTTAAATAGTAATTATCATTAAATATCTTATTATAAAGAGTGATTCTTTTTTTAATATAATGTTTAATTTGAATCCATTTTTAATCTTTATATTCACAAAAACAAATATGACTAAATTAATCTAGTTTTATATAGACAACCTCTGTTAGCGTCAGTTGTAAATGTAGGGTTATGTCAGGGTAACCATACGTACAGCATTTCGCTGTATTGTACAGCATTTGCAAAGCCTGTCCAGCATTGACTTCTGTACAGCAAACGTACAGCAAAACAGTGAAACTGTACAGCATGTCCAGCAAACATTGAAAAATAAAGAAATGAAAATTATTACATTACGTATTCTTATCCTTATCGAAATACAAAATATTAAGTTTGTCGATAACTAAGCACATCTCTACATTTTGAGTGAGCGATCTTTTGCCGCGGAACGTCACGTCGTCGTCTAGTTGCATGTTTTATCTCTTTTTGATCAATGCGTTTTTACCCAAAATAAATGAAATGAAAAATACCTGTGGATGAATCGAATACAGCAATATGGTACATTTTCGCATGTGTTTCTTTTTTGAGGTTATTTTGACATTGGGTGTTCCGTCTGTGATTCCCAGAATATACCAATTATTTTATTATATGAATAATACCTTCTTATCAATGTAAAGTGCGAGATACGGGCAGAAAGGGAAAAGGTATTTATTTGGTTTTTACTTTTTAGTAGGGAAATCTCTTTTAATCACATATAGGTGTTGATTTTATTTTACTCTTTTTTTTCTTTTTTTTTCTCAGCATTTGTGAGCATACTTGAACATGTCTAACAGCGAAAACGCAAGTAAAAAGCAAAGGCGCAATTGTAGTTTCACGCCGGAACTGATGAGAGATTTTCCCTTTATAAAAAAAGTAAAGGACAGCGAAACTGACGTTTTTTGCGAAAAATGTTTAAGTAAATTTTCCATTGCTGCTGGCGGACGCAGGGACATAACCAGACACCTGCAAACTGATAAACACATTAAGAGTACCAGAGCCGCGGCGAGTTCTTCTAGTTTATCTTCGTTTTTTAGAAAAGTCGAATTTGGCGAGGAAGAGGTTAGATTGGCGTTGACAGAAACGGTATTTGCGTTTCATACCGTGGTACATAATCATAGTTTTCGGTCCATGGACTGCACATCGAAGATTATTCAGAGGCAGTTTCAAAAAAAATTTTCCTGTGCCAGGACGAAAACAGAAGCGATTATTAAAAAAGTACTGACTCCTTTTGCAATAGCTCAGTTAAAGCAAGAACTTGAGGATGTAAGCTTTATTTCAATTTTCTCCGATGCGTCTAATCATAAAGACATTAAACTGTTTCCAACGATTATCCGCTTTTTTAGTGTAAATTCTGGAATTGTAGCTAAAATATTACATTTAGTTTCTCTTCCTGGTGAAACCTCGGAGTTGATAAGCAATAGTTTGTTTGAAATTCTAAATAATAATAATTTAACTAACAAACTGGTTGCTTATTGCGCGGATAACGCGAATACAAATTTCGGCGGCGTTGCACGAAAAGGAACAAAAAATGTTTTTCATAATTTAAATGAAAGGGTGCCACAGAAACTTCTGGGTATAGGGTGTTCAGCCCATATTATTCATAATGCAATCCAAACAGCAACGGATTTATTACCAATCGATATAGATACTATAGTAAACAAAATATATAGCCATTTCTATATTTTTACCGTTAGAGTAGAAACTTTAAAAACATTTTGTGAGGAAGCAGATGTTGAATACCGCAAATTATTAAGTAATAGTAAAACTAGGTGGCTTTCTTTGCTTCCTGCCATTGAGAGAATTCTCAAATTATTTGTACCCTTAAAATCGTATTTTCTATCCATAGATAAATGTCCGGTTTTTATTGAAAATTTTTTTAAAAATGATACTTCGGAGTTGTGGTTAAAGTTTCTGCATTCTCAGGCCTCTTTGTTTTCAGATTCTGTAAAAAATGTGGAAGGCAACACAAATACTGTTGTCGAGGTTTCCCGTGAAATAAAAAATCTTATTTTAAAACTTAAAGCCAGATTAGATAACGCATTTTTACCCCTTTTAGTTAAACAAGATTTAAAAAAACTTTCAGAAAGTGGTCTTATTAATGAGGAATGGTTTATATCTCATGTAAAAATGTTTTATAAAAATTGTTTGGACTACTTAGAAATTTGGTCAGTGAAACTTGTAGAAATTGACTGTTTTGAATGGACTGAGCTTAAAAACGTTGTACACTGGGATGAAGTTCAAGGTAGTTTGCTTTTTATTAGGGACCACTTTTCTCATGATAAAGAAATTATTGATGAAAATGCTTTATTTGACCAAATTACGTTTTTGAAAGAATACGTATCAGAGCAAAAATTATTAGGTTGGAAAAACGAAAATAAACCGGTAGATTTAAAATGGGTTGAGGTGTTTAATTTTTTTAAAAAGGAAAATATTTTGTTTGATAGTCTAAAAAAAATAATTCAGTTTTCTTTGTGTTTGCCCGGAACAAATGCACCCACCGAAAGACAGTTTTCAATAATTAACAATTATTGGACTGCTGAAAAGTCGCAAATGAGTGTAGAGACCCTTAAAGCTTCGTGTATTGTCCGCTGCAATATTGCAATCACTTGTGGAGAGTTCGCAGGTAAAATAAAAGACAACAAAGAGCTTTTAAAAAAAACTCACTCTGCCGAAAAGTATTTATAATTTAGAAGTTACCTATGTTGGCTATGTTTTTGTTTACATTTTAATTTTTAAAGTTTTTATAAATAAAGTTGTTTGTTTTTGTGTTAAATAAAAGTTGTGTATCTTTTCATATTTCATACTATACCCCCCCCTAATTTTGCCTGTCCAGCATTTGGTCAACAAAAATATGGTCACCCTAGGTTATGTTAATGTTTTACTTTAATAATTTATTCGAACTATCTATACAAACTTAGTTTTTCATTTAGATAACAAATAACAATGTTTGTTCCAGCGAGTAATGAGAGTCGTCTGCCAAGTGAATTTAGTAATGTAATATGTACTGAAAAAAGCCTAGAAAATAAAGTCTCTTCTATGCTAATCTTAGAGAGCTTCTACCCCAAGGTGCTGAATGAAGTAAAACATACACTAAGACATGAAACAATATTGTCTTTTAGAGCAAAATAAAACCAAAACATAATAATGTGCAATATTTAATAACTTTTCTTGGAGTAAACTTAAAGACATTTACGGTCATAGTCATTTACACATTCATCACAAACACATAATTACAAGCATAATGTGAATCAGGCTTAATACATTTCTCTATATGGCCAATGGTTGAGAACTTCTTGTTTGAATCAATATTCATTTTCATAATTACAAAAACTAATAAAATGAAACACTAAAACGACAAACTTCATAAGAAACCCGCGTAGGGGAAAAGTAAACAAAACGATTTTAGCACCAATATGGCCGAACCAATCAAAAATTGGTATAATACTTAAAAACGTGTAACCCAAAATGTTTCTTGATATATAGTAGGATTATTAGTAATACATAAGTTAAGACTCTTAAAGAGTAGTAGTGGAAACAGTTGTAGCTACTTTAGTGCTAGCTGGGAATGGAGGCCAGTAATAAAACACAGATTATAAATACTCCTCAATCGCGTTTTAAACATGTTAATATTTGCTTTTACGCCATACTGTCAACAGTATTATAAGTAGAGACCGGAATTATAAGCACCAAATTATTAAAAAAAAGTGCTTAAAAAAGCTGCAGATTTCTTCAAAATAAGCATCGTAATCCGTAAAAAAAGCAAATATAAGTTGGTATATGAAATAATAAAAAAACTCCCAAAAAATTAGTTTTTTATTTGAAAAACTATTTAAATAATCAAAAAAACATTATAACTAATCAAATATAAAATATATAATAAAATATAAACATTTCAAAACTCTTAATATAAATATTGAACACTTTATAATCGCTGACCTTCCCAAAAGAACCGGCACGCTCAAATATCTCGGGCACGGTTTAGCATAGTATTATTTTATTATGGAAGTTTTATTATTTAGGTAACTGCTTTTGATCTATCGTTTTAGATCGATAGATCAGAAGCAGTTACCTATAGAAAACCAAATTTTTATTATAATATATAAAAGAGTTTTCGAGATATTTGACCGTTCCAGTTATATTGGGATGCACTGTAGAATTAAACTTTACTCGTTTTGAAAACAATGAATTATTAAATATTGTTCTATATGTTCCATTGTTAAATTGTGTCTCCTATCATCTAGGAGATATTTATATTTTGAAAAACTCCTTTCCACATCGACACTGGTAATTGGTGCGTACTTAAAATTTGACAAAACATTTGGATCCGTACAACTTAACTCTGGAACATTTTGATGGCCACTTAAAACTAATGATATGTCTACTAGTTTTTGAAACCCGGTATTTTTTTCTAAAACATCTGCCATTTTATTTTTTATTAAATTACCAATGTGTCCAGGAATGTTATTAATGGTTTTCTTGAAACTTTCTATCAAAGCAACTGAGTCCACCAAGGGAACCTGCTGTTTTTCTAATAATTTGATTGTGTTGCTTACGGAACTGAAATTTGCTTTGATAAAAGCCAAATTATTTTGAAGCTCACAATTGTTAAGAATGTTTTGACAGTCCTGAATTGATTTGCTTGAGTTTTCCGAAAATTCAAAAATTAAATTTTTAAAATTTTGAAAATTTTCCGCATAATAAATAGCGGCGTCAAGCCATGTTCCCCATCTGGTTAACACTGGTTCTGGAGGAAGTGGAATATTTGGACAACTTTCTTTAAACATTTGTACTCTTAAAGGGACTTTAACAAATATTTTTTTGCCATTACTAATTAACTTATTCACTAATGGAAATTGTAATCGTATGGTTTCGGCAATACGATTGATACCATGAGCTAAGCAAGTGCAGTGGATTAAGTTGCTGTAAAAAACTTTTAAATTTGTTGACGCCTTGACCATGTAAGCAGCTGCATCTGAAAGCAAAAGTAGTACTTTTTCACTTGGTACAGCTTCCGGTAAATAAAAGTTAGCTAGCCCTTCATGTACAAATTTGGATATAGTATTACTGTTTGTTTTGCTCAATTCTTTTGAACTTATTAAATATCCTTTTGTAGGAGTCTCGTGGCACAAAACGCCAATGATCAAATTTGCGATATAACGCCCACGACTATCTGTAGTTTCATCAACAGTAATCCATACATAATTGCTTCCAATCATTGCTTTGATTTGTTTAATTGTATCGAGATATACAGGAGAAATATATGTCTTGCGTAGAGTACTTTCGTCTGGAATAGTTCGTTTGCATTATTTTTCTAAGAAATTTTTGAAGTGCTTGTTTTTTAATTTGTTTAAAGGAATATTTGCTTTAAGCATGGCATTGCAAAGGTCTTGATTAAATTCTTGTTGTTCATTACGGCCGGAAGTAGATGCCAAGGAAGAACCAATTGTTTGTTGTTTAAGCTTATTAACTTTAAACTTTTTCATTTTTTCTGAGTGTACTTTTGTTTTCAAATGTTGAACTATGTCGTACTTTTTAACACATTGAATCTACAACAAAAAGCACTTTTTAGCTGCCTTTATCAAAAAAATATTTATTAAGAATATGCACCATTCTAGGCTATACCAGGGTAATATTTCTTAATGACAATTACCTGCTAATATTTAAGAGAGTGCTGTTTTTAAGATAATTTTTAAACTAAAAATATTTCGAAATTATTTTCATTCCTAAACAATTTTGATCTCCTAACATTTTTTCCTTAATAAAATCAAATTCATTTTACTTGGGTTAAGTCAGTGAAAATATAGAGGCATTAGTGGATTATAGAATGCTTGCTTCGAAGCTATTTTTTAGATACTTTTTATTTATAAAACAATGGGGCTAAATATTTATTATTTTTTAATACATGTCTTGCGTGTCGTTACCACTAATTATGATGGGATTTTCTATATCACCAAAAATAATTATTATAGGTACGCAATACCTATATTATTCTTTGATATGTCCTAGAATGATAACTCGGTGTTTTATGTAAAACTTACCGTTTTAACGCAAGCTTGACAAAAAACTTTGCCATTTTCGAGTTTTAATTCTGGGTTGTCGATTATCCATACCCTTAGATTACCGGCCATTTTTTGTTAATTAATATTAATATTTACGCAGCACAGTAGGTACTATCTGAACGACAAGCAGTAACTAATAGCAAAGTTTTAATTCTGGCGTGGATCAAAGGCGCACCGCTACTCCATCATGCCGCCTGATTTATGGCTTTTTACCGGGGCGCTCGAAGAGTAATTTCGCTTCGCGCAAGGAATATTTTTATACGAGAGCTTTTAGTATATTTAGTAAACTTTGCTAATAGCATCCTAAAACTACGTGAGTGCCCACACATCTGTTTTTAAAATTATTATATATCGATCGGGTCTTTCCCTAAAAGCCATTCTGAAGTTAAGGTGCGCGTTTGTTTTCAATGGAATAAAAAAAGGCCAAAAAAAGCAAAATAAGTTCTGATTTTATAAAATAAGTTCGAAATTAAGAAAAAAGCAAAAAAAGCATATTTTTTTTGTGAAAAAATAGTGTTTTTGTCATTGTTATACCTAAAAATTAATATTTAATTGAGGTGCTTACAAATTTAAGCATAAGCAAAATTGCTTAAAATCCGGTCTCTAATTATAAGAATATTAATAAAATAGCGACATTCACCTCAACGAAAAGATGTAATAATTCTTTACTATCAGTGAGTGAAAAAGTTATTATTTTAAATGTACACGATTGCATAAAATATGATTATCCAAGTTTTACTGAATGAGACATTGTTGAACGATGTCCCGAATGATTGGAATTGGAAAGTCCACCGTTTTCAAATTATTACGGGAGAGAAAGGTAGCAGGTCAAGTGCATCCTCCTAAGAAAATTCCAAGAAGACCAGCAAAAGTCGTTGGTGAAGACACCAAATGTGCAATTCCAAAAATGGCAGTCGATTTTATGATGGGGCAACTTTTTTCAAACTGAAAGAAAAATTGACTCCAGATTATGTAGAAAAAAATAAGTGAATTATGAAAACCAACTAATAATATCTTGGCATGCGGCGGAACAAAATGGCAACATGGCGAACAAAATGGCATTCTACTAAATCGTATAAAAAAGCAGTTTAGAGAACTAGTCAAATTTATATTTTCGAAGATTTTTATTAATTACTTTTCCCGTATAGCCTAAAAAAGATATTTTGTTACTGATATTGTTAGAAATTCGTTCTCTATTTGATAGAAATGTGAACCGCGCCTCTCATTTATTTTCTCACCTAAATAAAGCACCTATAATAAACGCATTGTTCTCCAGGTTAAGCTGCTCTCTCTCGAAGTGAAATTTGAGATCTATCTATTTCAATTCTCTTTCGCTTCCTTCTACTAGTCGGGATGCTTGCAACACACGTCTTGTAAAACCGAAGGATACGTGACTTGGAAATGTCGGACTAATTTCGACTACGGAATATGTTTTTCTTAAAGTTGCATCTAAAAAATAAAAGTCAGTTACTATTTTTCCTTTATTGGTCATCACAATTAAGTTTCAATCGACTTCAAAAAAGGAGAAAGTTATCAATTCGATTCTGTATATTTTTTATGGTATATTGCTGGAATGATCCTGTAGGAAGCTTATTAAATAAATGTTCAAAATGACAGAATTGCGCCATTTTGAATTATTTAAGCTAGCCACAGAGACAAAATATTACGTTCACCATATCATCAAGGACATATGTTACATATGCAATGGATCCTACTTATTAAATCTGACTCAAACATCCAATTTTTTACTCCTCTTTTGAACAGACTAAAAGTGCGACAAACTTTAACCTCTACAGGCAAAGCTAATTGATGGCTGTCCAGAAGATTTAACACATATACTTGGATATGCAGACCTATTTGTTGTCTTGTGATTATAACTTGGATATTCTAATCTTATCTTTCCTTGAAAAGTGTACTTCAAAATATTCAAAACAGAAAATTTGATGAACATTGAGCAACCGATTCTCTTGGAAAAGCGTTGGAAGAAGGGTAAGTCCTTGGTTTGCCGTAAATTATTTTCATAAGCCATTTTTGTAAGCTCATTAAACTTTTTACATTACTTTCAGCTACTCCACCCCAACTCAGTATGCCATATGAAATATGAGATTGTACAAGTGAGAAATAGATCTCAGCTGATCAGTGTTTAAAACATTCTTGAGGTAAGTAAATTTTGATTTGTGATTTGATACTCAGGTATTTTGTGGATCTTGCCTTAGGTATTTCAATGCGATTATTTAATTAAATAAATGATTTTTGTAAGCTGCAAACGGAAGATATTTAGTTTTATCATAATTTATTTTCAATTTATTCAACGTAAACCATTCATTAATAGTTCCAAAATTCTCTTCTGCAACCCTCTTTGAATTCTCTCACTTACTAGAGCGATAAAATATAACTGTATCATCAGCAAAGCAAATGATTTTTTTCTCTGGAGTTTATTGTTAATAAATCGTTAATATAAATAGTAAAAGTAAAGGTCCCAATACACTACCTTGAGGCACCCTATAATCCACGGTTTGAACACTACTAATTTCGCTTTCAGTTGTGACACACTGTACCCTGTCTGTTAAATAGCTCTTTAATAAATTTAAAATTTCCCCCCTAAGTCCGTTTTCTCCAAATTTTGTAGCAGAATTGTTTGAGATACTGTATCAAATGCTTTAGAAAGGTCCACGAAGATGCATAGGCTCTTGTCAGTGGAATCCACAGCTTCATAAATATGCTATGTTAATATTTGTATTGCATCCTGCATAAATCTACCCTCTCTGAAGCCAAATTGAGATTTAGAAATAATCTTGTATTTATCAAGAAATGTAACAATTCTGTGTTTAAGCAGCTTTTCTAATATTTTTGAGAAATTTGAGAGCAATGAAATAGGTCGGTAATTTACAATTTTTTCCGTTTCTCCGCCTTTATACAATGGCATTATCACTGCAATTTTTAAACAATCAGGAAAAACACACCTCGTAAAACATAGATTTACTAAAAATGTTAATGGTAATAATATCTCAGAAGCAATGTATGTATATCTATCTGTCCCAATTTCGCCTCAGCCTAGAGACTTCTTGTTTTTCAAATTATTTATTACAACTAAGATCTCGTTCCGATTTGCCCTCCCCAAGAACATACTATTTTCTAATCGATAACCCTGCGTAATATTGGAACAGGTAGAAACAGTTTTTTCAGCAAATTTTTTTCCTAAACTACTATAATACTTATTAAATTCTGTTACGGTCTTAGTTTTGTCCTAAATTATTTCCCCGTCCTCTATTCTAATACATTCTATTTTTGTTTAGAATTAGAATAAGGACCATTAAAATCGAATGTTACCAGTAAACTCTTTTTCAATAATCACCAACAACAGAACATTAATTTAAAGGAATACTAGCAATCTGTCTACCCTGAAACAAGAAATAATTGTTCTTTTCGCTGCAACATTATTTTGTAATTTGCAGTATGTTGTGGCGCAATTTTAAATGCAAAAAACATATACGCGAAATAATTGAGAAACGTTACCGCCTGATATGAATTATGGATGAAGGCCTTACTTCATGCACCGAATTCGATTCTGCTCTATGGCTAAGGCAAAAATTCAGTCTAAGGAAGTATTAGCATTAAAATTGTGTAGCGTACTCTGCTTTATATATGTACGTGAAAAACTCTTAGAATATAGACACGTTTTTGATGCTTTTGAAATATTGTTTATTTTTCAATGGCATAATTTATTAGAGAATCGGAGTTTTAGTAATTTTTTATTCATTTAAATTTCAATATTTTTAAAACAAGAAAAGATATTGAAATACGGTTCCCAGCTAGGTCTTGCAAATGTTATTGCATATTATAGGTTTTATGCGTCAAACCTTACTTGAGCTAACCAGTTATTTATACAAGGTGTTAAACAAGAATCTGCAAAATTTCCAAGTTTGTTTAATCCAAAAAATTTACAAGAACGAATTTTAAGTTCTAATTACGAAATCATCTTAATTTTACAATTAATAAAAAGTTGATTGTTCTTAAGTTAAAAGAAAGTTCCAAGATTAAAAAGGAAGTTCCAAAATTAAAGTCTGAAATAAAGAAAAATCACGTGTCAGCTACACATGGACAAATTGGCGTCCTGTGAAGAAAATTTTAGCTGTCCTTCTGACTTGAATTTCAGCTAGTTGAATTTCTGACTGCACTCCTTCCATATATAGAAGATTAGGACTAGATCGTTATTATTTGTAAACTAATCCGACAATGTCTCATGCTACACACAGCACAAAATCACAAAGAAAATGTCTGATTAATAATTAAATAAACTACAAGACCGGCAAATAATAATAATTACACATGACCTCTCCCACTCGATTAAATTAACTTGTACTTTCTAACGTACTCAACCAAAATTCTAACACACAATCAAAACAGTTATGGCGACTACAAATACTCAATGGGAAAATGGTGTAGAGGGTTTATAGAATACGTTATTAGTTATTGAGGTAGGATACATGCGTTTCACTTAGTTTTCTAGCTATGCTAAGACCCTAAATTTAAAACGCAGGCAATTTATCTGGTGAATATGGTAATGAGAGTCGTAAATAAATGACGCGCCTTTAAAATTTGTTAATTTTCAATGCATTTTGGTCAAATATATTGGCCAATTTAAATCTCAAAAATTTAATTTTGGACTTTGGTTGAAATAGTAATTATCATTAAATATCTTAATATAAAGAGTGATTCTTTTTTTTAACGTGATGTTTAATTAGTCTAACTATTTATAGATAAGATAAAAATAAGTAATGGCGTTCGATTGGTGTTTTACTTTGAAGTTAGCTGCATTTTTTTTTCTGAGAAAATTACTTAGCATCAAGTGTCTATGACTGCCCCCATACGCTTTCATAGTTTTGAATTCTTTAAATACGCAGCTGTCATTTATACCCAATTATTTTGAAGTCTTGAACACTAATGTTGTACGAATAAAGTTATCTACCATAACATTTGTTTCGTGTTATTTTTTGTTTCCTTAAAATACCGCTTTATGTTGTTTTGTTCAGGTGATATTTTTAATTTTCTATAAAATGTGGATGAATGACGAAAGCTATTTTTTTTTAGGGGACGTGACGCCATTTCCATTTTAACTTGTTACTCGTAGGTTATCGTCTACAACACATACACAACTAATTGAGATTGACAAATTCGGTTTGAATATAACGGAGTTAATAGCTGTTTACCAAATTACAGTGACTTTACAAGAACGGTGGCGACAATAAGGTAACCGATTTTTGATTGGTTCGGCCATATTGCTGCTAAAATCGTTTTGTTTACTTTTTGGCTATGTGAGTTTCTTATAAGTTGTTTTAGTGTATTATTTTATTAGTTTTTGTAATTACTAAATGGAATATTAATAATTTGTAAGTGACTATGACCATAAATATCTTAAGTTTAAGTTTACTCCAAGAAAAGTTACTAAATATTGCGCATTATTATGTTTTGGTTTTATTTTCCTGTAAAAGACAATATTGTCTCATGTCTTATTAGTATATGTTTCACTTTATTCAGCACCCCAATTTGGGGTTGAAGCTCTCGAAGATTAGCATAAAAGAAACTTTATTTTGTAGGCCTTCTTCAGCGCATACTACATTACTTAATTAATTTGGGAGACCTCTCATTAATCACTTGCACAAACATTGTTATTTGTTAAAAATCTAAATGAAAAATCAGTTTGTACTAGAAACTTAGCATAGATTAGAGTAAAGCTTTAACATATACCTACATTTACAAGTAATGCTGACAGAGGTTGACACTGTAAAGTAAATTTCGATTTTTTTGTGAGGCATATTACTCTTTGGGAGTTAAAGTAGATTAATTTCATCATATGTGTGCGCCCATTTATATCTTTAGAAATTTTGCATCAATATTGCAACCGAAGAATAAAGGCTGGTAATAGCCAGTTTAAAGTAACATTAGACGATAACTTTTTCTACTTTGCAACCACTCGTTTTACTTTATAGTAATACCTTATAAGAGCACATTTGGACGTAATGGAGTAGTCGCTGCAAGGCTCAGGAAGGTTCTGATACTTAAAAGTTGTAATTTAGTAAACAGATACATAATATTTAAAATCGTGTAAACCAAAGTGTTTATTGATATATAGTAGGATTATTAGTAATAAATACAGAAAAATCCTTAAAGAGTAGTAGTGGAAACAATTATGGCTACTTTAGTGCCAGCTGGGTAACGAGAAAATTAATAATAATTTGATTTCTTTTTAAGATAAAATGAATAAATTTACAAATAAGTTGTAACAAACGTAAAATGGTTGTTACAACTGGTTTTATGGAACAACTGATAAATGTATAACTAATTTTTTAATAATGACTGTGAAGCGGAATACCTAGAAAGTTTATTTGCAAGTCAGGCGTCCATTTAAAAAAAGCCAGAGAGAGTCAAACGAATTAAAAAGTTCCCTAATAACAATTACCGGCGAGGCCATTGCGGCAGCGGCATCTCAGGCAGAAAAATTTCGTTTCCTCCTCTAAACTAATTACAAGTGCGCCTCTTTTAAACAATCAAAATTAAATTAACTAGACAGAATCTTAGGGACAATTTGCCAAAGTCACGTCTCCAAGCTTTTCGCGCTGAGCCCGAAGGCGTATTAAAATGCGTAACAAAAAGCATGGATACCAAAAAGGGAAAGGGGAAATTGCCTCCCTTTCGCGGACGTGCCACTTTTGAGTAAATGGCTTTATAAGACGTAATACAGAATATTTTATGTACATTTAAGGCGATTTCAATGCTTGTTTTTTTATGCTTTTACTTCTTTACTGAATGTATTACCGATAAAACCGAAATTACGTATTTTCAAAATTTTTTGCTCTAAACCAAACTAGCACAGTACCCAAGAGACACGATAAAATCAATTTGGATTTAAGCTTGTCTAACTGCAGTTTTATAATGGCGTTGAGAAAATCCTTTGGTTTTATCATCATTTAGAAATGAAAATTTTCACCTACAATCAATATTTACGTAAGAAATTGTCTATGCCAAATACAGAGTGTAACAAAAGTAAGGAAACGGCGAAATATCTCAGGTATTACTTACCTAAATTTAATGAAAGTCCACCTAAGTATGAAATTATGTCGGATGCAATGGAGTATTGCTGTCAAGTTTACCGCTTTTCTGTTATAAAAAAAAATTATTTTTGTCTTAATCGAACACCCGATATTATGTTACTTTTTAAATTCTACGCAAAATTCTCAATACATTTTGTTAAGAGCACTTTTTATGTATTACCTTATATTAAAATACCTGCACATAAAAGGTTACCTGATATGTTTGACAATTTCAGTTTTGTTGATTTACAAAAACGGACCATTTAACTAGAACCCATAGAATTGAAATATGGATAGAATGCGAAACCTGCAAGATGTTTGTAAATTTTATTAACAAAAAAAATCGTGAAAGTGGAAATGTAAAAGATGCTGTACGTTCTGGCAGACCTAAAAGAGCAACAGACGGTGGTAAGACTCTGAATGTTTTAATCAGTTTAGAAGAAATTTCGCATCTTTCTCCCAGAATATTAGGTAGGAAGAGAAAATGACGTTTCACACATGTCCGTAGCAATAACCGAAAAGTTTCATCCATACAAAATAACTTGATGGATCATTGTAACACTATTCTAAATTTTGTCAATCAAATTATTTCTTTTTGAATGGAAAAGTTAACGGGCATAATTGTCGATATTGGACCAGGAAAAATCCATATTGGATAAGTGAAAATCATACCCAATTTCCCCAAAAAATAAATGTTTGGTAACAATTAACAGGAGAAATATATTTGAATCTTTTAAAGACCAAAATTGTCCCAGTTATTGCAGAACTATTTCCGAATATCCGCAAGTTCCTTACTTTACCTGCTGTACTAAGTATTTTAACTTGATTTTTTTAAGAAATGGTGATTTCAGTAGAATGGTGCTCCATCGAATTTTTCCCGGATTTCTCGGGAATATTTGACTTTTTTTTTTGGAAGATGGATTGTACGTACAGGGTCTCCCATTGAGGAGGTATTTTTTTGACTTCTCCCGCATTATATCAAAATAGCCCATCCGTGTATTTTAGCTCGGAGAGAGAGAAAAGACTGCGCCAAGGATGTTGCATTTTTTAAACGGAACAACCTATATATTATTACATTTTTGGATTATATGGTCAATTCTAAGTGCATTTTAATAAAGGTACTTTATGTCTATCTTCAACTGTTTTTGATTTATTGATGTTTGAAAATTGACATTTTCGCTTCTTTGAGTCATCATACCACCTGAACGGTTGGACCTAAAGCAAAATAACTTTCGCATTCCTGTCTTAGTTTTTGATAAGCTATATGATAACAGTCAAACAAAAAAACGGAAATTATTTTGGTACCTATTTAATTGAATATATTCATGTGAAATGCAAGTGATCACCTTATTTCAAAATCACTGTAATTTTGACGTGTTAGTAGATATTAAATTAGTTTGCCGTAATGAGATATTCATTAAATGAGAAACTACAGATTGTAACCCTGTATTATAAGTGTCAAGAAAACGTCAGTGAAGCAAGAACATAAATAAGGATTAAAAACTTATTTGAAGAAACTAAATCCTTACATAACAAAAAAAGAAACTCAAGACGAAAATTATACTATTTCAAATTAATTTAAAAGAAATTCCACCAAGTCAATTTCGGATGCAATTCGTGACATTCGGTATGGCCGTCTACCTCTACGTCGAAGGGTTAGCCAGGGAACCGTTCACAGAACTTTACAAATTTATGGCATTGGCGTGGCATGTGGAGGAGCGTGATGTTAGAGACTTTTTGAATCGACGTCATAATGAATTGAACCATCGCTTGGCCAGCCAAACGTGGAATACCAAAGTAGAAACGAAAATATTGATGAAATTATGGAAAAAATTGTGAACGAAATTAATAGACTTATAAAGAAAATGAAATTATAACTGCAAGCTTGCAAAGGCTGCAAAAACGATACTAATATTGCTTCGAAAATAATGGGGTACAATTTTACTGACGTTTCGCCAAAATCGTTTTTGGCATTCTCGAAGCTTTCTGTTTCGCGTCCGAGTGAAGACTGAAAGAGTTACGCGAAGGGGCCAATTGGCCCGAGGTCCCACCACCACCCGGTTCCCTAACCTAGGGAACCGCCTCTCTGTGATAGGTACTTATAGTATAACGAGCCTTAATAAACCATAAGTCTTCTCTATCCTAGGTGTGTCAGCTCGTATACATCCGGATGTATGTACTTACATCGCACCTCTCCTATATGCTTCGCGGACATATAGGGAGTATCTCTGAAACGGAAAAGGCATTATTATCAGTGCATGTGTTTTGTGTGGTCGCGGGGTCTACGGTGGTAGACACTGTGTGCCCGTCGCTCCTCCAAGGGGTCATAGTCCACCAGCCTTCGGAGTTCTTCGTTTGAATGCACCGCTGCCCGCTGGATGCATTTCATGGCTTTGGTCCTGATTGCGTCTTGCAATGGTTCCCATTGCAAGCCCCGGTGTATCTGGACGTTCCTGACGTACCATGGTACGTCTACTGCCATTCTCAGATACTTGTTTTCTGTTGATGCTAACTTGTTTATGCAACTGCCCCATATGTCAGTTGTGATCCTGCGATCATCTTTATCATTGTCAGCTTTGTTCGTAGAGCCATAGGGCTCTTTCGGTTCATAAGAGGGTATAGTCTAGCCATAGCCCTGCTGGTCTTTGTTCGTGTCTGTTCAATATGAGGCTTCCATGTTAGTCCCTTATCCATAGTCAGCCCTAGATATTTGACCGTGTTCGTCCACAGTCTTCTATGTTTATAGCCACTGGGAGGCGTCATCCTCCTCTTTTGGAACAGGATGGCCTGGCTTTTCTGTGCGTTTATTTTGATCTTCCAAGTGATACACCAGTCACTTATCAGATCTATCTCTTCCTGCAATCTCCTGCATATTATTCCTGGATATCTATGCTTGGCCGCTATAGCACTGTCATCAGCGTATAGGTCTAGAGAAGTGGTGCGTCTCTTTGGGATGCCATGTGTATACACGTTATATAGAAAGAGCTAGTGACAGTGAGTTTCCTTTTATACCCCCACCCTCGGTCGAAGGTTATATCTAAACGATCATCATTGTTTATATTTTCGGGACGTTGTTGTTGGACTAATGCCGCTTGATTTTCTGTGGTTTTTGGTTTATATATGATTGATTTCCATACTGCTGGTAACTTTAATGATTCGTCATTTTATTTAAATCACCTTGTTTTTTATTTCTATATATACATATATATATATATATATATATATATATATATATATATAGTGGATTAAGTGGTTTCTTGGGAATAAGGCACATGAATATACTAAATTTCTGTTATATTTTTTTCATAACTTTGACGTTTCGGTCGAACGTTGACCTTCATCAGAAACACTACATAAAGGAACGATTCGATAAAATTTTTGTTTTATAAAATTAATAAAATATTTAGCTTACGTAATTGGAAGGTTTCATGGATAACATCCTGTATATGTCAATAAATTAAACACAAACACACAGCGACTAACATTTACATTTAAAAACTTGGCATGCTGTATATACATTTACATTTGTCGAAATTTTAAAACACATACAAGCAATATACGAACAATACTGACGAATGGTTTGGTGTATGGACGATGAGATTAGGTCTATGTCTGTAAAAACTTAAGATGCTATTTTTTCTTTTTGTTTTGGAATTTAAATGCGGACTATTGTTGTTATGCAGTTGCCATTATAGGTGTATTATTTTATAATATTATTGTAAATTTTACTGAGTTGTGTTGTGTCGGTTTTGGAGTTTATGCAATGGGGTCTTTTTTGTATTTCAATCATTTCCAAAATTTCACGTCTTTTAGTGTGACTTTCTGTCTTTAATATTTTTACTGCATTGAAATCAAAACTGTGTTTCTCCTCGAGAGCATGGTTGGTGAGCGCTGTTTTATTTTTTTTGTCATATTTATGGCCGTTAATTCGGTTTTTAATGTATTGGCTTGTTTGTCCAACATACACACTATTGCAATCTTTACATGGGATTTCGTAGATTACGTGTGATTTTTTATCTTTTGGAATTTCTGATTTGATTTTGGAGAAATTTGTTTTTAGTAAATTGTGTGCTTTGTGAGCTACGGTAATGTTGTATGGCTTGAAAATGTTTTTAATGTTTTCAGATAAGCCCGGAATGTATGGTAAAGTAAGAAAAGTATTAGTTTTATTGTTATTATTTTTTCTATTATTATTTGTTTGGTTGTAGAAAATATATATTCGATTTTTAAAAATTTTATTAATTAATATGTCGGGATAGTTATTCTGTTTTAGTGCAATTTTTGCTTTCTTAATCGCATTTTCACGGTACTCAGGGTCGGACAACCTTATGGCACGATCGGCAAGACCTATAATAACTGATTTTTTTTGGGGTAGAGGGTGTTGGGAATGAAAATTTAGGTAGCGTGATGACCAAGTTTCCTTGGTAAACCATTCTGATCTAATTTTGTTGGAGTGGTGATGTAGGGTGAGGTCCAGAAAGCTTATTCGGTTTTGATTTTCAGTTTCTATAGTGAATTGCAATCTGTTATTATAGTTATTGAACGCCTCGATTATTTCGTTTTGTTTGTTAATGGGGATGGCTGTTATGCAATCGTCCACGTACCTGTAAAAAAATGGAATTTCAAATGGAATATCACTAAGAACTGTTTCTTCTAAGTCTTCCATTACTAATTGCGCTATTACGCTTGAAATGGAAGCCCCCATGGCACATCCTTCTATTTGTTTATAGAATTTTTGATCGTAAATAAAATATGTTGAATTTAGTGTAAGTTCTACTGCTTCTAAAAAGTAATTTAAAGGGATATCTGTAAAAGGTTTAATTTTATTCCATTTTTTTGTAATTATGTTTTTTGCTATATTTATAGGAATGCTGGTGTAAAGGGATATTACATCTAAAGAAACGAGGATATAGTTATTTGGTATAGTTAAATGTTTTATTTTATTTTTGAAATCCATTGAATCTTTTATATAGTATTCATTCTGGAACACAATTTTTTGAAGAATGTCTTTGAGAAATTTTGAGAGATTTTCAAATGGAGATTGGATGCAGGATACGATTGGACGGAGTGGTATGCCTGGTTTGTGCATTTTTGGTAATCCGTAGATTCTTGGAGGATGTGAGTTTTGGATTTTTAATTTTTTTGCTAAGTTTGGTGAAATATAGGCTTTGTTTTCCCAAAGAGATATTAATTCGTTATTTTTTTTCTGGTAAATTATGGTAGGATCGTTTTTTAATTCTTTATAGGTGGTTTCATCTTTTAGTAGGTCACACATTTTACCATTATAATCATTTTTTGACATAATAACAGTTTTATTTGTTTTATCAGGCTGTAACACTAATAGGTTATTATTTTCTTTGAGAAATTTTTTTGTTTTGTTTATTTTTTGTGCTAAAATTTTTTCTTTTTTTTGGGTGAGAGAAGTTCTCTTTTGAAAGTTATTTTTGTGATTAGTTATTATGTTGCAACATTGAGAACGTATATTGTCTTTGGTACTAGAATCAAGGTTTATCAAGGATGTTTCGATGTTGCTTATTAGCTCAGGGATAGGTATATATTCAGCTTTTTGAAGAGGAATTGCGAAATTCGGCCCCATACTTGGTGTCTCACAAACATACTCAGGAAGATCCACATTTGTTAAGTTTTCAAGCCATGAAATGTTGTCATGCGTGGGATTTATATTTGTGTTTGAAAGACGTTGAATTTTGTTAATGTTTTTATTTTTAATTTCTTGAAAAATAACCTCTGTTTTTTGGTCTTCTTGTTTTTTGAAATTTGTCAAGATATGTGTTGGCAGTGTGCCTTTGAGACGTTCAGCTAGCATTTTGATTTTCTTTTCTAAGGATTTTATATATTTTGTTGTATCGGATCGGAAAACTTAACAAATGTGGAACTTCCTGAGTATGTTTGTGAGACACTAAGTATGGGGCCGAATTTCGCAATTCCTCTTCAAAAAGCTGAATATATACCTATCCCTGAGCTAATAAGCAACATCGAAACATCCTTGATAAACCTTGATTCTAGTACCAAAGACAATATACGTTCTCAATGTTGCAACATAATAACTAATCACAAAAATAACTTTCAAAAGAGAACTTCTCTCACCCAAAAAAAAGAAAAAATTTTAGCACAAAAAATAAACAAAACAAAAAAATTTCTCAAAGAAAATAATAACCTATTAGTGTTACAGCCTGATAAAACAAATAAAACTGTTATTATGTCAAAAAATGATTATAATGGTAAAATGTGTGACCTACTAAAAGATGAAACCACCTATAAAGAATTAAAAAACGATCCTACCATAATTTACCAGAAAAAAAATAACGAATTAATATCTCTTTGGGAAAACAAAGCCTATATTTCACCAAACTTAGCAAAAAAATTAAAAATCCAAAACTCACATCCTCCAAGAATCTACGGATTACCAAAAATGCACAAACCAGGCATACCACTCCGTCCAATCGTATCCTGCATCCAATCTCCATTTGAAAATCTCTCAAAATTTCTCAAAGACATTCTTCAAAAAATTGTGTTCCAGAATGAATACTATATAAAAGATTCAATGGATTTCAAAAATAAAATAAAACATTTAACTATACCAAATAACTATATCCTCGTTTCTTTAGATGTAATATCCCTTTACACCAGCATTCCTATAAATATAGCAAAAAACATAATTACAAAAAAATGGAATAAAATTAAACCTTTTACAGATATCCCTTTAAATTACTTTTTAGAAGCAGTAGAACTTACACTAAATTCAACATATTTTATTTACGATCAAAAATTCTATAAACAAATAGAAGGATGTGCCATGGGGGCTTCCATTTCAAGCGTAATAGCGCAATTAGTAATGGAAGACTTAGAAGAAACAGTTCTTAGTGATATTCCATTTGAAATTCCATTTTTTTACAGGTACGTGGACGATTGCATAACAGCCATCCCCATTAACAAACAAAACGAAATAATCGAGGCGTTCAATAACTATAATAACAGATTGCAATTCACTATAGAAACTGAAAATCAAAACCGAATAAGCTTTCTGGACCTCACCCTACATCACCACTCCAACAAAATTAGATCAGAATGGTTTACCAAGGAAACTTGGTCATCACGCTACCTAAATTTTCATTCCCAACACCCTCTACCCCAAAAAAAATCAGTTATTATAGGTCTTGCCGATCGTGCCATAAGGTTGTCCGACCCTGAGTACCGTGAAAATGCGATTAAGAAAGCAAAAATTGCACTAAAACAGAATAACTATCCCGACATATTAATTAATAAAATTTTTAAAAATCGAATATATATTTTCTACAACCAAACAAATAATAATAGAAAAAATAATAACAATAAAACTAATACTTTTCTTACTTTACCATACATTCCGGGCTTATCTGAAAACATTAAAAACATTTTCAAGCCATACAACATTACCGTAGCTCACAAAGCACACAATTTACTAAAAACAAATTTCTCCAAAATCAAATCAGAAATTCCAAAAGATAAAAAATCACACGTAATCTACGAAATCCCATGTAAAGATTGCAATAGTGTGTATGTTGGACAAACAAGCCAATACATTAAAAACCGAATTAACGGCCATAAATATGACAAAAAAAATAAAACAGCGCTCACCAACCATGCTCTCGAGGAGAAACACAGTTTTGATTTCAATGCAGTAAAAATATTAAAGACAGAAAGTCACACTAAAAGACGTGAAATTTTGGAAATGATTGAAATACAAAAAAGACCCCATTGCATAAACTCCAAAACCGACACAACACAACTCAGTAAAATTTACAATAATATTATAAAATAATACACCTATAATGGCAACTGCATAACAACAATAGTCCGCATTTAAATTCCAAAACAAAAAGAAAAAATAGCTTCTTAAGTTTTTACAGACATAGACCTAATCTCATCGTCCATACACCAAACCATTCGTCAGTATTGTTCGTATATTGCTTGTATGTGTTTTAAAATTTCGACAAATGTAAATGTATATACAGCATGCCAAGTTTTTAAATGTAAATGTTAGTCGCTGTGTGTTTGTGTTTAATTTATTGACATATACAGGATGTTATCCATGAAACCTTCCAATTACGTAAGCTAAATATTTTATTAATTTTATAAAACAAAAATTTTATCGAATCGTTCTTTTATGTAGTGTTTCTGATGAAGGTCAACGTTCGACCGAAACGTCAAAGTTATGAAAAAAATATAACAGAAATTTAGTATATTCATGTGCCTTATTCCCAAGAAACCACTTAATCCACAATATAAGTACTCAGGCCAATAAAACCAAAACAACTATATATATATATATATATATATATATATATATATATATATATATATATATACATATATATATATACTAAGCTAAATTGGGTCACACTTTACTATTTCTAATAAACGGAAAGATTCAACGAGGAAGTTCCGTGTAAAGAAAATTTACCGATCTTGTTTCTTTGGGGTTACGTCAAGAACATTGTATACAAGAATAAGCCAACCGATATTGATACACTTAAGGATCGATTTCGCCATATACTAAAAGACATTTCGCCTGAGGTAATTAGCAATGTTCGGCCGAGATTTTTTTTATTGTCAAGGGCGTTGTGGAGCTGCAAATTAGATTGGTTTCTATCTATGTAGTGATATAACTTGTTTCTAAAAATAAAATAGTTATCAGTCAGCAATTGTTTTGTAAAATTGTACAATCTTGATCAGTATCCCTCTAAATTCGAGTTATTACACAAGCAAAGTAATTCAGTTTTAAGGAGTGTTTAATTTCAGATATTAATATTTAAAAAACAGTTGAGTTTTAATACATAGTGTATTATTTGCAATATTTTGAGCAGAATTCAAAAATACAAAACTTTGGGAGGTTCACATTAAAAGGACACATGCTCTTCTTTTTGGAAAACCCTGTATGTTAGCAACTATTTAAAAAAAATACAGAAAACTTAAAAAATCGGCGAACAGAGTACTTTTTCAAAAAAAAACATTGGTTTTCAAAATACTGAATTTAATCATTATTTTATTACAACCCTTGTAAAGCACTTCGTTGAGACTATAAAAAAATCATCTTTAAGAATTTTTGCGTACTTTCGTTTCGATATCGATAAATGAAACAATATTGGTTTGTTTATATTCAATTTTAAGCAACCTCACTTCCGTTAACTATAGTTGTGAGAACCATTCTGAAGTGCCGCTTTACATAATAAAAAAAAATATGATAACATTCCTTGTTTGCAATCATATAAATAATTGCGACCAAGTTTTAAGTTTTTTTATCTTTAAGTTATAGGGTAATTAATTATAATGGAGTTCAAGACTCATATTTCATTAATTGTTGTTCTCGTTGCTTTTTACGCAAGGGAGCTTCAAGCAAAAGATGTTAAAGAGGTATGTTAATTACTTTTTCAAACTTTTGTATTGTTTTAGTTATGTAAAGATAAATTAGGTATTACTATTTTTGAATCTAGTGGGCGAAAATAGATATTTAGTGCGTGGAATGCAGATTTAAATTCTTGTGTAGGTTATTATAGTAGACTGCACTTCGCACGCTGTCGTTCAGCCCGTAGGCACTTTAGGTCTGAAAAGGTTTGACAATGTTTTTTTGTAGAAGGTTTCCTATAGTTACTAACCCCATTTGACGTTAAAATTTTCTAGTAAAGTGCATTATAAGACAGTGCTTTTAATTAGACTCTATTGAGTAAAAATTAACATTTTTTTTAATACAAATTATATTTTTTATAAATATGTGAAAATAAGATTTTGCATGAGCCTTTGCGCAGTCTTTGTGCGCATTTTTTTATTTGAAGAATTATCGTCTTTGAACAGGACTTTTAGATATTTTAATGTTTTAGCACTGAAAAATATTCGAACAAAAATTTATCATGTTTTTTATTACGCTTGTAGAGAATTTAGCTAAATTTACTCTATATTAGGTTACCATAATTTGATAAATAATAAAGATCTGTATCATTAATTGTCAGTGTCAAATAAGACAAGAATAAGTTCTCTTTGCCACCTTGCAATTTTGAAAATTTCAGTCTTTTTGCTGCCAACCAAAATACAAACATTCAATCATTAGAAAAAAGCTTCAAAAGAAGTAATTCTGCTTAAAATGGATAGTTCGGATGAAGAAATACCAGAAGAGGTACTAAAAGCCGCGGAATCAGCAAATTTGGAGCTACTGCCGGTAAAATCAAAATAGAAGTATAAAAAGCAGTACGACTTGTTCGGGAAATGGTCTAAAGGAAAAGGTGTGAAAACGGTTAAAGAAGAGGTACTATTAGCTTATTTTCTTGAATTAAGCAAAAAATTTAGACCAAATACTTTGTGGACTAAATGCTCAATGCTTAAAAGCGTTTTAAAAGTTAAAGAAAAAATAGATATAAGCAAATTCCACAAATTAACTGCTTTTATCAGAAAACAAAATGTTGGCTTCAAACTAAAGAAAGCATATATTTTTACAAAAGAAAACATATCAGTTTTCATAAATATGGCTCCAGATGATATATATGTTTTGTTGAAAGTTGCGACAACTTTTGGGCTTGCAGGCGCCTGCAGAAGAGAGGAATTAGCAAAACTAACAACATTGACATTGAAGACAAGGGAAACTTAATTGTGGTCAAAATTCAGGATTCAAAAAATACACTTCACGCTCTATTGTTATATCCGACGAAATTAACAAGGGAAAGTATCTACTATTTTATAGAAAATGTACAGCCTTACCACCACTATCAACAACGCATTAATACTTTTTTATACATTTTAAGAGGAAAGTGCACAACACAGTGTGTCGGGATTAACAGTTTCGGGAAGAGGCCCACAGAAATTGCGGCATTTTTAAAATTGCCCAACCCTGAACCCTACACGGGGCAAGGTTTTCGTCGCAGAAAAGGTTTGTTACTTATAATAGGTAGATGGCGCCGCAGACGAAACATTTTTGGGCTGCCACGCCCAAATTGACTCATTTTTATGATTTGTTTTTGTCGCATACCAATACCAAGATATACAATTTTTCATTAAGTAATTTTTAAAGTAAAAATTATTACATAGATATAAAAATAAAATAATAATCTTTAAGATATTCACTCAATTTTCATGTAGTTCGTTTTATCCTCAGATATATGTACATATATACTCTTCTCAAAGATATATAATATACACATTTTTCATCATTGGAATTTTTTATAAAAAATATTTAAAATACTTAATCAAAATAGTCAAGTTTAAAGTGTAATAAACCTGTAATAATCTAATATGGCGAGGACAGTAATTTTTTTATAAAAACCAAAACTGTTTAGGCAAATAGGTATGTGGATGGTGCAGTTAAGTCACTTTTTGTAAATTAAATTAATGCGCCTGTCTTTTAAAGAAGCAAATTTCTCAATGATTTTGTCATAAAAGTCACCATTACATTCAGAAAGTTTAACTAATAACTCTTTCTATTGCCATGATCGACAGGGCTGAGAGCCTATCTTGAGAAATACTATTTCGGCCTGTACACTTGTTAAGGGGATTGTCAAAATTAATGTCGCAAGTCGATATACTTCACAAAATACTGAAATTAATTCTAAACTATTAATATGTTTAAGGAGTTCTTGAATATTGACTTTATAAAATTGTTCATCTCGGTAAATTATGGTTAGCTCATTTTTGAGGCGGTCTTTGTCAAACATTTTTGGATACGTTTTTTCTAACGAATTTAATAGACTAATAGGGAATTCTGTGGCAAAATCTTTGTATTTTGAAGTATTAAGAAGTTTCACAAATTCCAATTTGTGTAAATCTTCAAACCTGATGTTAATTTGAAAAATTATACAGTCTAAAATTTCATAAAACAGATTTTTATATTTTTCCATTAAATCTGATTCGCTCATGCTACGGGTTTGTCTACTACATGGCAATCCGGTGAGTGATTTTGCTTTTTCAAAAATGGATTTAAGGAAATTTTCAGCGCGCAGCTCAATTAATCGTTTGACGGCAATGTTCAATTGTGAAATGCAGAAATCAATTTCTAGGTAACTTAACTGAAAAAGTTGAAACAGGATATCAGTAACAAAAAACAATTTCTTTAAATGCAAAAGTTAAAAAAGCAAATTCAAAATCGGAAAGGTCTTTTAGATATCCCTTGGCCATGTGTATAGTATATGAGTCTAATTCTGGATTTTCAATCATGTCCTGAAAAACTAAGGTTAGTCCTTCCCAATAATTTGCAACAAAAATTAGAATTTTTGATCGAGAATACCACCTTATATCACTTGCTTGCGGAACTCGTTTTTTTATTATTTTGTCCAATATAGATGTGCGTTTGTACGATTTATGGAAAAAAGCAGGCAAACATTTCAATGTTGCGAAAAAGATTCTGCTCTCCTTAATATAATTTGAACCCTGATGTAAAATTAAATTGAGACGATGAGCAGCACAATGAGTGTACATTGCTTGTGGGGCATCTGATCTTATTCGTGTTTGTAGACCGCTCAATTCTCCGGCCATAACCGCAGCTCCATCATAACATTGTGCTACTAATTTCCGTTTAAAATTTAAAGGTTCCAAGATTCTTACAATTAAGTTATAGAGTGCATTAGCTCTAGAATCCTCACTTATATAAAAAAAGCCTAAAAAACGTTCTTTTATTTCGGCTAATTTATTTACATAACTAACAGTTACACGACATTGAGTTTTTGCAACTATATCCATCGTATCATCTACAATTAATGAGAAAAATGTAGCCTCCGATATTTCTTGTTTAATAAAGTCTCTCATATGTTCGTCAATACAAAATATTAATGCATTTTGAATAGTTTTCGATTGTCCCGTAAATACACTTTTCTCTTCTAAATGCTTTACAAGTTCGGTGTTACGTTTAATTAAACAATTAAAAATTCCTTAAAATTCCCTCTGTTAAAAGAAGATTCGGATTCGTCATGCCCCCTAAAAGCCAGTTCTTGTTTTCTCAGTAATATAGTCGTATCTATCAGATATGTCAAAAGCAAGCGGTTTTTCCTAACATCTTCATTGTACAATAATTTAGATAAACGAGCATTTTCGATTAGTGCATCTTTAATTGTAGTCATATTTTGAGACAAACGTACAGAACCTAAGGTATTTTGAATATGGTCTTTAGACCCTTCATGCATTTTAACCGCTCTAGAAAAATTTTTAAAATCAACGTATCCATCAGAAGTCCATACTGTTTTTGTTTTTCCCAGTATTATGCAAGGCCAACAATATAAAGGCTGCTTAAAAACACTTCCACAAATCCAAGTGTGTGTTTAATACCATGACGTTTGAAATTATCGTTTATATTGTCGACCGTCTTTTTTATCACTACTTAAGGTACTTATCTTCGGCATGGGTCTACCTCCGCGAAGAATTTCTTTTTTCTCATCCTCGGGACGCCTGGAAAATGCCGTTGTCAATAGTGACATAACGATATCGTGGACTGTATTCATAGTTCACACGTTTTGTTTATTTTGAATTTTAATCACTAATTCATATAAACTACTCTATCAGTCTATCTACTCAATAATTAAACTAACGCAACGTCAAAAATACTTTAGATAGAGTAACACTCGACACAGACTAAACGCGCGACATTCACGAAATAATACTATAAAACAAACAACAAATTATTGCCGAATAATCTCAATATCCACCCACTTCCCGCTCAATCTCAAACCGTTATAAATAATAATTATTTCCATTTATATTCAATCTGTGCTAACATTAAATGGCAACGTCTCAATCATTAAGCGAATTTCATCCCCTCAAATGCAATAAAAAGAGATGGAATGAATCTACATATGCAACACGACCCTTTTCCCTCTTTCTCAGACTTATTAAAAATCCAAATACCATTCAAGTGTCCGAGGCGCAATTCGTATCGCCTTGTTCGTCTAACTGCTTCTGCGTGCGGGAAAGTATCACTTTGCGCACTTGTTTGGAAAATAACTATTTTTTTTAGTTCGACTGCCGCTGAATTTTAATTATTTTTCATAGATTTTTGTGTTCACTCCGCGATATCTTGAAAAATATCGACAAAACGAAAAAAATCATTCTTGACAAAAATACGGAGCCGAGTTTTCTCTGTATGATCAAAGCTTCAGTGTATTTTTAAAATAAATATTAAAGTAAATAATTAATTTTATCCATGCTAATATCAATATCAAAAACTAAATCATTACAAGTCCCGATGATTCGGAGTACGCTGGCGGTGGAGATACTTATGAACACTTGAGATTGTAATATCGGGTTACTCCGTTGAACTCACAATCCCGTGTCTATAAAAGTTTATTTGCTGGAATTTATAAGGAGCTGTACCGCGATTTAGAAAATGTAGGAGTTTCTGTACACATTATAAAAAATAAATAGATATTAACGTACTCTCTAACAATTCACTGGAAGCAATACTTTCCTCTTGTCCATGTATCTATATTAACTAAATTTTCGTGAGCCTTCATTTTTTTGTTGCTAAACTGTTCTTGCGCGTCTTTGTCTCTAGATAGGCAAACGACAATATGCATTCCACATTATTTTTCTTTCAAGAATATAGCTTACTAACACAATCTAAAAAATGCCAAAATTTAGAAAAATAACCATATCATACTAAAAATTTTTTTTACACTTGCACGTTGTTAAAATACTTGTTTATATTTCTTCTGGAAATGTTGGCAGTATTTGTAAAAACCGGCGTTATGGTATCTTCTTCAATTGTCCAGCCAAGCTTCGAAACATCTAGCATATCGGGTTGAAGATTTAAACTGTTTAACCAAATATTAGTTTCGTAGTGAGCCCGAAGACAATGTTGGTTGCGTTGGTACACTGCCTATACCAGGAATCAATGAATAAATTACTTCTTACGGCTAGGGATGGCAAAGGTATATCGATATATTGAGTATATTTCTTAATATACATTGATATATTTATATCGATATGTTGTTGCGATATATCGATATATTAAGAAATATATCACAACGAAAACAAGTGGAATAAATGACATGAATGGTGACATTATTGACATTTTGGCATCATTTCCCGGAAAAGTAAATCGGGGGAAAAAAGTTATTAGAAATCTGTCAAAATTTAAAACAATAATAATCTTGACCCTAATAGTTCAGTTTGGTCTTTGCACAAGTGGAGTTCCCGAACTAGATCAATCAATTAATTCAGCTTGTGCTTTTGTACACTTTCGGCAAAATAAGAACCGTTCTTTTCCGATACATTGTCTATCGGGTTCTGCCTTATCCTCATACATTTATAGGTCTTCTTCCCAATTTGCCGGAGGCGCTGGAACCCGAATATTTTTTTTTTTAATTTCAACAAACATTAGTTTTTAAAACGATGTGATTAAAATACTTTTTAGTTTTTTTTAAAAAATCATAACTCAAAAATCTTACGTGTTAGGAAGTTTTTACCAGCATTTTAGAGACCAAAAATTACCTTTCACACCACAGTAGCCAAATGACCGTAAACTGATTAATAATAATAATAATAATAATAACAATACATTTATTTTTCAACCGTACAATATTAGACAAATAGTTTATTATATTCTAGTTTTTATGCTAGACGGTTAGACAAAGAGCCATAAAATGATTGCAGCCACCCAGACAAGTCCGGGTACTGATAAAGCCCGTTAAAAATATCAGTTAAGTTACTAAATTTACTGAATTAGATTACGAAATATATTTAATATGTAGTTTTAAGGACATAAAAAAAGAAAGAATATAGAAAAAACACAAAAGGAGAAGAATTAAGAAAGAAGAAGAAGTGAAGAGAGGAGGGGGGGGGGTGGAAATGATAGGTTATATTTGAGAAATTTGGAACGAAAGGGGTTTCAAGGAACATCGGTAGTTTTTTAAAACACACGAATAATAGGTAATAGCCAAGAAAATTTACTGATTTTTGAATAATTTTTTCTTCATAATATGCTTAATAGAAAGACAGGACAGATCTGTATTCAGAAAACGCATCCAGTTTATGGTAGTACACAAATTATAAGAAATCGACCTCTTAAACAGCTCATTGCGATGTTGTGGAATATATGACGTTGAACAATATGATTGTTTCTTATATTCCGATCGTGGACGTCACTACGAAATTTGAGCTTGTTATAAAGATACTGAGGTTTTTTATATTTTATTGTTTTATATGATAACATAGTGCAGTTTTCGCCTATTATGCTTTTTTTATTTTAGGTATTTTTATAATTTCGCTACTGTATGGTTGTAAAAAAATTAATTAGTCGTTGCAAAAATAGCCTAACTAAAAAGATAATGGTCATTGGTTTTATTGGTATTTCAACTATAAAACAATAAAAAATTGTATATTTTAGGAATTCGAAAATGCAAAAATTGTACCGGACCTTATCAGTGTAGCTCCAACAGAATACTTGACTGTCCAATATCCAAATGTAACTGTTGATTTAGGTACCGATGTAAAACCAAGCGAGGCTCACGCACCGCCTTATATCGCATTCGATGGAGAGGAAGGGGCACTTTACATTTTAACTATGTTAGATCCCGACACAACTCTCGTTGTTTGTCATTGGATGGTTCGTATTTTGTGTTTATTTATAATAAAATAATATTTAGTGTATGCCAGTCAGTAGGGACTTAGTAAGAAAAAAAATCAGGGAAAGCAGGAAAAAATCTTTATTCTCTTTATAAAACCATCGTTAACAACATTTTAATTTTTTAGACCCTGGATTTGGCCGTCATATTGGAAAAATGACGTCGAATTTTCAAATAAACTGCTGTCCATTTGAAACAGTTCACCTGCATTTTTTGGTAAAATTTAAGTTCGAATAATTTTAAAACGAGACGAGATACACGAGTGCTTAAAAATTTCCGATAATTTTTCACGAATGCGTGTTTTCTTATAATTAATTAATTAAATTTGTAGAGAAAACACGCATGAGTGGAAAATTATCTGGTTAATTTTTAAGCACGAATGGTATTTAGGAGGAATATTCCACGAATCAAATACAGGGAAACTAAGCTTTATTAACTGAATATTAAATACATACCTATTTCAAGTTCAGAAATTTGAATTTTGTAACAAATTGATCACAAATTAGAATAATATTATACTAATAAAATTATTTGTCTAAATATCGAAAAGTACTTAATATAAATTTAAATATTCAATTTTAATTATTGATTGTATAATAAAAGGTACAGTTCTGATAATTATTAACCACACTGTTTGCGACGACGTAGAAGATGCCGTCAGATCACTACTTGTACTTGTGCTGGGTGATGCTGCTACAGGGGCTGGATGCACGTGCTGTTGAGGTGATTCTTCAAGTTCTTTTCCAGGTTCCCTCATTTTTTCAATAATTTTTTTGTGGTGATCTGGATCCATTTGCAAATAACTTGATAGGGATTTCTCATTCGAATGACCTGTAATTTTTATCAAGTTTTGCTCCGACACTCCGCTTTTGGCCAGCTTGGACACGGCAGTAGCTCTGAGGGAACGGTTGGTAAATTTTTTGTGGTATTGAGGCCTGATTTCTGTGCTTGTTTTTTTGTCCGAGTTGAAATCTCGTTTTCTCCTATTGGGCTGTTTTTGAATCATTTTCCGGAAATTTTCCAATGGGGGTTTGGCGTCAAAAATAGTAGTATTGGAGATACTTTTCCTTTTATCTTGTAATTCTTTATACATTCTTACTGGGCAAAAGCTGGGACTTTTCTCTCGTTTCTCACCAACCACTTCGAATCGGCGAGTTTTTGGCCACCATCTTGACATGTTTTAGAAAAAACAGGGTGGTATTAAATTCTACCTGTTTTTCCTCCGAAGTTGTCAGTTTCTTCTTTGAAAAAAGTTGTTTCGGCTCTTGCACCTTCTGCTCCTCTCCAGGCTAATTCATAGGACAACAGAAAAAAAACACTTCTTTTGTAAACCCTCTGGAGTTGATTCATCACAAGCTTCGATTAGATTTTTTAATTCATTGTGTGTTAAAAAAACGGCCGATTCTCTGCGTTTGCCTTCAATACCCTGCAAATGTCTCCTTTTGGCATTTGTTGCGTCTCGGGCCGATTTGAATTCGATCCGCTCGAAGGGATTTATTTTAATTTTGTATTCATTGAAATACCTTTCCATCAATAATTTCGCCGTCACATTCCAAATAATTTTTACAGTGCCTTCTTTATATTCCTCCCCTTTCATTTTTCGCATATTGTAGGCCCAGCTTCTCAAAATCATTGCTAGTTGGGATACTGGAGTATCTTGGTCAAACGTATAGTTTTTTTCATCGCAGAATGACATAAACTGTCTCCAGATGTTCTTCTTGGATTTAACGTTTCTTGGTTCGCTTCCAATTATATTTTCATCAATTTCCTCTTCTTGAACTAGCCCAAAGCGATTATTCATATTGATAACTTTTCAAAAATGTTTGAAAGATACTTAAAAAAAATCAGTTTCTAGGGACTCTAGTGTCTCTCAAAAGCAGGTTCCATATTGTCAAGACTTCATTTTTTGGTTAGGTATGTAACCACACCTAACCAGGTAAGTGGAAACACCATGTTTCCTAGACGACGTGGTATTTTCGCTATAATTTTTCGAAAACACCACCAGTCTTACGGGAAAATTTGTACATGAGTGGAATATTCTACATAATAAGCTGTAACTTTATATTTCTGGTAAAGTTTTCTTGCTAGAGGGTCCTTAGGTCAAATTTTTTTATAATTTGCACGGTCTGCACTATTCAGAACATATACAGGGCGTGAACGATATGTGGCAAGGTTTGCTAAAAACCTAGCAATCCTAAAGATCGAGACTGTCCAGCCGCTATTTTGAAAACAAAACTTACCTTGTGATATATCGTCGATAAGCTAATTTTAGCTGAATACGATAATTAATAAAAACGTACAGGGTTCTATTTATAATAAAAAAGTAGGGGTAAAACCGAAAGTAATTTTTAATTACTTTTTTATAGAAAACTTACCTCTTCTTGAATTATAGACACGTCTTAAGTTTAATTTTTTTGATATTTTTAAAACTAAAAAGGTGGCAGCCTGTTACATGTCTCTTGTGTTACCCGATGTTGGTAACTTTAACTGTAAAATCAACACTTGTATTTTTTAAAGTAATATAGTTAGAGAGAAAATTAAAAAACCGTTTTAACTAACCTTTCCACATTTTTTTCACACCCTGTAAATTTTTTGGGTAGTCCAGCCCGTGCACATTATAAAAAAATATGACTTAAGGGACCTCTAGCAAGAAAATTTTACGTCAAATGGCTAATAAAAAGTTACAGCTTATTATGTAAAAAAATTAATTTTTTTGACAAAAAAATCAAATCTCAAAAAATATTAAAAATTGAAAAAAAAGTTTGAAATTGTTTGTTTTACCAAGGATTACGCTAATCTTACAATTAGAACTAAAAAATTGTTTTTGTAGATTTTCGAAACAAATAAAAAATTAAAAAATTTGCACCTTGTGTAAAAACTTTTTAGCTAACATCGGTTATATGTAATCAAATTTGCAAGATACAGTCGAAAACCGCATCTCAGTATCTAATCTCGTTTTAAAAATTAACTTAAATTTTACCAAAAAATGCAGGTGAACTGTTTCAAGTGGCCAGCAGTTTATATAACTTAATATCATGTTTAGAAGAAATTTGTTTATTGCATAAGTAATGTACGCAATAGTTCCTACAAAAAGGTTATATGTAGTCTTCCTGTACGCTTTACCATTAATGCTTTAATGTGTTATATGTCTAAAGCATTTTGGACACCATAAAATGATTTTTTTGACATTGAAGTCAAATACCCTAGAAACTAAAATTTTTTCTGGTACTTTCAATTAATTCTTTGACTTGGAACTGC
Source organism: Kuschelorhynchus macadamiae (assembly GCA_030620095.1). Classification (NCBI taxonomy): domain Eukaryota; kingdom Metazoa; phylum Arthropoda; class Insecta; order Coleoptera; family Curculionidae; genus Kuschelorhynchus; species Kuschelorhynchus macadamiae. Next base: position 3,312,227 of record JAUTXW010001600.1, read on the forward strand.
AAATAATTAGCCTGCAATCGAAAAAACAACCGCAAACAAAAGCTGCTAGAAATTTTACCCACTTCGTATTTTTAGCATTAATTATAATATTAATTAAAACACTCAATACGATGTATATTTTATTGTATGATAAGAACTTCTTTATTTACACCGAAATTTAGAAGACCATGGGTTTTCTAGAGCAAAGGTTATTCAAGTAGTAATAGTTGCTTTAATAAAAAAAATTGTGTCAAAAATTGCCTTTTACACCACAGTAGCAAAATCACTGTAAACTAACGATTTAACTGTTTTTTGTACTGCTCTTATTTGATTTTTAAAAGTCAAACACATTTCCTTGTATCAGTGTAATCAATTTCTGTCTTTATTTTAGGTTACTAACATACCCAGCTCATCTGACATTTCCCATGGAGACTATGTATCAATCTACATGTATCCTCATGTAGAGACCCCTGAAATAGAACACAGATACGTGTTTTTAGTATACAAACAAGAAGATAGTATTAGTGTTGAATTTGACGACGATTACATAGATTTTCACGTTGAAGAATTTGCTCAAGGGTTTAATCTCACGGGTCCTATATATGGAAACTTTTATTACGCACATGGAGAAGAAGAAAAATAGCAACTCTGCAATCCTTTCCATTTAGCCAAATCTTGTTAGCGTCGCCAAGTGACCGAATATTATTATTATCGTTAAAAACTAAATATAAAGAGAAAGTTTCTTTTTTTATGAACTCAAAAGTGTCCTAAATTAATTACTTGGACACTTTGGTGCTCCACTTCCTTTTATGTCACAAATTATATACCATGTTTTTCCTGTTTTTAAAATACGTTGCTTTTATAATAAACGATAACTTGTTTCACAATAATGACAGTTGACCCCTGTTGACAGGTAACAAAATATAACTTTTTATGAAATTTTACTTTTTTCCAGGATATAAGTAAAGATAGATTTTTAATTTTAGAATAATTTATTAAAGGTTACATTTCTTTTATATCAAAAGTACAATTATTAAATGTGCACTGCATGAATTACATGTTCCTTGAACTATTCGGTACAACAGTCGAATTTTGATATTAAGTTTTTTCCTGCCATGGACACAACTGTCGTTGATGTACCTGATCGCAAATCGGGTGTTATTTCAACATTGCCACATGTTCTTATTAATTTATTAGTTATTTCTGTCCTGTGTGCTCCCGATTCATCAACATACCCTTCAGCGACCGTTGATGACTTCCTACCGCCATGTTCTTTTGGTATCATCAAGTCTTTCCCAGATTGAACTAAAAGTGTAACAGACGATCTTCTTTAGCAACACAGGTCTAATTGTTATACAACAGCCTACCAGTTTAAAACTTCAAATTTCACACCGATAATTTTCTGACTTCGTTCAACTAGTTTCAATATTAAATCATCGTTTTTTTAGCTCAATACTTTTTTCCCTTGTATAATAGAGTAGAATGGGGTAAAAGTACGCGGGGGGCAAAAGTTTCAAATATAAATTTTGCAGAAAAAAAGCGAAATCTGGCAGCACCGCGACAATATGTACTGGAAAATGTTGTCTTGGAATCTAAGGAGTCGTGTCTTCCAGTCATAAGGTCATTTATATTTTTGTACAGTTTGCATACATTTCGTTAGGTTAAAAATGGCGGTAGATTTAAAAATATTTTCGCCTTGAGGGGCAAGAATCCGAATTTCTCGCGGGGCAAAAATAAGCGCCGACTTTTGCCCCACAAAATTTGGGACCTTTTGCCCCACGCCCCATATTTGTTTACAATCTTGTTTTTACTATTTTATTATACAGGAATTACAAAAGGACTTCCAACACAAAATTATGCACTGAAGAAATATTAAATAGAGCAGGAACTTTAATAGCAGATGTTTATTAGGAGCTGCTGAAAGGCTAGATATACACGAGCAGCGTTGCCAGAACATTTTGATAAACGGTCATAGATATGCGTTCGAAAATGTAATAGATTTTGAAGAAAGGAACAAATTCTTATTGATGATTATTTTAGTAAAACCCCGCGCTTTAGAAGCCAATCTCCTAATAATAAACATTTGTTTGCTCATTAAGGTTTTTTTATTTCGAGTCTTACGTAAAAAGGTAATAGATTTCATTAGAAGGTAAACAAGTAATAAATCTCTCCAAAAGGTAATAGATCTGTTACAATTGTAATAACCTGGCAACACTACACGTGTGACGTTGCGTAAAAGGTTACAATCTGGGTATGAAGCAAGCCAGTTTTTACCGAAGAGATGGAACGTCTGCTAGTCCAACATTGCAAAGATATGGATAACAGAGCACCCATTTTATGAGCAAAAAAAATGTTTGGCAGGGACTGGGCATACAAACTCCGAATCCAACTAGCTTAGCAAGGATGATGGGGTTTAATAAAACTCAGATTGAGGCATTTTTAGTAAACTTATCTAAACTATACTAGGATTTAACATGGATGAGAGTGGAATATCGACGGTTTCCAACAAAATTCCCAAAATTGTTAGCACTAAATGAAAAAAGCTTGTCGTCGAAAAAATTCTATCTGCTTAACGCGGTGAAACAGTCAGTCTTGTTTGTGCTATGGGTGCAGCTGGAATTTTTGTAGCCCCGGTGTTCATATTTCCTCGAAATCGAATGAAAAATGAACTGATTCCCTCCAAGGAAATGTGCTCAGATTCAGGCTGTATTAACAACGCTCTGTTCATTGAATGGTTGAAACACTTCGAAAGCAAAGTTCGAGCTAATTCACAAAAATCCGTGGAGGAAGTATTATTTTGCAGACAGAATTTGTTGACCATTCCACCTCACAGCTGCCCAGAAAGACAAATTACGCATTTTTAAATTTCCAAAATATTGGGACGTGCATATGAACGCTGTTCTATTATGGACAAAGGTGTAAAAGCTTTTGAAAGCTGCGGAATTTATCCGATGAATAAAAATGTGTTTTCAGACGAGGATTTTCTACCGTTTTCCATTACCGAAAAAATGATCATTGAGAACTACGAAGTCAACCATTCTGAATCGGATTCTGATCCTGAATTTTCAGTGCCTTCATATACCTTAGGCAATAAAGCAAGCATAGTCTATTCGACCCCAGAAAAACGATTAGTAGAAAATCCATTAGCTTCCTCATTAAAAATGGTAACTCCAAAAGAAATACTTCCGCTTTCCAGACGATCCGAAAATCAAAAAAGAAGGAGGCAAGGCCAACAATCAGAAATATTATCAAGTACTCCCTTTAAAGAAAAACTTGAGGCTGTTTGTGAAGAGAAGCTTGAAAAGGAAAAATGACGAAGTAAGAAAGGAGTAAAAAGAATGATATAACTGACGACGAACAAAAAAAATGTGATAGCAAGAGGGGAAAGAAGTATTCAGATGATTCAGCTTATCCCGGTTGTTCAGAAAAATACATGAATCCAAGCCAATAGAAGATTGGGTCCAGTACGAAAAATGCTCAAGTTTTGTTTAAGTTCCTTAATTTTCACTTTTTGTCTTTGTTATTAATATACCTTTATCTCTGCGGGAATTTTGCTTCACGCATTTGAGACTTTTACCTCGCAGTGGGATAAAAATCTCATTTTGAGTTTGCTCATTATTTATTTTTTTGTATTTTACTCTTTTCGTTTTTTTAAGTGAAGTCTATAAGTTTTTATACCTAAAAGATTGTACTATTAGGCTGAAAAATTAACGTTTGGTTTCATCAGTATTTTTGGTTTTTGTACTTGAATATATGTCATATGCGTCCTTTTGCCCCACGTTACTCTAAATAACTATTTTTACTTTTCAGTGTTTTTCTTAAACAGTTTTAATATTTTTTATAACAAAAATATTTAATTCACACGCATCCGAAAAAGTTTTTTTTTAAGTTAAATCAGTTTGGCGAACGGTCTAGAAATTGAAACGGTCGATCTTTTTGTGGACAGTTTAATATAAATACATTGTGGTCCAAACTTTGGCTTCACAAAGATACAAAAACCATGAATATAGGTCGAAATAGATTTAAATCTCCAGCTGTTACCACTTATGGCACAGAGATGGGAACGAAATGTTTTAGACAAGTTAAAGTTCGTCCCAGTTAAAGCTAATTTAATTATAAAATATGCAGAAGTCCCAAATTCTCAGCTTGTCATATTTGCATGTAATATTTTAATTAATAAGGCTGCCGTGGCACAATGGTTATTTTAAGCAAAATGTTTCAATTTACATGCCATCTCCATGCTTGACTCCCCGTAATATCAGGGTTTAATCCCCTAGCGTCGCAGTATGAATTTGCAATGAAGTTTTTTGGCCGAGACTATTAGAGTCGGAGGCCTGGTGTAAATTGTTGGATTTTTATATCGGCCTTTTAATTTAATGAACAATGCAAGTTCATTATAAACTGTCTAGCATGTATTTGTTTATTTGTTTGTGTTAAAGCAGTTAAGCAGTAAAGTGTTGTTTTAAATTATGGATCTTATTTCAAATTGATTTAACTTTTTTATAAATCAACTTTTTTGAATACGATTTTCGAATTTTTAAATGGTCGTGTTTTTATTTACGAGGCAGAAAGCTCTTTTTTAAAAACATTCCTATTTCTACACACTAAAAAAACACTAAAATAAAATTTGTTTTTGGTTGTTTTTGGTTATTTTTCAATATGTCATTTCATGTAAAAGTTTAAGGGATTTTGACGATTTCTTTAGATATAGAAGGTTGATTTCAAGAGTATTTTTAATGATCGAATCGTTTTTCCAAATTTTTCAAAATTTGCAATGTATAATACAACAAGAAAAAGGTCTAGATAAAAAATAGGATAATCTATTGTTGTGAATTGAGCACAATGTGTCATTTAAGTGTATGTAAAATCTTTGAATAAATAGACAACAGGAAAGAACTCCTTGCTTAATTTTAAATTAGCAAGCTTTTGGTGGAACTACGTCATTTTTGCGACCTTATTTTTCTGACATTTACGTTTTGGTTTGTTGACGTGTATTGTCAAACCGTCGCATTTTCAAATTTAAATTTAATTTTTAGGAATATATAAATATTATTCACAACTATTAATATAAAAGTTGATTAATAAGTTGTGTCTTGTGTTATAAAACGTAAAAAGCACATTTTTGGTGGTTTGTGTTGTGATGACTACAAAAAAGGTCAATTATGTGGCATGTGGTCGTTCCTGTATTAAAAGTACAAGGGCAATTTAAAGGCAAAAATAATTGTTTTTATGATGAAAATCATAATATTAAACTCTCAAACAGTTAGGTTAGGAACCAAGAGGTATATAAAAAATACAGTAGCGTAACATTTAAGGTAATATTTTGTTAGGCCAAAACGATTAAATTACCTAAAGAATGTTAAAACGAAATAAAATTTGGGAGTTAAAAGTTCCTAGAAACAATTTTATGGGAGAAAATAAATTTTAATATACTGGGGACACGAAAGAAAACCGGGCTGAGTCAATCGGTTTAGGAAGGTCGGCCAAGAAATTTCTTTAAACCAGTGGTGTCTTGTCGTTCTTTAAATAATATGGCACTCATTTTTGACTATACGCACTTCAGATAATTAAAAAATGTAACTATGCTTAATGAACCTTTATCTATATTTGTCTGTTTTCTTTCGTGTACCGCACTTCTATATCTCTTTTGTGTTGCAAAAACGGCGAACTTTCGAATTTTAAAATGATTTAATTTTGATTTTTCTTGATCGATTTACCTATAAATATATTTTTTCTTGAATTCTGTCATTAACGTTTCCCGGGCTACTGCCTTGGACCACCCAGTATAGTGATACACGATTTACAAGTCCAGATTTTACAAGGGCAGCCAGCATCAGATCCAGTGAACGAGATTTATCAAATTTTTTATTTATGCAGTTCGACTTTGGGCTACTCGGGTATGCCAAAACTGACCGTCTGTCTGCGTTTGTCATATTACTTTATACAGAGGCCGTCATTGTGAAGTACTATACAGGGCATTTCCTAATTTCGTGCTGATGTTAAAGGGGGTGTTTTTATGTCCTAAAAGTCTTAACTTTTAAGATACAAGTTGGTATTGTTAAAAAGAAAACATTTTTTTTCATCCCATTCTGATGCTATTGTAGATAACTGCATGAAATTTGATACACGTCTTCTATGCATTAATATGAGTTCTGTAGTTTTCCAAATATTAATTGCAGTATTAGATATTTTTTGACACCCGGTATTGAACAGAAAATTAATTATTTTGAAGCAGTTTATTGACAGCTATTTTATGAACAATTTTACAAAATATATGAAAAAAAACTAAGCAATTTTTGAGGTTGACGGCTTTGATTCTAATGGTTCGATTCCTTCTAAATCTTTGTCTTCCTCTGAAAATGATGAGGTTTCGTCTTCACTACTTGAAGATCCCAGTGTGATAACTAAATCATCAATAACCATTTCAATTTTGCCATCTACTTGGCAGTATTTATCTTCAATAGAACGAACACGTTTTACATAACATCTAATGTTATTTTATTTAAATCTTTAATTGAAAGTTCACCGGTCTGGCGTTCTCGAATATATTTTCTTACTCCTGCACATGCAAGTTCAATAGGGTAGGTAGCACATGTATGGAGGCAGCCTTAAAGGTGTATGACCGAGGTTACGTAAAAGACCGTCAATTTTATACTTTTTATAATATTACTTATATATATTACTTAATATAATTGATATTTTCTCTATGTTCGATCACATACAAGATTGTTCGATTTAAGCCACAATATCATATGAGCTTTTGTAGAGTATTTAGTTGGCACTTTATCTTCTACGTGAGAATGATAAGACGCATTATCCATTACCACGACTGATTTGGGAGGAATGTTAGGTAGAAGCTTCTCGAGCAACCACTTTTCAAAATTACCTCTATTCATCTGTCCATGATAGTCTCCACTTGTTAGTCCCGAGCGAAAAACTAAAGCAGCACCTGGAACAAATCCGGCTTCTGAACCAGCATGAACTATAATAAAGCGACTACTAGAGCGGATTCCTTGAACAACACCTCTAACACTTTCACTTTGCCAGCATTTGCTCACTGTCATATCATTATCTACCTAGGTTTTGTCTAGATACAGAATATTGCGTCCTTCTTGCCTATATTGCCTTACAGTTGATAAATATTTCACCCGCCAGTGAAAAATATTTGGTCTCTCAATGATCAATTTTCGTTTATTTTGGCATTTGCGCCAAGGAAAACCATTCGATCGTAAAAGCCGTTTTAAGGTTTTATACCCGTACGGAAAATCTATTTTGTTCTTTACAGCACGAAGTCTGTCAGGTCGGAACCTTATTCAGGTTTATATAAAAATCCTCTATTGTTCGTCGAATTACTTGAAAATCACCATCGTCAATTTTATCTTTGTATGATAATCGGGGTCTTTTTTAACCAGGAGATTTTAAAAGTGAAGTAGAACATGAGCGGTCATTATGTTCTCTTTGAAATTTTCTTATACTACTTTCCGAAACACCAGTGTAAAATGCAGCGCGTTCTATTCGATTTTGAATTGGAATAGTCAAACTATTATTTTCAGCTTCTCTAGTACAGGCCTCTATAACGTTCGCAATAACTTCACGTGCACCGCTTCGAATTGTTTTTTCTCTTTTGCTCGCCATCGTTACTTCGAAATAATAATTCAAATTCAACGCAACGCATTTATATAGAAACTAAAACAAATGCTCGAAGTGTATAGGCGCCACTGGAAACAGCTTGAACCTTCTAGCGGCAAATGCATGGAGACTTTAGGCACATCCCGATTACAAGTGGACCAGGGCAAAATTTACTAAATCCTCGATTAATTTTCCGTATCGCTTAGCTGGCGCACTTTATAGGTGAAGCGGCAAACTATTACAACAAATAAAATAAAATAAAATTTATTTGCGTACACAAATTTTACTTTTCCGCTTGCCTAAGACTATGAACATTATATTCTCCTTTTTTTTGGTCCGATACTGTGCGGAAGGGGAAACAATTTGATTATATTTCTCAACATGTTCAACAATTAGTAAAGGCAAACAAAAAATATGAAATTCTTTTTTGAAGATAAACGATTTTAATTCATTTTTGGATTTTTTATAGGAAAAATAGAATACAAAAATTGGATTCTGTAAACCTAACCTAACCTAACTCTACCTATCTTTCTTTAGCCTTAACTAAACAATTGCGAAAGGGTCCTTGTACTTTTGTAGCTTTCAAAACCGTGAAAAGGTAGCCGCCTATGCAAGTATTAAAAATAGTAGTGTTTTGTTAATTTAATCTGATCAAGCTGTAGAATAATTAGTGTTTATTTTTGCTGTTAGCAAGACAAATTATAGTCTAATGATGACCTGTTTGGGTGAAACATGTAGCTACGTTTGTATTAAAAAAATATATAGTACTATGAATCATGGAAAAGTTTAATTAAACCATAAACTTTATTTTGGAAGCCAGTTGTATAAAATATGTTAAGTTAAATTTCATGTTTATGTTTATTCAGTGGCGGCTCGTGGTCAACTTTTCAGGAGGGGTCAAAATATATACAACACAAAGAGTCATATTTTTACAAAAACAACGATTTGCTTCTTTGTCTTTGTCTTTACTTGTTTGCTGAATTTTAAATTTCAGCAAAAGTCGACTACTGGTCTTAAATTCAAGTTGTTTTTCAAAGTTCAGCTCACCAAAATAATTAAAAACGGCTTTTAAAGTCTTAATATTCTAAAACACTGTAGCTACCTTTCTTTAAAATATTAATTTAAACCATAAAATCAACAAACAAAATGTAAAGTCTTGAAAATAAAACCTATAAAAGTACGCAATCGTAACCACAACCTATCACACGATCCATATTAAACTGACAAAAATATTTAAGTTTCCTATTGACCCAAACTTTGCCAACGTAAGCCGTATCTTACCTATGTGCCCCTATCCGAATTTGATCGGGAAAACTCGGGAAAAACTCGCCTCCGTTTATAACCACGAGATCAACGCGGGCCCCCAGCTGTGATCCATTCCAAATAAAACGAAACCTCTCTGGAGATCGCGGTGCGAGGCATGGATAGTGTGTCGCGGAATTAAGTGAACCGTCAACGAGTTTATACGCTTAGAATAATAGAGAGAATTTCCAAATTAAAAAAAAAAATTGATAAAATATAAATTATGTATTATTTTATTTATTTGTTTCTGATGGGAAATATTTATAGAGGGTCATTGACCATATGACCTAATGGAGGAGCCGCCACTGTGTTTATTAAAGCCTATACTAACTAAAACATAGGTAGAGTGTTAAAACATTATTACGATGAAATTATCATGGGGTTAGTTTGTCTTCCAATATCTTAAAATCCGGTAAAAATAATAAATTGCCTTTTGTACAAAAAAATCCACACTGACAACTTATGCGAGTGTTATTGCCTCTCGAAATAAGAATCATAACTAGAGGTAATTGTCGAATATTGTGCTTTTGTTTAATAAGAGTTTATGCACACTAGGAAGTACTAAAAATTAAGGCGTAGGAACTCCTGTTACCTATATAATCTTCATCTCACAGACGCAGACGGCACTCTTTTACAAATCAGAATGTTTAAAGGTAGTGTTACTTTTAAAGTATTGTATACCTAATATCAATATTATTCTAAAATATAATAAAGCATTTTTAAAAAAATAAAATGTATTAGGTACCGTATAATTGCAGTTATTTAGTTTAATATTTTTATTCACGTTTCCAAAATTATTTTCATATTTGTATGACATGTTTTGTTTTTATTTGTATAGTTAATATTAATTTTGCTGAATATTTTTCTAACCTAATTATTCTTAGATGTTAATATTTCGTATCTAGGTATTTTTCTAACTTTTTGTACTATATTAAATTTGTGTAAACATAAATAAGAGATAAATGGTTTGAGTGTAAAATAATACTTGCTTGTTTTTATTTAAAACGTAATTTAGACTGTATTAATAAAATTATTTATATTTAATTATTTATGGCCTGTTGTGTCTTAGATGCGTTGATATGTTTTATGTACTTAACTGTTTCAAATAATTTTAGTTACTTAGAAAAAATATAATTTTTTCCCAGTTCAATTAAAAATAACCATTCTGCCTATTTAAAACAAAATCATTAAATTTTATTTATTAAATTCAAGTAGATTAATAATTTGAATAACTGAAATTCATTGTTCTGATCTCGTAGAGTAAAGATCCCTGAAGATGTCTTGTGCAATTGCAGGCAAAACGTCGGATAGTAATTCCAATTTGACACGGTCTAATCCCAAGAACTATGATCTCTTTATTAAATTCAAGTTAAATTAATAAAAAGAAAGCAAGAATATAAAAGGGAAGTCGAAAAAAAACAAACAAGTAAAATGTCATGCATTTTACAGGTTATCAAAGCATGATATAACTTTCAAATGATCTGCAAGTTTTTCCAAATAGGTTCTCCAATGGTTGCGCTGTTAAATTCTTAGTTTCAGGTATTTCTTAGAAGCAAGCTATACATCAAATTAATGTAATTATTGGGCACGTTTCACGACAGCTCATCACCCAGAATGCGTTCCGCCATGTTAATTTTTTTTTAACAGGCAGCAAAATTGCTACATTTCTTTATAACTTTGATAACTCGCTATTTCAAACTCAGTGTCAATTTTAGAACATCAATAATAACAAACGTTGAACTTAAACACCTGAATAAATATAAGGGTATTTGTACGAAAGGTTTATTATGTAAAAGACATGTGAATATTAATGTTTCACAATTTTTTGGTGAATTGGCATTTGAAATAATGTATCTTTAATACTTTAATTATAATTTTCTTTCAAAGTATAGGCTTTCAAATTACTTTCTAAACTTCATTGTAAAAATCAAAGTGGATACGGCACTGAAAACCGGAAACAAGGTGTTGTCAATTTGACGGACCATCGCTTGGGAACTTTTCGGTTCCGTCAAGGTCATGGCTAAGCTCTCTCCTATAAGTTTATTTATTCAATGATGTAAAATACTCGGTAAAATGAATGTCCTTAACTAACATGATATCAGTTGCCATCTGTCAAGTTTGACGTATTTCAAAGGTAATCGATATTTAGATAAAATTTCTTCGACGTATTTACTTCAATCTCAAATTTTCAATTTTTGAGTAATACAAACACATACCGCTTAATTCCCAATAATTTTTGTGCTGTTTTACAAAAGTAAATTTTTACCTGCATTTTATTTATTTTGCCTTATTATAATTTCAACTTTTTTAAATTTCAGCCCCGTAGAAAAATGCTTTAGTCAGTTTTCAAGATAATATGACATATTGAACATTGATCCCAGAATGTTAGGTCTAGAAGAGTAAAAAGCTCGTGAACAAAATTACCGAACATTAACAAGACAAGGAGGAGCACAGTCCGTCAGAATTTTTATATTGTGCTTACAATAACGCGCCGACGAATCTAAGAAATTCATGCAGCGGCGCAGGTGCTCGTGCTTTTACGAGGTTGGTGCAAACATCTAGCAATTAAAACGAATAAACGTTCACTTACGAGGGTGATTTAAAAACGAGTTTAAAATCATCTAGCCATAATTGTGATTGTGATCTGTTTTGCTTTGTATGTATTAAAATAAAAAAGGTAACACGTCAAGTTGTTTAATTGATAGATCTTAATATAATTATAAGAAGTACTGTTTGTAAAAATTAAAGAAAAAAGGAAATCAATTGTTGAAAATTTTAATCCAAGATGGCGGAACATAATGGAGGCTTAATAAAGTATTTAAAAATTCAGCATAGAGGTAAACTAGTAAACTTGTGGTACTAATTCAAGATGGCGGAACAAAATGGCAACCAAATAAAATGTTGGTAAACGTGAGAAAAATCACCAATCAATCAGGTTTTACATATTTTCAGGTTTTAGCGTCCCTAGATGCCAAAATATATGTTTCATCAATTCCGTCGGTCCGTCTGTCAGTTTGTCTGCCGGTCTGTTAGTTCGCGACATAGCTTAAAAGGTACTCATCAGATTGGCTTCCATTTTAGGCAAAAATTAAAGGTCATATAGGGTTCCAATATGCCGGAACAAGATGGCGGACTAGTAAAACGTTAAAAAACTATTACTAAAAAACTAATTACGCATTTTCTTCAGATTTGGTACAAAAATCAAATATTAGGAATGAATTGGTAATATTTTGGTATGACTATAAAATAGCAAAACAAAATGATGGTCTAATAAAATATTTAAAAAATCGGCCTGAAAAAAACAACTTAATTTGAAATTTTGTACAAGCATTAAGTGTGATAGAGATAAACTGGTAAAGTTGTGGCACGAATTCAAGATGGTGGAACAAAATGACGGCTAATAATTAAAAAAATCAACTTAATTATTCAATTGATTTTAAATTTCGTAGAAAAATTAAATGTGATATAGGGATAAACTGGCATGAATTCAACATGACGTAACAAAATGGCGGTGTGTGTCAATGTAAAAAGTACTTTTATTTTCATTATTTTTAATTATGTCCAAAAATCAAGTGTGGCATAGGTAGAAACAAGTAAAATATTCCAATCCAATATGATGGAAGAAAATGGCACCTAATAATTTTTTTTTTAAATTAATGTCTATTGTACTAAACTCCTAACAAAAGAAAATATTTAAACACTACAGCATTGCTGTCCGTACTTGAAAGATTTATATAGTCGCATGCAAATACCTTTAACCCTAGAATACTAATGTATCGTAATTTTTACGACGCTCGGTTTTCTTCGGTCGGTTTCGTATTGACGTGGTTGCTTAAACGAGCTCTACGTCTATGTACCTTCCTAGTTAGTGTTGTGTTCGAGGCATCTCGGTCCACATCGTTGTAGTTCTTTCCTTCGTGGGGTTATGGTGCGATCGTCGTAAAATTGACGAATGATTAGTATTAAAGTAAACTTTTTAAAATAAGTAGTGATACTAGTTTAGTACGAAAGACTTTCTTTTCATACATTGATAGATTATAAGTGATTCGGTAGAGGAAGATAATGTAGAGGTTGAACAGATTTTCAGTGACGATCTTAGTGATTTCGAAGAAAATAAGGTTATAGAGGTGAATGTGAACACTCCTGAGGATACATCTGATCAAGATATAGACTACCAGCACTCTGATGATGTAAGTGATAGTAGTTCATCTGACGATAAAAAACACAAGAGGGGTATCATAAAACCAAAATCTATTTCACTGAGAGGAAAAAATGGTCATATATGGTCTTCAAAATTGCCGCAAAAGTCAAAAAGAACAGCTCTTCGAAACATCATCCATTTTATTCCTGGAAGTAAAGGTGGAGCGGAAATATGTTCAACTTTTTCTGAGTATTTTTTTCACTTCATTTCCGATGATATTGTGAATACTATTTTGCGTTACACGAATGATGAAATTTAAAAACAATACAAAAAATATACCGATAAGTTACCAACTGTGTCAGCAGTAACTAAGGAAGAACTGATGGGGCTACTTGGAATTTTGATAATGTCCGCAGTAAAAAAAGACAATCACCTCAATGCCAAGCAAATGTTTGATTCCACCATATCTGGACCATTTTATAAAGCCTGCATGAGATTTTTGATAAACTGCCTTCGATTTGACAATAAAACCATAAGACAGGAAAGAGTCAAAATGGATGCGTTTACTCATATTCGAGATATTTGGGAGATTTTTATAGAAAAATGTGAAACGTCATATATTCGTTCCTCTTATTTGACTATTGGTGAGCAACTTTTAGGTTTTCGGGGTAGATGTTCATTCAGGATGTATATCCCGAATAAACCGTCAAAATACGGAATCAAAATTGTAATGCTCTGCGACTCGTTTTCAAAATACATGGTGGATGCTTGTCCCTATCTAGACAAAAATACGCCAACGAATGGAATACCATTGTCAACTTATTACGTACAGGAATTGACCAGATCTGTTCACGGTAGCAATAGAAACATAACGGTGGACAAATGGTTCACTTCTGTAGAAATAGCTGATAAACTCCTAGATGATTATTTCAAACTGACCATCATAGGAATGCTCCGAAAAAATAAGAGGGAAATACCACCAGAGCTACTAAACACAAAAGGTAGAGAGCCAAACACATCGATGTTTTGCTTCGACAAAAAAAAACTCTAGTTTCTTATATGCCTAAAAAAACAAAATAGTGCTTTTACTATCAATAATGCACGAGGGTGCTGAGATTTCGGAAACAAACAACAAACCAGAAATAATTTAAAATTATAATGAGACTAAATCAGGAGTAGACTCGTTTGACCAATTGTGTTCAATAATGTCATGTAGTAGAAAGACGAGAAGATGGCCGCTCTGCATTTTTTACGGCATGATCAACGCCGCCTGCATCAATTCCTATGTTGTGTACCGTTGCAATACTAGTTAAGCCACTAACTTGCCAGGCCTTGGATGGAGCAAAGGCTGAAAATAAAAAACCTACGCCGAAGCCTACGGCAAACTATCAAGGACATCCTGAAAATTGATAATGTCGTTCAAGTTGAAGCTAAACGTTCAATATGCTTTTATTGTCCCAGCCGATTGAGAAGGATGACGACTACGTACTGTCCCCAATGCAAACACACGCTTTTTTGCCAACACCGGGGAAAGTGGTGCATTAAATGCTCTAATAATGACTAGTTTTTTGTAGCTTACTAAGTAGAATCTGTTTCTTAAGTTCCAATAAATACTTTGTTCATTTTTCTTCAATAAATTTTTTAAATTTACTTAATTTTCTGTTTTTTTTTGAAAAGTTGTAAATTTTACGACACATTAGATTTACCGTATAAAAACATCATATTAGTACTCTAGGGTTAAAGAACTATTTTTTGTCAATTTTGGTACATCGATATTTTTATATTTGTGAGTAAATAATTTCTTGAACGCCTTACAATAAAAAGAGAATTATATATATATATATATATATATATATATATATATATATATATATATATATATATATATATTAATATTGGGTGGTATATTTCAATACTTTACTCTGCGACGGACAATCGGTTTATGCATCTCGTCCGGCAGCGACTTCGAGCGATCTAAAAAGCATAGTATCCGATATTCAAATAAAAAAGGCACATCAAGCTTCCAGTGCTCCTTCTTGTCTTGTTAATGTTCGGTGACAAAATCTAACAAAACGTCTAGAGATACTGATATGACTTTGGTAACGTACGAAATTTAAATGCGTAAAATTTGGCTTCGTCAAAACGGTAAACACTCAATTTTTTTTAACTTTTACATGACCCTTACTAAACCAATATTTTTCGCCATTGTTACGTTTCGGAGACTAGTGGTGGGAACCGTTTGGGCATCATGTAGAGAGATAGACTACGCTGTTACCAAAGAGGGGAATGATTCTAAGGTAACCTCGACGTACCTCCTACGTTGTTGGAAGGGATATTATCATGTTTCGGTACTTCTTTAAGAACGTTATTGAACCGAAAGTATGTAGTAATTTTCAGCAATAATTAGTGACAGCTCGTCAGGGGCGGCAGGGTCGGCCAGGCCGTACCAGAAAATATACAGGGAAAATTCTCTGTTTAAAATAGTAAATATTTTACAAAAATAATTTTGCAAACATCCCAAAAACGCACAAAACCATAATGTAGTTTATTATTTCCTGGGCACCTAGCAAAATAGGTAGGTATTCCTATTATATTGACTAAGATACAAATAACGCCATTAACAGCAGTCCGCGGGCCACCGTCCACAGATAGTCTGATATATTTATTATAGACGGTTGCTCGGCCAGCCGATTCCATTATCTCACATGCTAGACTTCATGTACGAATTCACGAGGTACGTAGTACGTTTGAATACATCTCATGCTATTACTTCAGCTATAACGTTCGTCGTAGCTTATATCACTAAGACGGCCAGTCTCCATGTGGCCGTGTTCCCAGAATTTTTCACATTTAAATACAACCATTTTACAGGTATTAATTGTAATTATTATAATAGGATACTACTTATTTTTAAATTAATTTTAGTTAGTTTTTTACTTTAGACATGACTAATGATGGTTAATAGATTATATAAGCAATTTTTACTCTGTGTTACATGTTTAAATGTAACGACGTAATAAGTGCAAGTGAATATTTTAAAATATCATTTGCAATTTGTTTTAGAAGTAGGCATCGTGGTTCTTGCTGGACAATATGCTTTTTTGGCTGTGTATGTAGCTTTCACTTTGATTGTCATCTATTTTATTTTCCTCTTGAGGCAAGATACATTAAAATATCAAAAAATTAAATTGACTGACTAGAGCCTTTTACTAACATTTATTTCTTATTTACTAAATTTTTACTCTAGCCTAGTATTTGATCATTTTTGGACGCAGCACTAATTAACACCACATTGGCCTCAAGTGCGGTTTTAGGAAACCTTTCTGGGGTAGGAGGGGGTTAATTTAAAAAAAAAGTTTGTTAATATATTTTATTACAAATGATATGAGAACAACATAAATACCTATATTTTTTTATCACACTTGTTGTGGCATAATGAAAAAAAAGCAGCCTCTAATAAATAGTTATAGAATAACATCCATTTTTTTCCTGCAGCAAATTTATTAAATACATTGTTTATATTTACATCAATACTCTCCCTATGTATATGCAAGAAACCCAATGCAACCCAAGTTTTTAATCCTAGTTTTTACGTAAAAATATGTAAATTACACATGATGTTTTACCGGTCTGGGCGGAGGGGATGGGTAATTACCTTATTACCCCCTCATTGTAAAACCGCCTTTGATTGGCGTTGAGCCACGGCCCTCCCTAAATTTCAGAGTACGAGCCGTCACTGGACTTGATGGACTTCTTCCAAGCTGTTTAGTTCTTTCTCTTTTAAATGTAACTATCATCATATGTCTCCATCTTCTTTTCTATATAAAGCGAAGTAAACTCTTATAGTAAGAAAGATTATGATGTACTTATAGAAATAATATTATACTACTACCTCACTAAACATATTCTAAAATTGAAACCAATGAAAAGTTATTGTGAATGTTTAGAATGTATTGTATAATTTTTTATATATAATATTTTTTATATATAATTAAAATAGTATTTTCAAAAAACATAACTTTAAGGATGATCGAAAAATAAAAAATTAAAATGTGTTTTTTTACAGAAAACATGGTGAATATTAAATAGAACCAATTTAAAAGTCCCTAAGTCCTTCAAAAATGAATTTACTTATCATTCCATGTAACACAGAAATAAGAAACTTTTTTAAAAAATATTTTTATCGCATAGTGTTGAAAATGCGAGCTTTTAAAATTCGAAAATTGCATTAAACAAAGTTGGATTTTAAAAAAGTTGAATAAGCAATGCATCCTGTATAAATGTAATACAATGATTTAATATGTCCCCGTTTTCAGTATTTTTAAATATTTGGAAAATTATACGGTACATTTTACAGCCGTAGGAGATACCAGTTTTCAATCTTGACCGTGTTGAATCAATTTTACAATCAGCGATTGTAAAGAGGCTTTTTAAAGGACGTTCTTGAGATAAACTAAAAAATCCAGAAATGCAAAACATTTTATTCACAAAATTAGAAAAAAGAATAACTTTATAATGAATTATATAAAAGTGTTAACTTTTCGTTCAAAATTTAATTAAACAAAATGCAGTCCAACTATCCAACTACTCTGTATATAAGATTAATACCTAATATTTACGTTAGTTAGATTTGCATATTACGGACATAATATGGCCTTCCTGCTAACGCAATAAATTTCAACTTGAAACTTAAAGTAAAGTTTTATCTTTCTTTCCGTTATTTAGTTAATCCTTTCATTATGCAAAACCCTTTTTTTTTCGTTTAAATATTTAGGATTTTGAAATTACCTAGAGTGTAAAAAAATGCCGAGAAATTCATATTTATTTTGCCTTGGAGACGACTTTTCGAAAGTTCTTGAATAACTAAAAACTTCCCAGATTGTAGGTTTTAATCTTATTTACCCGCCGCAAAAAATTAGCTGCAATTTTAAAACAGCCATCCTTGAGAATAATTTAATTTGGGTCAAAACTAAATCATAGTTCGCAAAATTCTTTCGTGGTCTTTCATATTTCCAATATACCGGGTGACAATGAAACTAATACCCAGGGCGCCATTTGAAAACCGCTAGAGATAAAAATATGGAATTTGGTGTGTTAATAGGGTTGAACATTGTGAACACTTGTAACATAAAAACAATTGAATATCGTTTCCGGTTTCCCCGGAAATGACCGCTACTTCCTTATTTTAAATGAAACACCCCGTATATTTTATGTTTTTTGAAATCTCTTAACAATTTTTGTATAACATAAGCTATGTCTAAAATATATATTTATCCAAATAAAGCCACTTAAAAATGTGCCATAATTCCCACTTAATCGCATTTTATGGAAAAACGGAGTAGGCCAGGATAAAAATAATCACGGTTATTTACTTTTTATTCAAGCCTTCATCCAACAAATGTCAAAGAAGAAAATGTTCCGAGTTTAAAAAAAAATGTGTTTTTCGCAAATCTATTTTTCAAATTTTGATCAGACCTTGTACCATAACGGGTCAACTGACTGTTTTTCGCTTTGGATAAATATTAACATCATAAAAATAGGGTACCTAATTTTCAATTTTGCAATTGTATATGAAAGTTAAGTTAATGATAACTTAACCTAGTGTGATAACTACCTATAAACAAAGTTTTGCTAAAATTAAAATAATCATATTAGCCTTGACAGAGTGCTGTGGTTCTTAAAAACAATTGAATTTTGACAAGTAACTTTTATTACTTGTGGGCTTGACAGATTGTTACACTTTTTGTAAATTCTCGTGCACACACCAAATTCCATATTTTTATGGTAGTAGTTTTCATTTTCACAAAAAAAAAGAGAGAGCATTTGAGGAGGAACACATCAACATCCAATGGCTATTTAGAGCTACGTAATGTCTTTTCAGTTAGTCATGTGTATGTATGGAGGTTTGTATTACATTTTTCCACATAAATTAGCTTCTTTAAGAAAATTTAGAATGCTTTGAATATGTCTAGGCTCTGAAGCCAATGCTGCGCTCAATTTCTCTGTAGATATATTAACGGAGTTCTTCAAAATAGAGCATTGCATTCAGTAAATATGTTATTCATTGTGAATGGGGTGTCGCAGTGTTCACATGTTGGTGGCATATCATTATTTAATTAACGGATTAATCTGGAATGTCCTATAAGGAACGACCTTTGGAGTCAAACGCAATAAGTCATTTATCAGGGAGGGAGTTAGAGATGTGGGTGGCATGAAACTCTGCTGAGAATATGTTACATAAAAGGTCAAAAGTACAGCTTTTCGATTGAATGATGAAAAAAAAAGGTTAAACCGACTGCTGATAAAGATTTGGAGCAATCGGTATATACACTCATCGGCACGAAAAACGGAGCACTTACACTTTTTATGAAAATATGTAAAATGTTTGTTTTGTGACGTTTTATTATTGTAAGGGCTTAAACACAAATGAGGCAACATGTTTAAAGTAATTTATACTAATAACTGAACGTTTGCTAGAAAAGAAAAAATATGTTTGAATAAGAATTACAATTCCATTATTAAAAATGCACCTGCTCAGTTTTTTCCAGAAAGTTTTTGCAAATTTTGTGTCAATTTATCTCAAGCCCAATTTTTTGTTTTTCCGACTCTTGTAGATTGTAAGAAGAGATTGACGATTGGCTCCCCATGAAGAATTGGACAACATTTTGATAATGTTTTGATCTTTAGAGCAATTCAATTTGATTTCCTGAAAGTGTTCTTTCCAGTTAAGTTTGCACTCTAGGAATATGACTAGAAATTTGATACTAGTTTGGATAGAAATGGGAGAATTTGATATTTGTAAATCATTCACCATAGAACAATTTATTTTTCTGGAACAATGTGTTATGGAGGATTTGGATGATAAAAAAGATGAACCATACTGAGTGGACCAGTGAAAGAGGGAGTTGAAGCAGTTTTTAATTTTCTATTCACAGGTTCTTGAGCTGGAGGATCAGTAATAGACGACTAAATCATCAGGATATAGGCGATAAGTTATTTGTGGAGAGATAAATGTTCTAATGCTGTTTATAGCAATCAAGAAAAGAGTGGGGCTAATAAACTTTGGGGATTACCGTTTTCAAGAGTAAAAGTGTCTGAAAAAGTATTTGCTATCATAATTTTGAACGACCTATTAGAAAGGAAATTCGTTATGAATATAGGGAGATGGTCTATGACACCCCATTCAGATGTTTTCAATATACCATATCTCCATGTAGTATCGAATGCATGCTTATAAGTCACAAGCTGGAGCAAATTACCTTACAAACCGAGAGATTCCAGTTTGGCGACAAAGGTGAGATAAAAGAACTTATCAAAGACTTGCGAGAAGTCGGCATACATTGCACTTACTGAAGTATCCTAAACCAATGGGACTAAGTTTGAAACAACAGTTCTCTTCTTAAAGAAACCATGTTGGTTTTCAATAATTTTATTTTTACACATAAAAAATCATTCGTCTGTGATTATTACTGCAAAAACTTTGCCATCAAAAGTTCAGGAGAGTCTTTTTACCTGGGGAATGACCTGCGCTACTTTTCACTAGCAAGGGAAAATCTCACGGGATAGGCATTTATTATTAATTAAATGCAAGGGAATTTTTAGAGAATTGAAATATTCTTTATAAACATTTGCTGTGAATCTATCAAGGTTGGCACCTATACGAACATCAAGTAATCGGAAATTTTATCAATGTCGATAGAAAATATTAAAATTGTGGAAACAATGATATGTATGCGAAAGCAAAGACGTATCACTGAGTTCAAAAATTCTGCAAAAATATTCAGAAAAGTTTAATAGATTAAGGGTGGGAGGCAAATATGTCTTTTTGATGATTTTTTGAGGTATACATTAAATATTTGGTTTGTGAGAAATAAAAGACTAAAAATATGTATCGACGTTTTTTATGTTATCTTCAGTTTTTTTTAATATAATTCTTGTAGGCTACGTTGACAGCTTCTTTAATATTTTTACGAAAAAAAGGAAATAGTTGATCATCATACATAGACGTAATTTTATCCATTTTTGTAGCAATTATTTTCAGTTTCATTAATTGAATAGTGTCTTTTGCAAACCATATAGGATATTTGCTTTTATCTATCTTTTTTGTAGAAACGTGTTTATCAAAAACTGCATTCAATTGACCGTAAAAAGTAGAACCGTTAATCTTAATATTATTATCCGCAAAAATTAATTTCCAATCGTTTTGAAATAATATATTGATTAGTGACAGTGTAGTCAGCTCTATGAATAAGTATTTTGCAAAATCTATTTTGATGTTACTAACATTAAGGGTACATTCTAGTACCTTATGAAATGTGTCTTCAGGTACATTCTTACAAATATTACTGCGTCTATTTCTAATATTGTTAAACTACTAAAGACCCAAAATACTCACAAAATTAAACGAACCAAAATGTCACACATGGCACCTGATGTCCCACGAGGTGTGAAGTAAGGAATTTCACCCCTGAGCATCGTTGACCTCCCTTTTAATACCTTAAGTTGACAATTATAATCTTGTTGTTAGGATCATTGCATATATCTCCCTCAACTTTAATAAAGTTGTTGGTTGAAATATTCCCTAATGTAAATGTTAAAAACTAATAAAAATATTCACAAACCTGGCAAATAATTGAATTGTGAATATCCACACCCTCAAGACCTGACAAATATTGATTTTTGTTATAGATTTCAGGTGTAATTTTTGAAACTATAGCTCCTGTAAAATTCTGAAAATGCGCCAACAACCAAAAAGAGCTAAATAACCAATAAGGACGACACAAAGTCTAAAGAAACACTTGTCTCCGGGGAGATAAAAAGAAAGTATATTAAATGTAAACGTACTTCATTAAAATTGTTATAAAAACGACTTTGTGTAATGAAATGCTCTTTTTTAATTTGCCAAAAGAACATTTTTTACCCAAGCAAAAATGTATTAATAAAATTAGAATTTTAGTCTATAAAAAGCGTTAAGTGATTTTGCGGACAGAGTACGAGATTTTAGCCCTTACAAAAAACCTTTAAAGCACACGGGCTCTTTCAGGGTATGAAATAAAAAGTTAATTAAAAATATAAAGGAAAATCACTGGGTCCTGCTTGAATAAAAACTTAATTTTTTGAGTTTCGTTGTTTTTCTGTAAACTCAAAAGTAGGGCTTAACTAGATTATGATATTTTTTATTTAATTTGAAGAGATATTAAATTTTTTTTACATTTAATGCCCACTAATTTAAACTCTTGGCATAAATTGATAAAGAATTCACGTATTATTAACCTTATAGAAATAGAAATTTGTTTAAATCAAATGTAATATTGAATGCACATTATTGGCACAGGATACGATCTCTTGTTTGTGTGTAATCTATTAAAAGAGAAAACTTTATTTCTAATATAAGTTTAAAAATAAAAATACTTTAATGTTTTCTTTGTGTTCTATATTACGTGATTTAAAATTTCAAAATAGCGGCTAGACGCCATTTTGAAAAAAAAAGTTTAATATACAAGGAGGTCAACTGGCTCAAATTTTCATTTTTGGGCCTAACTGGGGATTTTAAATTAAGTTGCCATTTTAAAATGACAGAAAGTCTAGTTATAGGTTATGTCATTACAAAACATGAAATAAAAATAAATAATTATTTAGGTTGTCACAGTCATGAATGGCTGTCAATTTAAAATGGGTTATTTATGTATCCCTATTATTTTGGGGCTGAATTAAGGTTGAAAAGTCCTTTCAAAGAATGTGCTACTCGATCAAGTGTATAATTAAAATTTTTCTTTTTCTTTCAAAGTGAAGATGACCGCAATCCTGGCGTTTTTCACCACGAAACTCACACAAAAGAAAATTATTTAGTCTGCTACTGACGGAATTTCAAACTTTAATGTTTACACTTCGAATATTTTATTCTCTTTCTGAGTGTTTCTCTTCTGTGCCGCTATATAATGTTAGATATAGAAGATCAAACAAATGCCAATCTAGATAGTTAGTTTAGTGAAACTATTTTGTAGTAAGTAACTATTACTACTGCAGCACAGAAATTTTCCATAGCTTTCGAGGAACAAAGATGACATAACCAGACTTGATTCCTTATATTACAATACGTTTTATGTAATTTTTATTGTTAAATCAAAACACAAGAGTTCTAACCACACTACACCACAACTTGTTACGTACGTTTTGCAGAGCCTCCAGAAAAAAATAGTTTACCAACTATTATAGCCAATATCGAAAGTTCCATTCAATACGTGTCAGAGTCAACTAAGGGATTCATTAGAGAGACTTCATCAAATCTCAAAAAACAGTGTTAACAACAAGTCAAAATATGTTTCTCGTAAAAATACTGAAGTTATCCAAGGACTGAAGGAAAAATAATGTTTTTATTTAAAAGCTGATAAAGGAAATAAGATTGTTATACTAGACAAAACAAATTATTTTGAAAGAGTAGACAATTTGGTTCACACTGGTCCTTATGATTTAATTAAAAAAAACCCGTTATCAAAAATAATAACAGATATAAAAAGTATAAAATAAAATTTATAATTTTTAAAAATATATAATATTTTTTCATAGACATAAGAATAAGAAAATGTCAAAAGATAATACTTATATATTTCAAAATTTAAATTGATATGTTTGAAAAATCTTCTTGGAAACTAAGACAAATACTAGGAGTGGCATCTGTGAAATTAGCTGTAATGACCTATCATAAAACCCATGTTGCCTTTGGAAAACAATCACCAAATTGGGTAACATATTATCTAATAATAGATTATTAGATGCATTTGAGAGATAGAAATAGTTAAATAGGTTAGGACTTCCACCACAGGTTCCAGTGTTTTGAATTTATTGTTAAAAATATATAATATTTTCACACACACACACACACACACACACACACACACACACACACACACACACACACAATACTTATATACTTTGTATGAAACTAAATACTAGCCCCTATCAAACCCATGTTAGAAAATAAAGTATTTTAAGGTCGGAGAACTAAAACAAACAGTATTTTAGAGAAGGGAAGAGTATTTTGCTTTTTTGAACGAAAATGTCGATAATAGATAACTACAAAAAGGTTATGTTCATGCTTGTCACTCGACGAATAACTAACTGATTCTTTCGTATAACATCCTTAAGCTGCTGTGACTATACGGACGTCTTGATGGGTTCCTTTGTATAAATGGCAACAATGGTTTACAGCAAAGTTGGTCAAGGAGAGCCCTGACCCACTTTATTGGCTAAGGCTAAAAGGATTCCAAGAAATAAGTATATATATTGTCAAACTTGCAATCCACATATTCTCAAGAAATTGCAAATACTCTCAGCTACATAATTAAGGTGATTGGCTAGGCAAGACAGATTAATTGTACCAGTTTCTATATCCTGTTCTAGTGAATTGTATAAGAGAGAGGAGGCCTGAAAATGTAGGGGACATTGGAAATGGATGTGAGTGAGGAGATGAGATGAGTCGGCACTGTGCAGTGGTCGCTTCTGATTCTGCAGATTGTAACAATTTCCTTCCTTTGCTGGTGTTTTGATGCTGTAAACCAGAGTATGATATACGGTGTTTGTGTAATTTCTCCGTAGAGTCTTCCCTTGGTGGGAAGATCTGTTTCCATATTCCACTTCTCAAAAAAGCGTTGTTTGTATGAAGGGATAAATTCTCTGTAATCTGTGTATATATTCATAATAGTTCTCTAAGTCTTCCCAAATTGGTCAATTTATCTGCCTTATTGTTTCCTTCTATTCCCGTGTGTCTTGGAACCCAAAGCAAAGACATCCTAACGTCCTCGTTTCTCATTAGATCTATTTTGGTTGCGATTGTCGTGTGGTAATTGGTGAGCTTAGAATACATGTTTGTCCAATGCACTCCGGCTGCCTGAAAATATTACTACAGATTGACAAAAATTCTGGATGTCTATTTGAAAAACTGAAGCCGGTGCCCCATATGCGAATTCCCATTGTTCGGTCACCTCGCTTGGATGTGTCTGTGAAGACGAAGGCTTCTTCTGGAAATCTTGCCCTGGGTTTATATCAAAAGGAAACTAAATTGTCAGCTTTTGACGAATGTCTCGGGCTTCGGCTAAACAATGTTGCCAAAATAATCAAGTTATATCTTTTTTTCTTTTAGCAAGCTATTTGACATTGACAGTTTCGTTCTGAAATGAAATTTGTACGTTTAAGTATTTGTACAGTATTCTGCATACTTTTTTTTCAATAGAACAATAAACTGTATTAATGTATGGTTGGGAGCCCTATCATAGGTGGCAATAAAATCTAAAATGTAGATTATAAACTCTTTTTAAAATATGTGTGTGCATAATTCTTGCACAAATTGTGCATAATATTAGAAAATACTTTTTTTTCTGAATAATACTGTACATTTTTTATGCATAAAATGAGTATGTTTTCTAAAGATTTTTCGATAACTATGAAAATAGGTGAAACAAGGAAGCCAAACCACAAAAATTATTTTTAATAAAAAAATGGTTTTATTCATCGTAGCAACTAAATGTAGATAAACTTCTTGGTAAATCCCTTTTAAAATCTCGATGACTAAAACAAAAAAAAAACGGTGTAAAAGTATATGGTTTTTTAACGAGTGAACATAGTACTTATACAAAACACAATGTTTTGTAAGATTAGTTAAGTTTTTTTGTTTTAAAACATAACAGGTTGTTGCAGTTGCCATATTCTAAATTACGCAAGAGCCAAACATAATTTGCGTTTTGTGAAGACAAAGCGAGTTAGAGTATGGAAAGGCATGTTTTATATATATTCAAGTTCTTTCACATTTTTATGTATTACTCGGGAACTCATGTGTTAAAAAGGGTTAAGTATCTTAAACTGATATATCTTCTTTGTTTTTATGTAAGATTTTATGAAATATTTTTATAAGCATTCAATAAGACTATACCATATAAATTAATCCTAAAAAGCAACACGTTTATTCAGTTTATTGTCTTTAAGTTCAGGGTTACTATACCCTCTCAGAAATAGTTGTATTAATATTATATGTCAAGCATGCAAATAGGACTAAGCTATACACAGGTATAAGTACATACCTGTGTATAGCTTAGTCCTATTTGCTTTGCCTTCAAGAGTACAAAACTGCAGATTCCCACGAGTAGATAGAATATTTTAAACAAAATCTACTCTCCAAGAAAGTATTTTTTGATAAACCTGCAGTCTATAAACCAAACCACCTTTTATGTATGTTACCAGTATGATAATCTGTCACCCCCATGGTGCCACAATTACAAACATCCGATGTCTGCGTTTTAATCAGGGCCTGGATGCGTGGGGTTAAATAAAATATAAACATAATTGTTAAGAAAAAATTTTATTCTTAAAATCTGAACAATGTTGTAGTTTCACAGCGAATATTAGCCTTTTTTATCATTGCTTTATGGATAAAATATGTAAAATTTTGGTTAAAAAATGCTACATAAACGAAGGCATCTATTTTGAATATTCCTGTATGTATTTTATGCACAATTGTATAACATTATTGCACAATTTTTACTGAATACATTATTGAGAATTAATGAATATCGATTTTTTACCATGTGGGATGCAGTAATGATATATGAAAAAACATTTTTAGAAAATATTTATGTTTTTATATTCACTGTTTTTTTTTGTGATTTTTCGTGAAAGAACACGTAAATGAGTTTTATGTCAAACATGTTAATGTCAAAACCAAATAATTATAATATTATTATTGAGTGTATTCGCATTATTTTAACTCTGAAGCCTCATATTATATATATATATATATATATATATATATATATATATTTTCATTCTGTCTTCTTACAAACATTTATGTTCATCCTAAATAGAGATAATAAAATTTAGAAAATCTAAAAACGTTCTAAAAAATAATATTTTCTTCAAATTTGGAATAATATTGTTAATTCAAGTAATCGAGTTGGGTTGAAGGGTTTAAGTGCTCTTAAATATTTTATAATTGTACGTTTACTATTGCTATACAGATAAAAACAGGATACAGAGTACAAAAGACTTTTTTATTGAAACTTATCAAATATTTCTCATACCTTTTCTTTCCGTAAATCTCTTGATCTCGGAAGTGCGTGACCTGAAGACTAAAGAGGTGTATGGTCCTTTGCTAACCTGGAAATTACCACAATTGTTATATAGCACCCTTAGTTTTCCGTTTCGTGTGTAGTTAGGACCGAAAAAATATCCAAATTAACACGAGAGGTATCTACAGAATGGCCTATTAGAAATCCTCAGGAATTACAAAAGATTTATTTTTTAAAGTTTGGTAAGAGCTATAAAATAGCTTTCTAATTAAAATATTTTGACGTTTTGTTTTGCATTCGGTTTCCATGACAAGAAACAAAACCTTTGATATTTAAAAAATACTAATACTACTACTACTACTAAAGTATAATTTTTAGTTTTCAGATGCCCCGTAGAAATCTAAATATATTTTAACAATACTTTTCTATTCTATATATCGCTAAAAGTTTTGAGATAAAAATTATTGTACAATGATAAATAATAAACGTACTGGGTCTTTCCTCATATATTGACCCCCCCCTAGAAGAGTTATTTTAAGAGATACAAAAAAATATCACATACAAAAGTTTTAGAGATTTCCTTGAAATTTTTGAATCTGATGTCAAAAATTTTTTTTTTCATCCGTAAATGTCAAATTTTGACAGATGGTCATTTTTTTCTTATGGAACACCCTGTATACGAATCGACAGTTAAAAAGAGCGAAATTTTCTGATTTCAAATATATATATGTTTAATATGTTTAAATAAGGCGTTATTGAAATATCGGGCTCTAAACATCAAAATAATAACACATACAAAATATCATGGTAGGCGCTGCATTGTGAATATTTGACATTTATTAAAAAGCAATTGAATCAGACGCCATTATTATTTACTGTTAGTGGGTCTTACTTGTCAAAAAATGCCGTACAGCGAAAAGAAAAGAAAAGTGCGATATAATTCGTTTATATTATAAAAATAATAATAATGCCAATGCCGCAATGGCGGAATATCATCGCACGTTTCCTTTACGCCCCACTCCAGCAAAGAATACTTTTAAAAACATGGAACAAGCATTGCGCACAAGAAAGACTTTAGTAAGAAAACGTCGGACAGTTGTGGCCAATCAAGACGAAGAACTAAACATTTTATTATATTTCGAAGGTTAGATCTTTTTCTTTCTCAAATTTCATATCAAAAAAAATTTCTTTCTTTCTAGAAAACCCTAATAATTCAATAGAACATGCCAAACATTTCTTCGGTCGGTCTGCCGAAAAAATTTACTCAACTTTAAAAAAGTATAAGTATTATGCTTATAGAACATTGCCTGTTCAATATTTAAGTGAAGAGCAAAAAGTTCTGTGGTCCGATGAGTGCACTTTTACAACGGCAGGGGTATATAACCGCAAAAATGTTAGGTATTGGGCTATAACTAACCCCCGAATAACCAGGGAAATTAAATTTCAAGGACGGCAGTCCCTTCATGTATGGTGTGGTATTTTAAGTGACCAAATTATTGGCCCTATTTTTTACGATGAAAACCTGTCCAGGCAAAAATATTTGGAGATGCTCACCAACGAAATTGAAGAGAGGCTGGACGATCTACCCCTAAGGCAGTATAATCAAATAGTGTGGCATCAAGATGGCGCCCCACCACATGATGTATTGCCAGTTATAAGATTTTTAAATCAAAAATATAATTTATGGATTGGACGTACTGGGCCAATTTGTTGGCCACCGAACAGCCCAGACCTGACGCCTCTGGATTCGTTTCTGTGGGGTTACCTTCAAAACAAGGTTTATGAGCGGGGAAATGAAAACGTCGAGATGCTCCACAGAAAAATCATCGCCGCTATAAATGATCTCAATTTTAATAATATACAGTTTATAGTTAATACTATACAAAAAATTGAACAAGACTATACAAATTGCATTAATAATAATGGAGGTCATGTTGAGAACCTATAAAGTATAATTATTAAATTTGAAGTTAATTAACAGGAAACTTTTTTGTTGTTATTGTTATTGTATTTGTTTGTTGTTTATATTAATTTGTTATAAAATATATAATTTCTTCCTCGCTGTACGCCATTTTTTGACAAGTAAGACCCACTAACAGTAAATAATAATGGCGTCTGATTCAATTGTTTTTTAATAAATGTCAAATATTCACAATGCAGCGCCTACCATGATATTTTGAATGTGTTATTATTTTGATGTTTAGAGCCCGATATTTCAATAACGCCTTATTTAAACATATTAAACATATATACATATTTGAAATCAGAAAATTTCGCTCTTTTTAACTGTCAATTCGTATACAGGGTGTTCCATAAGAAAAAAATCAAAATTTGACATTTACGGATGAAAAAAAAAATTTTTGACATCAGATTCAAAAATTTCAAGGAAATCCCTAAAACTTTTGTATTTGATATTTTTTTGTATCTCTTAAAATAACTCTTCTAGGGGGGGGGGTCAATATATGAGGAAAGACCCTGTACAATAATACTAAATCCAGCAAAGTTATGACATTTTAACAATGTAGACCGACCGACTTGTATCTCAGACCTCAAGAGTTGGTATTTTAGTACATGGAGTCTTCAAAAACTACATGAATTTGTCAGTCAGAAAATTACCTTAAATTATTTTTTTCAAATGGAATACCCTGTGTGTTATGTTATGAGAAGCAGAAGTTAATTTTTCCTTTAATTTCTTAATCTTCAGCCATTTTTGTGTTTTAGAAATCTAAATAAAAATATACATTAAAACCCCTATTGTTGCAATATATAACGATGCAGTTTGAGGAAAGATTTGTCGGCATATAGGAAAAATTTTGATTGTAGCTTAAAAAGCAGCCATAGTTTAAGTAGGCATAATGAAACTAAGAAATGGGAAAATCTCTTTAACAGTTCAAACAAAAAAAAATGTTGATAATATTGAAATCCTTATGTATAATAAACAAATCATTAAAATTTGGCAGGTTTTCTTAATGGATGTAACCAAAATAGAAATTTAAATATAGAATAAGTTGTAAACTTGTTAGAATAGAGAAGCAACTAATAGGAATTGATTACAGTTCTGATTGGATTTCCCGGTCTGAAGCCATAGCGAGAGAAAGACATTGTTCAGAGACAAGCCGTTGAAGACTGACTTGGTAACCTTGGTTAAAGAGGCTCTTTAAGTAATAATAAGTAAACAGATTGATAATGAAAGATCGAAAAGGCGCAAAAACCTGTGTATTGTCAGTAACCTACATCAATTGTGAGAAGAAACCTAAATGTTTGGATGTGATTCAGAATTAAGAAATGTCTTTTACTATTTAAGCAAAAAGCGACACTAATAACGGGTTCAGATCAAGCCAAAAAACAAAGTCTGTGTCGATAGATTGAGAGAGCCGAGAAAAATAAATCAATAAAAAGTAGCTTTCGAACAAGTAGCGAGTAACAATAAAAACAAATAGCTTGTTACTAACTTTAGCTTACATTTTAAGTGAAATTCAAACAAAATTGGAAATATGAGAAACCAAAGCAAGTCCTTGGAGGAAGGCAGACAAAAGAACTAGCTGAACAGAAATGTTTTACAATTTAGTGTGTGCCTATATAAAATTAAAGGTCACTAAAATATTTTGAAAGATAAATTACTGACAAAATTGTTTGGTGATGTCTGAAGTTCACTGACCTTCCATACAAGGACAATCTTTATATAAAAAGGAGGCAGGGGGGGTTCTGTAATCTTTGTAAAAACTTTACAATTATTAACAAATATTTTTTGATAGTAATAATAAGTTAAAAAATAAGAATGGTGATAAATATTTTAATTAGCTGTTAAACGAAAGCAAGTTAAGCAAATGAAGGGGGAATTAACATAATATACAGGATTTTCCATTTGATAAAACTGATTTAAATGTCAACTATCGGTTGTGAGATAGGAGAAGTTATGCTTTGTCTATGCATTGTTGGAATTTCATAAAACCAAGTTTGTCAGTTTTAATATTATTAAATTTTAATTTTCATAAAATTTTTGCATTAGAAACAACTAAATAATTTTTATCTCAAACACGCTTAATGTTAGCTATAAGTAACTAATATTATTATTATATTTAGGTTTTCACGAGACATCTAAAATTTATAAAATACACAGGGTGTTCCTTGTGTATATTGTGTATATTTCTAGAATGGAGTTTACTAAGGCAGTCTCGCTGAAGGCTCCAGCAGTAGTCCGCCATCATGTGGCTATCCCATCGTCCTTGATAATGATCTGATAGAATCTTTCCCCCTGTTCTTCACTAAAATGACCTAAGTTTTCTGGAAAACGATCTAGGTGGCTGTGGAGGTACTGAAATTTTATACTCATGTTACAGCCGAGAATATTAAAATTTGAAAGCATAGTTTCCACTAATTCTACGTAATTCTCTGCTTTATGATTGCCAAGAAAATTTTGTACTACTTGAACAAATGAACACCAAGCGTTAGATTCAGTCTCGTTCATTGATATGGTAAATTGTGGATCTTTAACAAGTTGCCTTATTTGAGGACTATCAAATATACAAGCTTTTAGTTTTTCCATGCTAATGCCAGGAAATTTACGTGACAAATACCCAAAACAATTTCCATCTCGATTTAAAGCCTTCACAAATTGCTTCATTAGGCCTAGCTTAATATGCAAGGGCGGAAGTAAGATTTTTTTTCTCTTGAAACCAAAGGTTCGTTGATCACGTTTTGTTTTCCTTGAATCATGACATCTCTTGAAGGCCAATTTTTGTTAACCCAGTGCTCATTTTTGGCTCTGCTGTCCCAAAGGCACAACAAACAAGGATATTTTGTATGACCACTCTGCTGTCCAAGGAGGAAGTTAATCATTTTTAAATCAACGCAAATTGCCCACTGATGTTCTTCGTATTTAATTTTTCTCAAAATTAATGCAATTGTTTCATATTCTTCCTTCATGGTAGTAGAATAACCAATAGGAATTGAGCCATATTTGTCACCGTTATGGAAAAGAACACATTTTAAACTACGTTACTGTCAATAAAAATGCGCCAATCATCTGGAGTGTATTCAAGCAAACCCATTTTTTCTAAGAGCCCTTTTATATTGTTACAGAATACCAAGTCATTTTCCTGAGCGAAAAAAGGCAGCAGATCCTTGTCTCTTTTACGATAAAATGTAATATTAGTACCTGGACAAAGTAGATTTTTTCTTTTAATCTGGATGCAAGTAATTCAGCGGATTCCTTTGAGAGATTCAAGTCTCTCATAAGATCGTTTAGTTCTTCTTGATTGAAACACTGCGGAGTTGCTAAATCTGCTTCAAATTCGCTGTCGTTTTCTGATTGAATTCTCTGAACTTCGTCAGACGTTGATGTTTCTGTATCATCTTCTGTCATGTTCGGGTACACTGCTGAATGATGGAACGGGTATTTCTTCCGATTACGCTACAGGCCTTCTTGCAGAATCTAGATCAGGATATGTCCATTTGTGTCTATTGCTTCTATGTATGCCTTTAATATTAAGGAGACAAAAATAGCAGTCGTCATGATGGTTTCGCGGTTCTCTCCAAACCATTGGTACACCAAACTTTAGGCAATTCCTCTTTCCAGTTGTCCACTGTCGCAAATGTTCAACACATGTTTTACATATAAAATGTGGGGCCCAAGATTTATCTTGATCTCCTAAATGAACGCCAAAATATGCAAGATAAGCTCTTTTCACAAAGTCAGAAATCGTTTTTCTGCTCTCAAAGTGTATTCACCACACACATAACAAAAAAAGTGGGGATGATTTATACAGGTACGTCTGCTTGTGGATGCCATTATTTCAGTTTAGTGTCTTGATACTACAAAACGACCAAAATTTACACAAAATGATAGCACAACTTTACTTGGGAAAACTCAGTAATATACTAAATCGAGTACAGCCAAGCAGGTATAGAAGGATCGGGTCATAGACAATTACAGGTAAAAAAGTAATTAAGAACAGTGTATTGAGTAGTTCCTAGTATAGGAACATTGGGTCAGGGACAATTCCAGGTATCCATTTGGTTAATTAGATTCTGGGAAATTTCTATTTTGACGATTGAGTACATATTTATCTCTTTATTTGTTGTCCTTTATCAGAAAAAAATATCAATTAACCTGTAACCTGTATCTCAAAAACTAGAGCTGATAGAAAATATCGGGCATTTTTGGAATCAGGACATTGAAAACATCTAAAATCAGATGTTAGATTTCCGGCACCAAATTTTTGTTTTCATTTTGTTACCCTGTGTTATTATTACAATCAACTTTTGAAATAAGCATTATTAATTTGATTCACAAATAAAGGATGCCACGAAATATTTGTTTTGTAACTACGGAAACAAAGCTGTCTTGAATTGTCACTCTCGACATTTTTTAGTATAAAATGAATGTAACAGCTATTTTCTGTTGCCTAAAAATGACTGGCAAGGAAATTCTGACTTTTTGTTTCAAAAATGTTATCAAATATTTCAACATTTCTGAACGATTCTCGGAAAAATATTTTAATTAGAAAGATTAATGACAATTATAGCTTATACCAAATTTTGAAAATTTTATCCTTTGTCAGGTTTTCTACTAGACCACTCAACATTAATAACTGTATATTTCAACAAGCGCCTGGTAAATCTATTAAATTCCAATATTTTTATGTCGTGATGTGTTCAGGATACTTGAATATATACTCAAATTAGGTTTGAATTTATATCGGCCCGTGGAGATGTAGATGGAAATTGTCGTGAAAACGACTTGCTTTTCCCTGCGGTTTTTTTTACATAAACATGATTGTGGCATTTCGAAGGACATGATTTCTGAGATTTTGCATTGTACCGGCAGCTTTTTTGTTTTATAAACGTATATATTTTTAATAATATGATTTACTGCACGATGTATAATATTTTTTAAATGACGTTATCAGTGTAAGTTCTGAAGTAATCCTAAGTAGCACTTCTAGTCGTGAATACGTCATTGTTATCACAAGTATTTTCGACGAAGTAACCGGAACTTGGTATCGCCACGTTATGTTTAAGCTGAGACTACGTAGTCATTACCAAAATGGGGAACAATTTTAGGGTAACTATTTCGTGAATAATTTGTACCTGCGACATTGATTATTACGTAGATAGTACCGAATCGTGTAGTTCCATTTAAGTAGCCGAATAGTAATAATTCACCCTATTCGTCACTTCCTTATTTCTGTATATATGTATGGTTAGTTAGTAAGCGTATAAAATACGTTATTGGTATTTGAGGTAGGATACATGCGTTTCATTTAGTTTTCTGGCTATGCTAAGGACCTTAAATTAAAACGCAGGCAATTTCTCTGGCGAGTATGCTAATGATAGTCGTAAAAAAATTACGCGCCGTTAATTTTCAATATATTTTGGTCAAATATATTGGCCAATTTAAATCTCATAAATGTAATTTTGGACGTTAGTTTAAATAGTAATTATCATTAAATATCTTATTTTAAAGAGCGATTATTTTTTTTAACGTAATGTTTAATTTGTATGCATTTTTAATCTTCATACTCACAAAAACAAACATCTTAGCTAAATATTTATAGGGGAGATGAAAATAAACAATGGCGTTCTATTGGACTTTTACTTTTAGGTTGGCTGCATTTCTTTACCGAGAAAATTACTTAACATCAACTGTTTACGACTACTCCCATGAGCTTTTATAGTTTTGGATTCTTTAAATACGATAACAGAACACACATACACAACTAATTAATAGCTGCAGACCGAATTACAATGAATTTAGAAATTGATGCATAATTTCTAAAGGTTTAAATGAGGGCACCCATATTATCGTTAGTTTTTCTCAAAATATCACTAAATTAATCTACTTTTATATTGACAACATCTTTCAGCGTCAGATGTAGATCTACGTTAATATTTTACTTTAATAATCTATTCAAACTATCTAGTACAAACTTACTTTTTCATTTAGGTTTTTAATAAATAACAATGTTTGTGCAAGCGATTAATGAGAGTTGTCTGTCAAGTGAATTTAGTAATGTGATATGTCCTGAAGAAGGCCTACAAAATAAAGTTTCTCTCACGCTAATCTTAGAGAGCTTCTACCTCAAATTGAGGTGCTGAATGAAGTAAAACATATATTAAGACATGAAACAATATTGTATTTTACTGCAAAATAAAACCAAAATATGATAATGTGCAATATTAGACTTTCTTAAACTTAAGACATTTACGGTCATAGTCATTTACACATTCATCACAAACACTTTATAATTACAACCAAAAAATAGGTGAACCAGGCTTAAATACATTACTCCATATGGCCAATGGCTGAGAACTTCTTGTTTGAATCAATATTCATTTTGATAATCACAAAAACTAATAAAATGAGACACTAAAACAACAAACCTAATAGAAACCCACGTAGGCGAAAAATAAACAAAACGATTTTATCAGCAATATGACCGAATCAATCAAAAATTGGTTACTCTATTGTTGCCACTGTCCTTATAAAACCACCGACCGAATCTCGTACCAGCGCCCCCTATCTCCGGAACCGCAAGTATAAAATGTAATAGTCAAGGGCGTGCGGTGAAATTTTAAGAAAGGGGAGCAATTTTTAGAAACTTACCTATTTGTAATGCAATTGGATTCTTCGATCATTTTTTGTAAATTCGTCAATGACGTCATCATAAAAACGTCGATGCTCCGACATATTTTGGAGAAGTTTATTTTGAATGGACAACAGCGATGTATGCGAAAGTCTCTCCTGCCCCGTTGAATTTCTCACGAAATTTTTTATACGTTTAAATTTTTTATACGTTTAAGTGTTGATAAATTGCGTTCTACTGACGAACTTGTGGCAGGTATTATCAATACTAATTTACACAATTTCGACACTTCGGTGTAGGCATCTTCCAGCTCCTTGTCTTTTAAAAATTGCATTAGTTCCTTAGCGTTCTTTTTTGCCCTAATGTTATCAGTTTCGTAAATCACTTTTAGTTCAGATCGCAGTAACAGTCGAAGAATTGGCCATAATGAAGAAGAAGAGATTTAGTCGCATCTTCTGGAAAAGTTTTTCATTTAAATGCATCAAAATTGCAGAGGTCGAGGAATTTAAAATCATTTAAACCGTTAAATCTATAGTTTATTTGTTGCTGAATTTGATCGATTATGTCATAAAAGAGGAGTCTGTATGATGTTTGAACATCTCCGATCTTGACTGTTCGAAGACGCTTGGCTTGTGGCTCTACATTTAACGGCATCATTTACTCCCAAAATAGGTCAAAGTCATCTCTTTTTCGGCTTAACATGGACTTAAAATCATCCACTTTGTTTTAGGCAAAAAGCAATATCATTTGTTTTAGTTTGTAATATATTAAAAACATTGTCCGAGAATGGAAATATTTCTGAAAATTTGTTCAACAAATAATTAAAATTAAAATCTCGTTTGGAACAGTCCAAAAACCCCCTCGAACTATTTATTGCTTCTGAGTCCCACATTTCATTATTTTCTATTATATTCTTAGTACAGTTCAATCAGTGATTCACGATTTTCAGATACTGTTAACACAAGTCTGCCATTATGGTTCCACCTAGTAGGAGCTACTTTGGGCAATCGTTTGTGGACAATGGAGTCCAAAGCTTGTGTACGTTTTGTTGACTTGGAAAAAAAGCAGCCATGCCACTTAAAGTAACGAAAAATACTTTACACTCTTTAATGTGATTGATGGACTGGGATAAAACTAAGTTTAATTTATGAGCAAAACAATGGACAAGCGCAGCCCTTGGGAAAGTTTCTTGAACTTTAGCTTGCAGACTCCCTAATTGTCCTGCCATCACTGCAGCTCCATCATAGCTTTGAGCAACTAATTTTTTCTCTCCAATAATTTCTTTAGTAACGTTATAAACTACGGTGTATAATGCATCTGCTGTACGATTTTCGGACACATTTTTAAAACCTAAAAATCGCTCTTGAATACTTCCGTCTGTTTTAACGTAGCGTATTACTATAGATAATTGGCTAAAATTAGTGATATCAGTTGTTTCGTCCAGAACAAATCGTCCTGCTTAATTCTTTTTAGAATAATGGTTGCAACAGCAGAAATTAAATCATTCTGGATTGGATTCGACGTTCCGCGAAAAACGCTAGACTGCTCTAAATGATTTTTTAAGCAATCATCATATTTAGCCATTAAACTAAGTAAATCTTGAAAATTTCCTCTATTTGAAGAAACCCTTGTTTCGTAAATCCCAATTCGTGCTGTCCGAGAAAACAAACAACATCGATAAGTCTTCTTAATATATGCCTATTTTTATCGACTAGTTTATTATGTTGGCGGTGACTAATTTCCAACTGTTTGTTAAGGGCGTGTTCAATTCTGGTTTTGCAGAAGACGTTTTCTTTTATGACGGCCTGTAAATGCGCTTTGGACATAATGTGTCTTTTTACAGATTTATGGAAATTGTTTAAATCGGAAAAACCAATTTTATTCCAGAGACATGGCCAACAAAATAATTTACTTATATTTTCGTACCCTGTTAGCCATTTAAATTGTTCGTATTGTTTTTCCGGATAAAAATGTCTAATACAGTTTTTCATTTATGTGGTTACATTTTTCATAGGCGGTTTTGCCCTTCCTTTGGAAATTATTTGAAGCTTATAACGAAGTTTAATGTTGAAAATCCCTTTATTATTAAGACACACACCACACATTCACACACACTCTTCTTACTAAATTCTCCAACATTTTCAACGTTATTACCGACAGCCGAAGTTGACGGTATTTGCATATCCACGTCCGTATTATTTATTGTCTTCAATATCGCACCATGTACGACGCGACGTACATATAATACAACACACGGACAGCCGTTCAAACAAAGAACGATAGCTTCCGCCACCACTTAAAGCACGCGACTGAAATGCAAAAATTGCAAACAGCCGTTGGAAAGTTCAATAACCTCTGGCTCAATTCACAGGAATCCAAGCATACAGGACTTGGCTGCAGAGAAGCTAGCAGCCCGCCTATTCGATATTCTATTGTGGCTGGGTCGGAGTCAAGGCCGCATTTATTATGGGCTTGATAATTAAGATAATATTTGAGAATTTTTAATATAAATTAATTAATGGTTTCCTATTTTAAAAATTACATTTTCGATGTTTTGTAATTTTTTTTTGGGGAAGCACTACTTCCCTTGCTTCCATGGACTGCACACATCTGGTAATAGTTCACTTGTAGTAAATATTTACTGTAATTCTTACTTCTAAGTTGCAACAGAAGAATAATGACTGGTAATAGCCAATTTAAAGTAGCAGTAGACGATACATTTTTCTACTCTGCAACGACTCGTTTTACTTTATAGCAATACGTTATAGGAGTACTTTTGAACGTAATTGAGTAGTCTCTGCAAAGTTCAAGAAGGTACTGATACTTAAAATTTGTAATTTAGTAAACAGATTAGAAACAGTAACTTTGAATAAGTGCTATTATGTAACGGAAAAGAAATGACGACCTTGGAGTCAATTCCTTAAGTAGTTTCTTGGCAGTAGTTATTATTTAGTTACTTTTCATAGAAAATTACTATAATTATTCGCAGTAACAAATACATATATAATTCTTTAAAACCTGTAACCCAAAGTGTTTGTTGATATATAGTAGGATTATTAGTAATAAATACGTACAAACTCGTAAACAGTAGTAGTGGAAACAGCTGTAGCTACTTTAGTGCTAGCTGGGATATCTTTACTTGTCATTGAAGTTTACAAGAACTACTAAATTCGTGACGAAAATCATTCTCCGAGATTTTTTCAGATCTTTACGCTTCAAGGTCCCTAGATGCCTAAAAACATTTTGCCTCAATTCCCTCGGTCTGTCTGCCTGTCGGTCTTTCTGTTCGCGGCATAGCTAAAAAACTAATTGTCCAATTGGATTCAAATTTTGGTCAAAAATTAAGGGTCATATGGGGACGACCTGGTAGTATTTTGTTAAAAATCCAATGTGGCGTAACAAAATGGCGGCATAGTGGAATGTTAAAAAAATTATTACTAAAAAACCGCTTACCCAACTTAAAAAATTACTAAGTACTAAAAAACTACTAACCCAGTTTATCTCAAATCTTGCACAAAAATCATGTAGCATGCAAAAAATAACTGGTAAAATTTTGGTACGAATCCAAGATGGGGGAACAAAATAGCGACTTAATAAAATTATTAAAAATTCAACCTAAGAGCTACTTAGTGGATTGATTTCAAATTGTGTGTCATAATTACTTGTTATATAGAAATTAACTAGTGAAATTGCGGTAATAATTCAAGATGGCGGACATGTAATCGTAAAAAAATCACCTTCTCAGGTTTTACATATCCTCACGTTCTAGCGTTCCTAGATGCCAAAAAATATGTTTTATCAATTCCATCGTTCTGTGCGTCTGTGTGTCAGATCGTGGCATTTTTTAGTCAAAATTTAAGGGTCTATGAGAATGCCCTGATAATTTTTTAGTAAAAATTCTATATGCAGGAACAAGATGACGGCCTAGTGAAACGTTAAAAAAATTATTACTACAAAACTAGTTACTCAATTTGCCTCAAATTTTGCACAAAAATTGAGTGTTATATAGGGATGAACTGGTAATATTTTAGTACGAATCCAAGACAGCAAAACAAAATGGCAGCCTAATAAAATATTTAAAAAATCATCCTGGAAAAACTATTTATTAGATTAATTTCAAAATGTGTGCAAGCATTAAGTGTGATATAGTGAAAAATTGGTGAAATTGTATTTCGAATTGAAGATGGCGAAACAAAACGGAAGCCAAATGGAATTTTAAAAAAATCTACGAAAAAATATCATATTCAATTGACTTTACATTTTACAAAACTACTAACACTGTATAGGGATAAACTGGTAAGAATTTAACATGTTGTAACAGAATGGCTGTGTAGGTACCTATCGGATTTATTTTAAATTGTTTGTACCCAAAAATGAAGTGTAATATGGGTAGAATGTGGTAAAATACTGGTGGGAATCAATCAATGGGAACAAAAAGGTGCCCAATAAAAATGTCCAAAAAGACAGTATGTGTTACTAAATGACCATATACTGCACTAAATGGTGTCATATTTCATTATTCCTAATAAAAGGAAAGACTTATAACGAGGAAAGTTCTGGATAAAGAAAATTTACCGATTTTTGGAACAGCTGGTCCAAGAAAAATGCTAAGTCAATGTATAATAATACTAATAACACTGGCCGTCAAGATTTTTCTAACACAAGCCAGCTCATTATTTTCACAACAGAAATACCCTCCAAGTAATAAAAAAAATATTCGGAACGCCCTAATACATACCATTTTTTAATAGGCTAATTAGAACCTTTTATATTGGCAGGTAAACAATTTTATTGTGGGGCGGCTAAAATGGCTCCATTTTACAATGGAAAAATAACCTAGACTGAGTTGTTTACGACATAAGACATAAAATAAACGTTAAACATCACTCTTCTGTTGAGTTTCGAATTGAGTGGTTCTCTGTATATCGATAAGCAAGTGTATGTGAAGACGAGAATGTCGAGTCAAACGCGCCGAAGTTGCAAAATTTCTCCTGACAAATTTTGTTATATTTGTGGAGAATTTCTGGTGAAATCACAAGCCAGGCCATTTTCCGAAAATGTTAAAAAAGCCTACTTTAAATATTTTTGGTGTGCTAATTGGGGATCAAGATAAGCTGTGGGCTCCCCATATGTGCTGTGTTAGTTGTGGTGTATCATTGGTGCAGTGGATGAAGGGAAGGAGAAAAAGTATGCCTTTTGCAGTTCCAATGCAAAAGGCATTGGAACCCACCAATCATTCTGACGATTGTTATCAGGCAGCTCAGAAGAACAGTGCACCGATTCCACTTTTACCACAGGTCCCAGTTCCGACGAGCCACATTTGATTGTTCAAAGTGAATTAAATGATTTACTATGTGATTAAGGGTTATCCGAGCAACACTCAGAACTTCTGGGTTCCCGTCTTATAGAATGGAACCTATTGGTCAAAGAAACATAAATTACGAATTTCAGAAAAAAAAATGCTTTCTAAATTCTACAGTATGGAAAATTCGTTGTGTGCGTGTACTGATATAGACAGTTTAATGCAGGAACTTGATATTGAACATTCTCCCCGTGAGTGGCGCTTATTCATAGACTCATCTAAATATGGCTTAAAAGCCGTATTATTTCATATTGTAAATTTAAAACCCTCTATACCAGTTGCTCATTCACTTCAGGGGGGATTTACAAAATATTGCTGTTTTCTTTGTATATGGGACAGTCGTGCAATAAATCAGCATTATGTAACAAAAATTTGACCAGAAAGATGCGAATTTTAACCAGGATCTCAAAATGTTAAATTTATACCTTTTGTTGATCCCAAAAATGTTGCCTCCTCTCCACATTAAACTTGGGCTGATGAAAAACTTTGTGAAAGCTTTGAATAAAGATGGTGATGAATTTAAATACCTAAGACAAGTCTTTCCCCAGTTAAGTGATGCCGAATTAAAAAAAGGCATTTTTATTGGGCCACAAATCAGAAAATGGCTGGACGATGTCAATTTTACGGAAAAGCTTACCAGGCAGGAATTCAGAGCATGGAATTCATTTGTTAATATAGTAAGAGGATTTTTAGGCAACAATATGGATGAAAAATTTCAACAAACAGTGAATGAACTCTTAGATGACTATAAAGCGCTTGGTGCCAGAATGTCATTAAAAATTCACTTCCTCCATTCCCATCTGTCATTTCTTCCTAAAAATTTGGGAGCTGTTAGTGACGAGCAGGGTAAAAGGTTTCACCAAGATATTAGAACAATGGAAATTCGGTACCAAGGACGATGGGATTCAGCTTTGACGGGTGACTAATGTTGGTTTTTGAAGAGAGAAGATAGGACAGTGTTTTAAGTTAATATTTTTCTCGTTTGCTTTTCTTTTAGATGTATGGTATGATTAATAGGCGAAAACTGTAAACATAGTCAATAAACAGGGTTAAGAATTTTCTGAAATCATTTTTT
Organism: Kuschelorhynchus macadamiae; assembly: GCA_030620095.1. Taxonomy (NCBI): domain Eukaryota; kingdom Metazoa; phylum Arthropoda; class Insecta; order Coleoptera; family Curculionidae; genus Kuschelorhynchus; species Kuschelorhynchus macadamiae. Next base: position 3,354,360 of record JAUTXW010001600.1, read on the forward strand.
CTATAGATATTAAATATCGTAACACTCGATATGGTTCTACAACTCTAACAAAAAACCCTACGTGCTACAACTTTCTATTTGCTATTTTCGTATTTGGATAGGTCCATTCTATTAGATTATGCTATTCTGACTTGTGTTACAACAAAAATATTTTTTCTTGTCGCCCAGTGTAATTTTGGTTCGAAATAAATGTATTACAATACATATAAATTTTAGTTTGAAGTAAATAGTTGTTATTTTAAATATTTTTTAATGAGTCGGCTAATAAGCTCCTTATATCACTAGATGTGAAACAAAAATTGTTACACCACTAGTAATATAATGAAGTACATTTTTATTAATAAACTTGAGATGGGAGATGTAATAAAGTCTTAGCCTGCATGTCGTCAATAAATATATATTTCTGTGACAACATACCGCTGCTGGCCTTATAAATCCTGCACAAAAAATACGCGATCTATCTATTAACCGTGACACGTTCTTACCCCTGTCAAATTTTTTACGCGTTCCTGCTTTGAGTCACGCATCCCGTGGATCAAACCGTGTCAGGGGATGAAAAAAGGTTCAATAAAAATACTTTCAAGATTTCTTATAAAGAATTCTTGTCGTGCTTGAAGGTGTTAATTTTTAATTATATTTATAAAGCTCAGGGCATATTAAAATTAAAAAGCTTGTAAATAAATGTCAAGAATTTTTAGCTTTTGTAATAAAAATTGAGAAATACTTAATGCGAGATAAGCAAAAAAGAAATTTAGTAATATTGCAGGAAAATGAAAAACATTTCTTAATTTTCCCCTAATGAAACATCTTATAAGAATAACAAATTAGTTTATCATATTTTTTTTTGGATAAATATCGTTATAAAAATTTAGAAAATATTTTACACAAAAATTAAACCCAGAAGGATAAAAATAATCATCAAAACAATTCTCCGCAAATTCTACTTTAATTTTTTCTCCTCACCTCTTCTTTCCATCAGCACCAGCTTTGCTATTCAAGATTAAAATGGTACGACGTATTCCCAAATACTTAATACCAAAAAGCCCTTCGGCCTTGATGGTATTCAGACCATAGTTCTGACAAGTGCGCTTTTGAATTGGCTCTTATCCTTACCATGTTATTCCAAGTGTCAACGGTATTTTCCTAAAAGCTGGAAATCTGCTACTCTACATCCAGATCCAAAACTCTTCCTTCTTACAGACCCATATATCTCCTCCCAATTATGAGTGAGGCAATGGAGAAGTATATCAATAATAAAGCATTTGATTTGAGTTTTTCATGACCCATTTCTTAACAAATTTCCTGCCTACGGTTTTCCTCCAAAACTTTGTACTTGAATTGCCAGATATCTTTTATAGTATTACTGTAGTGGTTGATGGCCGTTCATCAAACTTTCACCAAATAAATACAGGCGTTCTACAGGGTTTAGTATTGGCACCTACCCTATTCCCCTTACACATCAATTAGCTGCTTTCTTCTACCAGCAGTTCTATTCAGAGCTATGTTTACGAAAGTACACTCCACTCTAATATACAATTTCTCCAGCCTGTCTCCAGCAGCCGCGAAAAAATTGATTTTCATTTTCCGACCTTGAAAATACTTTTCTTCTGCCAACTTTACGTTTTGCAAATCAGACCTAGACCTAGAATTGGTCGCACATATGCTGCCCAAATAAGAGTTACTCGCCTGGCTGATGATTCAAATATCACAAGGAAGCTTGCATCACTAGAGGACCGCCGAATTATGGTCGATCTATCGCTTTTTATAGATACCACTACGAATTGTGTTGTGACGAATTATGATCCATTATGTCCTTCTTAGTCATTAATGCCAGGAAGACACCACCATCGATCCACATGCATCCCTTCACCGTCCAAATGTAAAGTACAAGGATCTCCCACTTTGGTCGTTTATTTATTCCCAGAGTGTCTCTATTATTGAATGTGTTACCCATCAATGCCTTTCCTTCTTCTTCTAATCTGCACGCCTTAAATTCGATTTGACATTTTAAGGTCACGTAGCCTTGCTCAATATAGTTTAATAAGGATAGACAAACTAATCAAGTAGGCCGACGTAAATAAATAAACAAACAAAAGATTACAAATCATGACTTGTCAAAAGTCATGACATTCGGCGATTCAGAAAGAATGTTTTCTTTTTCGCTATAACACAATAAATAAGTTTATTATTTGAAAAGTTTGTTTATTTATAATCGCTACCACTAACAATGGTAAGTAATTTTTTTTTGACACGGTAGATTATTAGTTATAATTAATTATGATGATACTTCAAGATTATTTGATATTTTTTGCATTTATTTACCTTTAGTAGAGGTTTTCTCAAATAAGGTAAAATCAAATCAATATTAAAATAAAAATTGCCCGAACTTGCTCCTTTAATCTTAGGATTTTTTTCAGAACAATGCATGGGGTTGTCCAGTCAAATGAATAAAAACTTCGAAATGTTTTTAATATTGTGAAGCAATATTAATATATAGAGAAAAAATGGCAAAAAGGTATTTTGCTCGTTTTGCGATAACAAATAAAAATTGGCTGAATTGCTTTGTGTCTTTACCGAAATATGTTAGTGAACAATTAGTAACATTTTCAGAAGAAACTGGCAGCCACAGTGCCCACGAACGTGGAGTCCGTGGGCGGCGTTGGAAAATATTGTTAAGAGTTATACTGCAAAAAAGCTTAAGTTCGCAAGTACTGTAGCCTTTTCTTCAGTACCAGCTCCTACTACTACTTTAAAATTAATTGTAACTGCCTCAAAAAAACGACTATGCAAAAATGAGGGCCCCATGTCAATATTCTACTATCGGGTAATCGAATTTTCTTTTATAAAAAAATGTTGCGATCTTCCTTTGGAAATAGAACAGTCCCAAATTCTCAACTTTTTACCCCACAATCTCTGCGTCAGCAGTTAAAGTCTTATGGCACCATATGGTTTACATTTAACTATGGTTGACGGTAGTGTATGTAACATCTTGTCAAAGACTAATTCTTGAGCAAATTGTTACATTTTCCGGTGGAAAGCCATTGGAAATGTATTCGCCAAAGGTTTACGATATGCTACCAAATGTAACAAATTTTTAGTGTGATTTAGCGTCTTTGCATTCATGGATAAAGACTTTTGAATTTCTCGTCCACATCGCCTACAGATTGCCTGTTAAACATGGCTCGTTATTGGATCTGAAAACAAGTATCTTTTCACAAATGAAAAAAAAAAAGAGAATCAACTGGCTTTCACATACATGAATTTAAATGCAAATCAACCAAAAAAGGGGTTTGGGTGTTCAAACGACGGGAGATCTTTAGCTAATTCTAAGCTCAGTTTCGAAATATCCAGAATCGATGAAAACTCTAAGCTTTTGAATTAAGTTCTCGAAACAAAACATTAGTGATCAATTTTTTAAACAAATTATGTTTTTTTGTTTTATTATATCAGTTGTGCCCTCCATCGGCCATTTTACAAAAATAAAAGTAATCTCCTGTTTTTTTTTCGACTGACTTCCCTTAAAATTTTTTTCGGGATAATTTTGATACTTTTTGAGACATGATCCAGAGTCACCCTTTTAATAATAAAACTCTGCCTTTGTTTCGTAAAAAAGTCAGCTATATTTCATGAGCAGCCAAACGTTGTTGAGGCATAGTCAGATTAAATCTATTTAGTATAGTATTTTATTTCATTATTATTTTATGGTCAAATGCTACTTGGTTATTTTAGGTTATTTTATGGTCAAATTTTACTTGGCTATATACATTTTGTCTACTTAAGTTCTCTACATATGGGAAATTTTTTTATTAGTAGTTTTACGGAAAAAAGTTACTCTTTATAAAAAGTTCTGCTTTCTGCCAAAATAATATTAAAATATTCAAACTTGAGATTGCATATATAGACACTGTATAAAATAAAAATTAAAGTATCTTTAATTTTTATTTTATAGCAAAATATAATACAAAATCTTACTTAGAATAAAAAAACATATTTAGCACTAGATTCGTTGCTTCCTATCTGAAATTACTTCTTAAGGAATGTAAAACTTTGGCTTCTTACTGGCAAGTCCAGTTTCTTACTTTTGTTCCTACGTACATACCAGCATAATTTCCTTATTTATCGATTGTTGATAATGGCATTGTCACTGCCATTGTCAACCAGAATATTGTATTACTTTATTGAAACATCAGTTTGAATATTATAGTAAAAAGAAATGCCGCTGAAATTAAGCAAAGAAGAAAAAATTGAAATAATTTTAATTGTCGGAGAAAATTAAAAAACATTTCGAGAAGCTGCAGACATTTTTAACAACAGACACCCCGATAAAATTATACATTTTACAACAGTGGGGAATATTCTAACTAAATTCAAGACTTTTGGAAATGTAGAAAATAGTTTCACTAATTTTAATTCTAATAAACATTACATGTAAATAACTTAATTAACAATAAAAACTAAATGTTCCGTCACTGCACATTTACCTCAACATATCCACCATCTCTTTCCATACAGGTAACCGTTTTTACAGAAAATTCTCTTAAAGCGTTTCTAATCATGGCAGGCGTTATGGCCTGTATCTCTTCCCTAATTACCCTCTCCAAATGATCATCATTCTGAAATGGCCTCTTTATATACACTTTCTCTTTTAGTGGTAGTAGCCCCAAAAGAAATAATCAAGAGGGTTTAAGTCCGGAGATCTAGCTGGCCAGAAAATATCAGAATACCTGTCGATTACTCGTCCATTAAAGATAAAATTTAAGTATTTTCTTACATCCCTTGCTCTGTGGCATGGTGCGCCATCCTGCTGATACCATATTTGGAACCTCTCACTTATGGGTAGTTCATGAATAAAATCGTACAAAATGTTGAAAAAAAAACTGGTCCAATTGCTCTATCTTTATAAATTCCGCACCACACATTTGTTTTGAATGAATACTGATCACCAGTTTGTATAACAAAATTAGGATTAACCTCACTCCACCAACGACAGTTTTGCGAACTTACAGTCCCATTGGAAGTAAACGTTGCTTCATCGGGAAAAATAATGCGTCTTGCCATAAAAGGATCATCTTCTAGCTCCCCTTGTATCAGACAGCAACATTCGAACCGTCGCTCAAAGTCTCCTGGTCTCAAGGTATGTATAAATTTTGGTTTGTAAAGTCGAAAACTGTTTTTTTCAATATTTTTGAAACTGTATCTTTACCTACGTTATTTGGCAATGTTGCTGACCTTTTGCGTAGGGACTTTTTGGGGTCTTCTATCACAGAGAGCATTACTTGATTTGTAGTTTCGTCATTCGCAACCCTTGACCTCCGTTTCTTGTTAAAGTTATTTTCTACATTTCCAAAAGTCTTGAATTTGGTTAGAATACTCCCCACTGTTGTGAAATGTATAATTGTATCGGGGTGTCTGTTGTTAAAAATGTCTGCAGCTTCTCGAAATGTTTTATAATTTTCTCCCACAATTAAAATTATTTCAATTTTATCTTCTTTGCTTAATTTCAGCGGCATTTCTTTTTACTATAATATTCAAACTGATGTTTCAATAAAGTAATACAATATTGTGGTTGATAATGGCAGTGACAACGCTATTATCAACAATCGATAAATAAGGAAATTTTGCTGGCATGTAGGTAGGAACAAAAGTAAGAAACTGGACTTGCCAGTAAGAAGCCAAAGTTTTACATTCCTTAAGAAGTGATTTCAGATAGGAAATTGCTATAAAATTAAAATTAAAGGTACTTTTCTCTTCAGTCAATTTCGATTTTTTGAAATTTTTGACCACCCTGTATATGCAATCTCAAGTATATTAATATTTTAGTATTATTTTGGCGGAAAGCAGAACTTTTTATAAAGAGTAACTTTTTTCCGTAAAACTACTAATAAAAAAGTTTCCCATATGTAGAGAACTTAAGTAGACACACTGTATACTACTAAAAATGTAGTTCTCCACCTTAACCCAAATATTGCAAAAATCAAATATTACGCAGGAACCAATTGGTGAAATTTTGATATCAAAATATAAAGGCGGATCAATAAAATAGTTAAAAATTTAGACTACTTAATAGATCCATTTCCGATTTGCGCAAGAATTAACTGTAGTATGAAGGTGAACTGGTAAATTTGTGGTACGAATTCAAGATGGCGAGTTTAAAATGACGGCCAAATAAAATACTTGTACCCTCAAAAAAATCACCCCCGCAGGTTTTAATTATCTTCGCGTTTTAGCGTCCCTAGATGCCAAAAACAGGTTTTCTCAATTTCGTCTGTCTGTCTGTCTCTCTATCTGTAAAACTGCAGCGTAATTGAAAAACTCCTGACTTGCTTGACTTCAAGTTTTGGGCAACAATTAAAGTCATAAACATGGGCATGACCTGGTAGTAAAAAAATATTATCAAAAAATTAATTATCCAATTTAGCTCAAATTTTGAACAAACATGAAGTGTTATTAGATTAGACTGATTTCAGATTATGTACAAGCATTAAGTATGGCTTAAAGATGAAATAGTAAAATAGTGGTTAGAATTCAAGATGGAGAAACAAAATGGCGCCCAAATAAGATATTTGAAAAATCAACGTAAAAAAAATTTCTTATTCAAATGACTTCAAATTTTGTAAAAAAATCAAATGTGATATAGGGATAAACCGATACCAATTCAACATGACAGAACAAAATAGCGGATTTAAAAAAGCAGTGTAAAAATATTTTATTTTAAATTATACCCAAAAATCAAGTGTGACATAAATAAAAACTGGTAAACTATTGGTTCGAAATCAATATGGGGGAATAAATTGGAGCCCAATAAAAATATTTGAAAAAGTACTATATATACGTTATTAAATGACTTTATGTGGAATTAAATAGGGACATACTTCATTATTACTAATAAAAGGAAAAATTCATAACGAGGGAAGTTGGGGTAAGGGAAATTTATCAATGTTTAACCTTTCCAGAAATATTTTTCATTATGGGAAAATGTCAATCGGTCCTCATAAATCCATCTAAGCCCCGAATTTTCCGGCTACAAGGTAAAATATAATAAAATTAAATCAATAGACTTATAATTTATTCGCTAAAATACCTGCAGGTCATGCAATTCATGTTAGGCTGCAGTTAGGACGTCCTCAGTGATTTATGAGAGTATTATTCAGATGAATTTTTCCATAAAATTCGTTACGAACGGAGCTCTAGAAGGTACAAAGCAGATTAACAATTATGCTAAATTGAATAGTTTTACATAAAAGATAGATGAAGCAGGTTTAATATCAATTTTTGCTATATTTCGTATGAGAGAAATATTACGGATTTTATTCTAGATGTATGGTGTCTCTTATATCCATATATTTGACGGGCAATCAAATTCAAATTCAAATTCAAAACTTTTTATTTGCTTTATAAGAAATACAAACAATTGAAATACAAAATATTAGAATATAAAAATTTAATGTCATGTTTACAGGCAAACAGGGTCTGCATAGCGATTTTAATAACCGTTGCACAGACTCAGACGCTTTTAACATATTAACGACATTAATAATTTATAAATAATAATGAGCATTAGAACTAAGCTTATAATTAAAGAGTGAATATTAAGAATAAAGTGTGAAAACAAAAACAATCAAAACAATATCAATATGTTATAATTATATAACGGACATCACAAGGCTCACAATGCAGGAAGCATGCGCGAGCGGACACTTGAGAGGATGTGACTAGTATTATAGTTATTATTAATTAAATTCTATTATTTGTTAAAACTTGGGCGAATGCAGCAAACACAAATGTAATTAAAAAATATGTAAATATATAAAATCAGCATGAATAAAGAAGTGTTTCTAATAACTATTTAAATAAATAATATTATTTGATAAACTATTCCACATCTGAACTGCGACGAAGCTGAATGATTTTTGAAATGCTGCTGACCTATGCTGTGCGATCCTAAAAGAATCTGAGTATTGAGTACCATAGTTATGCTCCTGCGTTGTGAATACAGACCTTCAATGTGGAGGTTGATTTGTTGTTAATATGCGAAAAATAAATAAGTATATATGATACTCGCGATTGACAGGATAGAATATCTATTGAGATACGGTTTAATATAGTTCCTAAATGGTATATTATGTGAGAAACGTTTGCGCGCTTAGTGAGGTATGATAGACGACATCACCATAGTCAAGTCATGACAATACTAGAGAATCACATAATGAATATTTTGTACTACTAGGTAGATGGCGCTTAAGTTTATACGGTTTCCCCAGACGCATATATGCAATACTAAGTTTCTCCTTAATATGAGCCTCAAACTTTAGTTTGTTATCGATAAAAATACCCACATTCTTAGCTACAGTTGCAATTGGTACGGATACAACACCTATTTTGACTTGGAAATTAGTTGACATATTTTTCAAAAGATTTTTATTAGATCCAAAAAATATGACGCAAAATTTGGAGGCATTTAACTTTTTAAGTTATGATTTTTAGTAAACATATATAATTCACTAAGATCTTCATTTAAGTTTGCTTGTGACGTAAATAAAGTATCTATAGTAAAAGCGAATTGTTAAACTTCGGAGTTTAATTATTCTTTTAATGTCAGCAACGTACAAAGAGAACCGTAAAGGCCCTAAGATGGATTCTTGTGGTACACCTCTTTCAAGAGGAATATAACTTGGCTGTCTCAGGACCTGTGCACTTTTTATGGCCACACAGTGAAATCTATTAGTTAGATAAGACTTTAAAAGCCCCATTGAATTGTCAGAAAAACCAAAGTAATGACGCTTAGCCAGTAGCATCCTATAGTCCAGAGTATCAAATGTTTTACTGAAATCAAGCAAACAAAAGTAAGTAAACTATGGAACGCCGTTTTACTTTTTAGTCTGCTATATGCCCGGTATTAATTTAAATTGAATGGGACTTCATTATGGCAATTTATTTTATAATATTATAATAAAAATGTAATTTTAACTGAATCCTTGGAACATCTAGAGCTAAAGCCTTCATATAGATTTTTAACAATCAATTAATTTGATTTAGCTATTAAAATGTATGTCAGGATATTTGGATGGGTCTTTACAAAATTAATTCAATTTTCATTATATTATTATAATTAAAATGCATTTTTTTTATTATAATATAATTTTATTACTTAAAAATTTGTTGATATCAATATTTATCCAATATTTAACGAGTACCTTTGTAGTATTTTGTGGGAAACAATATAGCCGATTATCAATTTTTATGAATAGTATTTTCATTTACAGCAATTTCTATGATTATCTATTTTCATTGAAACCAATTTCCATTGATATCAATTTCGATTGAATACAAGCACCTCGAATGCATTTTTATTATCGGAAGTTTCGCCATCTATAGCCTCCCAAAAGAAATATAATGTGTTTGCGTGAGTGTGTTCGATAACTCAAATTAATTTGCGAATGTGTCGTCATACGAAAGAGAAGTCTTCGCGCTCAAAAAGGTTTGTAAAATTCTGGAGCTTCTCTGGTCTGGTATTCTGTGTTCTGAAGTATGAGCCGACTTCTTTGGTTTGCGTATTGCGCTAACATTGGATTGCATTCTAATAATCTTGCTTGCTGATTTTTTAATATCATTTGTGCAATAAACGACGATGATACGGACCGAATTTAAACTCGTCTTTCTCGCGCAAGTACGTCACATCTATGTACAGCGTTCAGTCAGGGAGTCAAATAGGCCGTAATGCATTGTCATTTGAAAACGTTTGTAGAATTTACGCTTCAATAAAATGTTTTTAAAATTATTAAACTAATTATTTTGAATCTAAAGATTTTATTTTCAATACAGTTTATTACGTCCTATCTGTGCAGTTGCAGGCAGTAGAAATCGAGATTGAAATTATAATCGATAAACAAAAGTGACAGATATAAGATATTTCAAATTTCCAAAATAATACATTTTCAAAAATGTGGATTGGTGCTTACCGTCAAGCTATTAGGATAAATTTAAAAAATGGTAATTTAGGATATATTTACTATAATAATAGAACAATATGGCTTTAGCTACTTGTATAGGGCACTTTTGAAACTGGTTTGTATTTTTCAATTGCAAGTAAAAACTAAAAATGTCAATAGACGGCACTAGTGCAGCAACTCAAGTAACAAATGTTATAAAATATGAATGGAAGTTTCCCCTGCAATTATTTTACTTGCAGCATTCTTAACTTTTATTTTAAATTAATTAATTATTTTAATCAAAATAAATATCACGAATACTCACGATGAGCACTTTAGATAATCTGATATTTGTAAACTTCAATTTTATTTTCTTGCTGAATGTTGAAGAGACCGGCGTGGGCATACCGTTGTAAGTATATCGTGGTGTTAATCATAATTTTATAAACAATGAGTATTAAAAGGCGACTCGCATGTTACGTTATAGAGGCTGCTTTTCTAGAAGCAACAAGGCCGAATTAACTACTTACGATGGTTGGGGCTCATCTGGGCGAGGCAAAGTTTTGCGATGACAAAAAACGGTCAATGGGTTTTACGTATTTGGGGGCCCTTCGGCAGCAACTCAAAATTTACATGATGACAAAAAAAAGAAAAGATCCTCAGTTTTGTATTTCGCTCGCTGATGTCTCTCGGGACCCCCACCACATATTTGAGCCTTACGCGTTGTGGCCTTTTCAATCATTAAATCTCCGCAAAAACAAGACGCGCAAGCTCTGTGCTGGGGCCACTGCCGACGCGACGGCGCGGCGGGGGCCTGAGTCAGTGGCGGGCCGTTAGTATATGAAGTGGGAGGGCGAAGGCAAAAAATAGTATTCGCATGACGTGCGACGTCGATAGTTCGGCAAACTACTTTCAACACTTCGAGATTTTAGTTTTAAATAAATTTGTACAAGCTATATTGTCACAGATTACAAAACAATCTGTGAAGTAACACTTATTTTCTCGGTTAGTGATAGTGTCTGATTCTGATGTTAATGAAAGGTTTATAATTTGAATCGGCCATTGATTTCGGATTTATTTTTTAATTTATCAAATATATATATATATATATATATATATATATATATATATATGTATACAACCATTATTGTTAAGCCCCCGTTTATACAATGATATAACAATTTCAATCAAACAACACACCCTTTATTTTATTGGTAGGTGTAAAATAAAGCAATGAATGTTCTTCCAGCAAAAGCTGAATCTGATTTTTTATCCAGAAAGCTATTTTTATGTTTTGAAATCTGAAATGCGTGTTTAAACGTTCTATCTGTAGCACCTCCACTTTGAGTTTTTATCTATTTTGTTTTATGATATATCTTACTGTAACAGTGTTGCCGTATCTTCTTTTAGTTCCGAATTTCTGCTATTAACTTTTGTTTTTTAAATGGGACGCCCTATATTTGTTTGTTATTTTGATTTACTATGATATTGTAACTTCAACCATGACGTGTCAAACCAGAATCTTCGTATATCAGGGTGACTAGAAATTGCTTAGGCTTAAATGCATATTATGCCTCTATTTGCCGATTTTTTAAAATACTGCATATTGTTGTGGGGGGTATCATTATATATTACTCGCAAAGGCTAACCCGAAGAGCGACATTAAAAAAAAAGATTTTTTTAGAAAAAACCGTTTAATATTTAAATGGGCGTAAAAGATGTTTAGTGAATAGACAGATAATTTTATTTTTCTCAGGGTTCTTGGAGGTAAGTTAATAGTTTTTGCCAAATCACAGCACTCTAGATTGAGAAATAAAAATTAGTTAAAAAATAGCATTCAATGTGAGAATTACATATGGTTGTACTTGAAATATCTCAACCATTGAGGTAGTATACCGGAATGGTCCCAACGAATGAAAACACGCAAACATATACAGGGTGTTACAAATTCGATACAATGTCGGTTAAAATAGAGCAAAGTTGCGCAATTTAACATCGAATAATAAGTAGTTGACAAAGTTAGACAATTATGACTACCTCCGAGGATATAGGTACGTAAAATACCGAAAAATCAGCTATACATATTTTATTTTTTTCAGGCTGCATTTGAAGAGATATCACAAAATAAATTTTATATCTTTATAGCTACTTTCCATTATCAACAAGATGATGAGACATAGATTTGAAATCCGACGTTTCTTTTTCGGGGTCAGATCAACTAATTTTTTTTTAGATAGACCTGCGTTTTTTAAAAGCCCTTGATTTCATAATATGTGCCTGAGTACCAGAATGTAAAAACTAAAAATAGAAAAAAAAATCAGCTTTGTAGGTTAAACTTGTGTAACCTACAAAGCTGTGTGTAAAGAGACCTTGTGAACAAAATTACCAAGATAATAGGGCATGAATGCAATGTTTTTGTTTTGGGGTATTCTTCAATATAACATGTTCTGCATTCCAACATACGACAGTTTCGGTTTGAGTACGTGCAGGAGACAAATGCACCCTGCACCCCCTTTCCCCCCGAACTAATAACCCAAGCAAAAATTACATTATATAAAGCATTTCGGGACTTTTACCTCACAAACATTGAGAACTTTGTTTTTTTTTAGTCTTCATGCTTATGTTGTTCCAACAAGAACCTTTTTTTTAGTTATCAAATGTTTGCCTCCCCCTCTAAGACGGCATTCTAAATACACCACTGATGTGTTCATTTTTGTAAATCCGTATCTTGATCGACACGCAGCTTTGAAAGTGAAGTGCACATACCTATAAATTATAATAATTACTCACATATTAAAAAAGGGAGACAAACATGAAAATCGTGCCCTAATAATCAAATAAATATTATAAATAAAGATATAGTGATATACCTATACAACCTTACTACAGTTTGCTTTAAATAGGGTGACCACATATACTCTTTTTAAGAGGAATGTTCTCTTTTTCGGGTCCATGTACTCTGGTACTTTTACTTTTACTAAATATCCTCTATTATGAGAAATCTGGGACAAATGATCTCTATTTTGCGAAATCTGGTGCCATTTTCTAATTATTTTTGTTATTTTTAGTCCATATTATTATGTGTATTATAATTATTATTGAAAGTCATTGAATTCTGCGAAAGTGATAAGACTTTACTTAATTATTATACGCTGGTACCTATTTTTACATTTCGTCGAAATATACTCTTTTCATTTTAAAAAAATCTGGACAACCTACTTTAAATCACGTTTAAGAAGCCAAAAAAAACTGTAGTAGAGCATGTCGCCGGCACACAGCTTCCAGGAGAAATTGCAATTTGCCATTACAAATTACATTGTGTGGTAATCTGTGAATTATAGCTGGGAAATTCAAAACCTTGTTTTCTTTATTCTGGTATAAATATATAGAATAGCTTGTTTTGGAATAGGATGTTGGGAGCTAGATACGTTCGTTTTAACTTTTTTTCATTATGATCTGTATTTTGTACGTGGTCACATTTTAAATATAGGGGTGTATATCGTATTCCGCAATGATTTAATAACTAAGTATTCCCAATCGAACAATAATTAAACACGTTTTCACGTTTTAACTGTCATTGATTACCTACGAATATGTTTTTCATTATTCGCATCCGACTCGTCATAACGTCATGCACAACACAGTCTTAATTTTATATGCACTTTTAAATCTTCGAACGCATGCCTAGCCAGAAACTCGGGTATTTAAAAAATTACAGATTTCTGCTCTTGTTGTTCTTAGTTTGCACTAGATCGCTCCACGTCCGATAATTAAAATTGAAACAAGGTGGCTGCATTCAATAAAAATTGATATTCAGAAGAATCGACATTAATAAAAATTCGAAATCAAAACACTGCATATTAAATAAAATCAGTTACCTTATACCCGCTAATCATTTAAATTCCACAACTCTTATACAATTAAATCTCGTATTAACTTTTATTTATTTATTCAAATGTATATTCAAGTATTTTAATTTCAATGGTAAAGGGCCCGTGTTATAGCCGTTTGATGTAGTATAAATTACATATAAACGAAAATCAAAATCAAAATAATGACCATTATTCTATTTACATTTTTAGGGTGTTAATGGAATTGACATTAAAAAGAAATGATATCGTAAGAGATGCTTTAATTTTTTTTGATATGCGATAAAAATAAATTAATTTTTTTTATTACATGAGTTCTTAAATCAGATTTGCCTTCATACGGTTGAAATAAATTAATCTCCACAAAGTCGTTATTGCATTCTAATATTTTCGGTATTAATATTAATTTAATGCGATCCCGTTTGAAGCGATTACATTTTAATAAGAGTCAATTTATTAAATATTTAAACTGATTTTTGTATATAGCATTTATTTCATACCAATTTTTATTAACATCGATTTGTTGAAATGCAATAACTAAGGAAAGACGCATGTATATAGAAATTTTAAGTAGGCTGTATACGTGTTAAAAAAGGATAAACAACTACTTTTTTGTGGTATCAATTGAAATGGTCTGCAAAGAAATTGCTTATCATAAAAATGTCATTCGGTAAAATCGGTATCCACAAAAATTCGATATCGGAAGAATTAAAAAGAATAAAAATTGTATGCAGGCAGCATCATTTATATGTTTTGCAATTAAATTTGGTATCAAAGACGCGTATGACTAAAAAGTAAAACGGCGTTCCATAGTAAACTCTTTTTTATCTTTCTTATATATGATTTCATTAACAAGACTACAAAGACAAGTGTTAGTACTAAATGCCTTTCTAAAGCCCGATTTACATTCCGAAATTATATCATATAAATTACAAAATGAAATTATTTGATTATAAATTGTGTTTCCAGCACATTAGAAATTACGGACAAGATGCCGACAGACCTTAAGTCTTATAGTTCTTTAGGGTTAGATTTCTTAGGCAGAGGTTTTATAATGGCTTTTTTTCAAAGTTTTGGAAAGACGCCATTTAATATGCAAGTATTAACAATATTCATTAATGCACTTATTCCCAATCTTTAAGTGAGGGACCATCTTCACCAATAGAATTAGTTTTTATGGAATTTATATATTTATGTAAATCCAAATTATCTAAGAGGGTAAAATTAAGTATCGAAGTCACATTTTGATGAGTGTTTTGCTGATAAAAGGAAACATGTTCATCGGATGTACTATTCGACATATTGTTACACTCAGAGAAGTATAAATTAAGTTTACCTTCATCAGATAGACTAAGAGGTATTTCAGAACCATTTTTATGGGTAAGATTTAACTTTTTGGCCTTATACCGAAAGAATTTTCCTGATTGGCTTGAGAGACTTTTAAAAAATGCATACTTTTTCCGAATTATGGCGCGTTTAGTATAATTTCTGAGCTGTCTGTAATACTGTAGGCGGCCCTACGTTTTTTAGATATTTTTTATATGCTAATTCTCTTAGTTTAATTAGTTTTTTAATGTTATTTGTAATCCATGGAATAAATGGTTTATTTTATTGTCTACTAGGTATTTAATATCAATAAAAAAAGATTAAGTGAAAAGTAATATAAGGCTTCCTTGAGTCCCATTTTAAAATAGAAATCTGAATTTTGTTACCAATACCAAGCTCATCGAGACTCATATCTGGCAATTAAACATCGCTTCACAGAATCCTGTATATTTTTTAACTAGCTAGAATTTGATTTTTTTTTCAAAGAAGACACTTACAAGTCATCCATTAATTTCAAAATGGAAACCTAGAAGATATTTTTTAAAATCAGCCTGAAAACCTTCTATTTCTTCCGCCAAAAGCCAAACCCGATTTTTAAAAACAATATATTTAAAATATATCAAAATTTTACATATATTTAAAACTATAAAAATATTGTGGAATAGGGGTTAAAGTTTACCAACAAAAATGCAGCAAAAATAAACAAACGCAAAAAGTTTAATTGGAATTTTCAAAATATATCATTTTTAGATATGCAAGGGTTTTATCTTTATCGGATCAAGTACAATCTTTCCTATTCTAAAAATGCGGTGTATATTGGCAGAGATGTGAGTAATTTTCAATTCACCCTCCGAGATTTTTACGTTTCAGGGTCTCTACATGACGTAAAACATGTTTTCTCGATTCCGTCGGTCTGTTTGTCTTTCTGTCGGTCTGTCTGTCAGCATAGCTAAAAAACTACTTACCTGATCGACTTCAAATTTTGGCCAAAGGTTAAGGGTCATGACCTGGTAACATTTTGATAAAAATCTAATATGGCAAAACAAAATGACGGCCTAGTGAAATGTTAAAAAATATTACTAAGAAAGTGCTTATCCAATTTATCTCAGATTTTGCACAAAAATCAAGTAATATGTAGGAATCAACTGGTAAAATTTTGGTACGAATCCAAGATGGCGGAACAAAATGGCGGCATGATAAAATTTTTAAAAATTCGGCCTGAAAAAACTATTTAATGAACTGATTTCAAAGTGTGTGCCATAAATAATTGTAGTATAGAGATGAACTAGTAAAACTGTGGCAATAATTCAAGATGGTGTAAATATTTAAAAAATCACTATAAAAAACACTACTTATTAGATACGTTTTAAATTTTGTGCAAGCATTAAGTGTGATTTAGAGATAAATTGGTACAGTTGTGTACCGAATTATTGAATCGTTTGAGATTATTAGGCACACGCTAACCATTCTCTAAAATGTTAGGAATTATCAAATCAATAAGAACACTTAATTTGGGCATTTTTAAAATTTATTATTATATTCTAAGTTAAAAAAATTATTATTAGAAGTTTATTGCTCTCAGTCTTTTATTGCATTTTATTCGAAAACGATCTATTTTATAACAAAAATGTATGATACCTTTTTGAATCAGCATAGTCAGTCAAGTTATTCAAAAATATAACAATTTTTTTAAAATAAGCCAGTACAATAATTTCTTGTCCGTTTAAAATATGCAGGTGCACGCCACTGGTACTATGTGGATAGAAAAAGCATTATATTACCATCATAATATTAGGCCAAACCTTGCATATACATATACCAATTTTCCGATCTATAGATTACATTTTTTCGAAACAGTTTAGAATCAAAAGAAATCACAATTTCGACCACCTCTTTTTCGAAAACAAATAATTTCAGGACATATTTTCATAGCAACTTTGTCTCAGGAAATATCTCATAGATTCACCCCTTGAATTTCTCAACATTACTTAGAAAATATATACAGGGTTATACCCACTCAAAAGCAATTTTGGTTTAATGCATTTGATAAGGTAGTTGTACTACGAAACTGCAGTCTCACTTAAATGCAAAAATTAATGTGACAATTTACAAAAAAAAATTTGTTTTACGTTTCTTACGTTTGTGAAAAATGTAAAATTTCCCTCGTTACGAATATTTCCTTTTTGTAGGAACGGTGAAGTGTGACCCAGTTTGGTTGACTTTTGGACGTAATTTAAAATAAATACAATAAGTAGTTATTACATTGACACAAACCGCCATTTTGTTACGTCATGATGAATTCGTAGGAGTTTATTTTTTTGCAAACTTTAAAGCCAATTGAATAAGAATTTTTTTACGTTCATTTAAAAAAATTTTGGCCTCCATTTTTTTTCCGCCATTTTAAATTCATATCAAAACTTTAGTATTTTTAAATGTGTTCAGATTATTTGTTGCGTTTAGATTGACAAACCAAAATCTTTTTTGGCTTTTTCGCAACTGAATAAAAATATTTAACTTTAAATTGATTGAAGCAAATATTTAATAAAATTACATATCTCAACATGTAGACTAGTCTGTCTACAGAATGTTTCGATACATAATATAAACAATATTATTTAAGCAAGCATAAGAAATTATATCATTTACCTTAAGTTTTTATAGACACAGTAGTTGTACAAATACTTTCATCCTATCGGGACTCATCATCAGTGCGCCGATCGTAAGAGAGAAACATTAAATAATAGAAAAGAATTGATTTCAAAATTTTAAAAAATGTCAGTTTGTTTGACATGTAACCTAGATATGAAAAAATGGTCTGCAGCCATCTATAATGTTATTTTTAAATGTGTTCAGATTATTTGTTGCGTTTAGATTGACAAACAAATATCTTTTTTGGCTTTTTCGCAACTGAATAAAAATATTTAACTTTAAATTGATTGAAGCAAATATTAAATAAAATTACATATAACTTGAATTAGTATCACAGTTTCACTAGTTGATCTCTATACCACAAATAGTTATGGCACACAATTTGAACACATTCCATTAAGTAGTTTTTTCGGGCTGAATTTTTAAATATTTCGTTAGTGTAATTTTATTAAATATTTGCTTCAATCAATTTAAAGTTAAATATTTTTATTCAGTTGCGAAAAAGCCAAAAAAGATTTTTGTTTGTCAATCTAAACGCAACAAATAATCTGAACACATTTAAAAATAACATTATAGATGGCTGCAAACTATCATTTTTTTCATATCTAGGTTACATGTCAAACAAACTGACATTTTAAAATTTTGAAATCAATTATTTTCTATTATTTAATGTTTCTCTCTTACGATCGGCGCACTGATGAGTCCCGATAGGATGAAAGTATTTGTACAACTACTATGTGTCTATAAAAACTTAAGGTAAATGACATAATTTCGGGTCTTGTAAACAATTAACGGAATTTGATAATTTTTGAATATAAAATAGAAAGTTTACCTTCATTTAACTGTTTTAAGAAAATAAAAGAAATGGATGAACCACTTTTTCTAATAAAAAAACCGAAAAGAAATTCGATATTTCCATTGCATTCCAATGCGCCATATTCCTTAGTATGACAATTTGAAGAAAGGTTATCTTACATTGTTGTCAAACTTACATTATTGTATGGAGCTTAAATTTTTCATGTTTGTCTCCCGACAGTAACCGATTTGGCCCCCCACTGTGGCGATATCGAATGTTAGACTTCCGCCAGTGATGCACTTCGCTGTCGTTCGCCTTTTATATTAGGGCTTTAATGATAATGCCTACGGCGCCTAACCTGGTGCTAACCCGGTACCAATCTACCCTCTGGGCCGATGCCGAATGTTAGACTTTCGCCAGTGGTGCTCTGCGCGGTTGTTCGTCTTTTAGGGCATTAACGATGATGCCTACGGCGCCTAACCTGGTACCAATCCACCTAGTGCCTTCGCGCTCGTGCTGGTACCAATCCACAACCCACACATGCATTTTGTTTTTTTTATATAATTTATATAGGTTATATATAAAATAAACTTGGCAACGTAGCATCCCTAGCACACTGGATTTCCATCCAACAGGCGGCACTCCCGCTCTCTCTTTATTTAGCTGTTGTAATTACGTTGAAAAACGTTTAATAATGTCTAATATAATAATTACTTCTAACTTTTAGTTACAAATAATAATTTTTGTGTTATAGAGCATTATAATATAATCAATCTTTTACGTAGTTCATAAATTAAATTTGTGAAAAATATGTTTTTAGCGATACCCCAAAAACAAGTTCAGTGCAACCTTCAGAAACCTTAGTTTTTTTGGATTTAATTTGAAAAAGTGGGTCATCCATAAATTTTTGTGTATAGGAAGTATTAAAAAAAGGTAATCTTTCAAATGTATATTTTAAATTTGTCAAATTCCGTGGGTAAAATTGTTTACAAGAGCCCATAATTTCTTATGCTTGCTTAAATAATATTGTTTATATTATGTATCCAAACATTCTGTAGACAGACTAGTCTACATGTTGAGATATAAGTTAAATATTTTTATTTAGTTGCGAAAAAGCCAAAAAAGATTTTTGTTTGTCAAAACTTTAGTAGTTTATCTCTATATCACTCTTGATGCTTTCAAAAAATTTGAAATTAATCTAATAAGTTGTGTAGTTATTTTTCAGGTCGATGTTTCAACAAAATTGTTACAAGTTCATTCCTATGTAACATTTAATTTTTGTGCACAATTTGAGAAAATTGGATAATTAGTTTTTTTTAATATTAATTTTTTTAACGATTCCCTAGGCCTCCATCCTGTTCTGGCATATTGGATTCTTGCCGAAATATTACCAGTTCATCCCCATATGACCTTCAATTTTTGACTAAGATCTGGAGTCACTCTGATGAGTAGATTTTAAGCTAAACCATGAACTGACAGACAGACAGATGAAACGACGGAATTAATAAAAATATGTTTGGCACATAGGAATGCGAAAACCTGAAAATATGTGTAAAACCTGAGAGGGCGATTTTTTTAAGAATACAAAATATTTTATTTGACCGCCAACTTGAATTAGTATCACAGTTTCACTAGTTGATCTCTATACCACAAATAGTTATGGCACACAATTTGAACACAGTTTATTAAGTAGTTTTTTCGTGCTGAATTTTTAACGATTTCGTTAGGCCGCCATTTTGTTCGACCATCTTGGATTCGTACCAAAATTTTTGCTGGTTTATTCATACATAATACTTGATTTTTGTGCATTTTGAGATAAATTGGATAAGTAGTTTTTTAGAAATCCTTTTTTTTTAACACTTCATAAGGCCCCCATTTGCCATTTTGCCCATTTGATCTTCAATGTTTGGCCAAAATTTGAATTCAGTCGGGTAAGTAGTTTTTAAACTATGCCACGATCAGACAAACTGACAGATAGACAGACAGATTACCGGAATAGAGAAAATATGTTTTTCGGCATCTAGGGAGGGAAATAAATATTATTTTGTTCCCCCGTCTTGAATTTGTACCATAACTATACCAGTTTATCTCTATATCACACATAATGCCTACAAAAAATTTGAAATTAATCTAATAAGTAGTGTAGTTTTTTTTCAGGCCGATTTTTTAAATTTTTAATTAGGTCGTCGTTTTGTTTCGATATTTTGCATTCATACCAAAAGGTTACCAGTTCATTCCTATGTAACACTTGAGGAAATTACATAATTAGTTTTTTTAATAATAATTTTTTAACGTTTCACTAGGTCGCCATCTTGTTCCAGCATGTTAGATTTTTACAAAAATATTACCAGGTCATCCCCATATGACCCCTAATTTTTGACTGAAATTTGAAGTAAACTTGATGAGTAGTTTTTTAGCTATGCCGCGAACTGACAGACAAAGAGACAAACTGACAGACGGACCGACGGAATTGATAAAACATATTTTTGGTATCTAGAGATGCTAAAACCTAAATAGGCAAAACCTGAGATGGTGATTATTTTTCACTATTACAAATATTTTATTTGGCCGCCATTTTGATCCACCCTCTTAAATTAGTACCTCAGTTTTATTAGTTCATCTCTATACTACAACTGGTTACGGCACATAATTTGAAATCAGTAGATAAAGTACTTTTTAAATATTTTATTAAGTCGCCATTTTGAATTACCATCTTGAGTTCGTACCAAAATTTTGCCGTTGATTCCAACATAATACCTGACATTTGTGCAAAATTTGAGATATATTGGATAAGTAGGTTTTTAGTAATAATTTTTTTAACAATTCACTAGGTCGCCATTTTGTTTTCCTATATTAGATTTTTACCAAAATGTTACCAGGTCATCCCCATATGACCTTTAATGTTTTACTAAAATTTGAAATCAATCTGGTAAGTAAACTGCTGGCCACTTGAAACAGTTCACCTACATTTTTTGGTAAAATGCATATGTTTTTAAAACGAGACGAGATACTGTGGTGCGATTTTCAGCTATCTTTTGCAAATTTTACTACATATGACTTATGACAAGCGTTAGACTTACCTAAGCTAAAAAGTAGGGTCTTAAACAAAACTCTGCAAATTTTTCAATTTTTTATTTATTCCGAAAATCTACAAAAACTATTTTTAAGTTCTAATTGTTAAATTACCCTAATCCTTGGTGAAATTGTAAAAAACAATTTGAAACTTTTTTTAAATGTTTTTTTATTAGTTTTTTTCTACATAATAATCTGTAACTTTTTATTAGCCATTTGATGTAAAGTTTTCTTGCTAGAGGGCCCTTTAATCATATTTTTTTTATAATGGGTACGGTCTGCACTACGCAGAAAATACACAAGGTATGAACAAAATGTAGTTAAATTATGTAGAAAAAAAATTATTTTTTTGAAAAAAAATCATACCGTAAACTTGGGTGGCTTTGGCCAGCAATGGTGGCTTTGGCCGTTTTTCAAAATATATTATTATAATGTAGATGTGCATTAAAACATAAAATATTTGCAAGTTCATTTTTTTTTATGATTCTGTACACTTTAGTAAATATAAAGTTTAGTCATATTTGCAAAATAACTTTTCTACTTTTTAGTTAGAGCGTATAAAAAACGCTCTTGAGAATACTAATTTTACTATCCTTAAAAACTTTATTCATATCGAGTTACCTGGTGCCACCTATGAGGTCGCGCTCAAAACATGACATTAACGAACATTAAGGAATCTTGTAACCTGATAGCTGCAATAATTTAGTTATCAGTACCTACGGTAGAGGATGGCCAAAGTCGCCCAATACCTTTTTGACAGATTGGTACCTGACTTTGGCCACTGCAGATATCTGTATAATCGATTTATTTTTTAACGTTCTGTCATATCTCTCGTGTTTCGACGCATTGTTTACTTGTTTTCGCGCTGTTTATGCTGAACGTTTTTTAGTTTCTTCTGTTATGTGAGTTTTGAATGTTTGTTATCTTATGTGAACGTTATCTATTTCATTTACTAATTTGGGGGATAGTTTACGAAAATGGGCCGATATAAAAGAGTTGCAGGGAGCAGAAATTACGTGAATTATAGCAAGGCGAATTTAGAGGAGGCTGTTCGACTGATTAACGAAGGAGCAATATCTCAAAGAAGAGCTTCCGAAAGGTACAAAATACCACGTGCTACACTGCAGAACAAGATCAAAGGTTTACGTAAAAAAACTGCTGGTGGGCAGACGGTTTTATCCATGGAGGAAGAAAATAAAATTGAGGCACACATTATATTAACATCTACATATGGTTTCCCTGTTGATGCACTAGATTTGAAAAGAATCGTCAAAGGTTATTTGGATCGAAAGGGTGTAGTTACGAGACAATTTCAAGATAATCTTCCAGGACCTGAATGGGTGAGGCTTTTTTTAAGAAGGCACCTAACTCTGTCACAAAGGTTTGCTGCAAATATAAAAACCGTTAGAGCTGCTATTTCTCCTGAAATAATAAATTCGTATTTTGATAACTTAGAAAAAGAATTGCACGGAATTCCACCACAAAATATATGGAATTATGATGAGACAAATTTGTCAGATGACCCCGGTAACAAAGTCATCACCAAACGGGGTTGCAAATACCCAGAAAGAATATTAAATTGGTCTAAACAATCTACCAGTGTAATGTTTTGTGGAAATGCATGTGGTGAAGTTTTACCCCCATACGTAGTGTATAAGGCTACAAATTTGTATGATACTTGGATGGAAGGTGGACCTGCTGGGACTCGTGACAGCCGTACAAAAAGTGGATGGTTTGAGGGCGCTATATTCGAGGACTGATTCGAATTTTTACTTTTACCTGCTTTGACACGCTTAGAAGGAACCAAAATTATGATTGGGGATAATCTTGCATCGCATTTAAGCGTGCATGTTTTGGATCTTTGTTCTCAGCATGACATAAAGTTTATTTGCTTACCACCGAACATGACACATCTTACGCAGCCACTAGATATTGCGTACTTTCGGCCATTAAAAATAAAATGGCACCAATTATAAACTGACTGGAGCAAATAATACCGTACCTAAATCCCATTTTCCTCGACTTCTGAAGTCACTAACAGAACATTTATTAGAATCTGGACAAAACAATCTAAAAAGTGGATTCGAAAAAGCAGGAATTTTTTCTCTAAACAGGGCCAAAGTTTTAGATCGAATACCAACCAACAATAATCTCGATCCCACTATACAACTTAACGTCAGTGCTTCCGTGATTGATCTTTTAGAAGAGAGAAGGTTTTCAAATTATGGAGACAAAACATCAAGGAAAAAAAATTAACGTGAAGGCAGGGATGGGTATTTCAACCATAGACATTCACAGAGACCCAGAAGCTGCCCCTAGCGGAATTCAAGAAAAAAACTTCCAAAAGAAGAGAAACGAGAGGATTTCCAGCGACTCTGAAGAAAATGACGATCCAAACCGTTCCGATGAAAGTGATTTCGAAACGAAAGATAGTCATGGTGAAGATCAAGCAATTAAAATTGGTAAATTCGTTCTGTTTTTTTATGAAAAAAGAATATATCCTGGTCAAGTTTTGGAAATAAATGTAGAGACAAACGAATATAAAATAAAATCTCTCACCTCAAGTGGAAACTCTCAGTGGAAACGGCCAACAAAGGATGATTTTCTCTGGTATGGAAAAGATGACATTTTGCAGGTGATTAACACACCGACCCCATCTAAAAGAAGCTTTTTCAAAATCCCAGAAATTGAAAAATATGTTTAATATTTTGTTCATAATTATTTTATTCTCTTTGTATCACACAGGACTGTAGTTTATTTTTTGCGAATAAATTTGCGCTATGTTTTGATTTGTTAAATAAAATAAGTTTTTTTAATATATTTTAGTTGTGTTTTTATGCAAAATATACAAAACTAAAAAGAAATATTTTTTTGGTGGCCAAAGTCATTCATATAACTGTTTGTCTTTGTAGTTTCATGGTAATATATAGTCTGGCCAAAGTGATCCGACTTAGCCTTCTGACTTTGGCCACCAATATTTTTTTTAAAAAAATATATTTCGTAAGCCTGGAACTAACTGTTATTCTAAGCATTAAAAGTGTTATTATAGACCTGTAAAATAAGACCCAGAGCTAGAAAATATGTTGACCCCGATGTTAGTTACAAGCGTTCAAAGTTGAAAAGTGGACCAAAGTCACCCAAGTTTACGGTATCTCAAAAAACAATAAAATTAAAAAAAAATTTTAAATTGATTTTTACAACTTCTCTAAGGATTAGGGTAATCTAACAATTAGGACTTAAAAATGTTTTTGTAAATTTTCGGAACAAATAAAAAAATGAAAATTTTACAGAATTTTGTTTAAGACCCTGTATAAATACCTTTTTAGCTTACGTAAGTCTTACGCTTAACATTTAACAAAATTTGCAAAACATAGCTTTAAACTGCATCTTAGTATCTTGTCTCGTTTTAAAAATATGGGCATTTAAATTTAACAAAAAAATGTAGGTGAACTGTTTCAAGTGGCCAGCAGTTTAGTTTTTTAGCTATGCCGCGAACAGACAGACCACAGACAAATACACCGTTATCTAGGAACCCTGAAACTAAATATCTGAAAAAATCTCGGAGGATTTTTTTTTATAGTTACGATACTTCCCTTTTACGAAGGAAGCAAAAATCAGTAAGGATTTTAAAATGCCAGTGCAAAAGGCAATTAAATATATTAGCTCCCAACTGTAAATTTAAAGAAGACTGCATTATAAAAATTCAAAGACAGCTTCGAGCTCCAAGCTTGGTTACACAACATCCGTTTGATCCCCGAGGGATCTTATGTTTCCGGTTTGCATCTTTTAATTTTTCTTTTCCGCTCCAAGGCATAGGACTGTTACTTTAAAGCTGAACGCTTCAAAGAAAACTTTAATGTGTTTCTACTGAGTTGGCAAGTGCGAACTGTAAGAGATATTCATTCTTGCACAAAAGAAAATGCACTTTTTCCGTAAAAATGCAGTCGCTCTAGATGACGGGATGTCTGTTTAGACAGGCTTCAGGCACTCTGCGGAATTACCGAAGGTTTATGTTTAATGCATTTTGGACAAGTACTGTTTTCAGAGCTTTAAGGTATTTTAGGTAAAATAGCTACAATAAATTTAAATCGGCTTAATTTACGCTTTTTTAGAATTAATTGCCTAAGACGTTAAAATTAAAGTTTTAAACTTTTAGCAACAAATTTTTATTTTTACTTTCTGGGTAAAAGAACGACTCTTTTAACTTTTAACTACCTACTTACACGATTAGCTTCAAAGTCTGGCTAAAAATAAAGTGTCATATGGGTCAGTGGCGACTCGTGGTGAATTATATTGGGAGGTCAATAACAAATTTAAAAATAGGCGTACTTAAAATAAAAATAAATATCTTATCTTTAAATTCTCTTGATGTTCAGGTCTACTCTTCGTTCTTTAGAATTGGGAAAATGCTGAATGACACGTTCCTCAAAATTGCGCGCACATTCCTTTTATAAACGATTTCTCGATACTCAACATACAACCTCCTTTTTTTTTATTTTATTTACTTTTTTTTTTATTTTATTTACTTTTTTTATTTTACTTTGTTTTACTCGGTGCTCAGATTCTTTTATTTCGGAGGCGTTAGGGCGTGAGTTCAAATAATTTAAACAATATTGTGGGCGCCAGGCCTAGAGTGGCCAAAGAGGTTGAGCAGAAAAGAAAAAAACAAGATAGATACTAATGTACGCTAAGACACAATACTTAAGTTAACTTGTAATGTAGCTTCCCAAAACCTTCTAATTCCTGCAATGGACAGATTATAAATAAAAGAATGAAATACTAATGCAAGGAAATTTATTGTAAATTGTATATAAAATATAAGTATAAATATCACAGTGGTATTAAATGTTGTTCAACACAATCAACAGTAACAATCAAATCACCACATATGAGGTAAACCGATAACAACATTATTCATGAAATTAAATGTGCCAAATGAAATAATATTTATATCTTTAAGTTTAATATCTTGAAAGTACTGAAAAATGTTGATACATAAATTTACCATAAGAGTTAAATGAACTACCAGTAATTAAATATTTTGATTATTAAAATTTAAATTATGCAAAACTGATTAGGTGGAAAGATTGGAGTGAATATTTAAAGTATTAAAATTTTAAATTAAGTAAAATGATTAGGTGGATAATTGAAAAGAAAGAGAGAGGGCAAGGATACAACCTTGAATTAAATTTTATTTTCTTAATTAAGTTTTATATTTGTTACCAAATATTGTTGAAAGAGCATAGCATGAATTTTGCAAAAACCAGATTTAATAAATATTATTTTATAAAAACCTCATATGAGAGATGCAGATATTAGTATCATGAAAATCACCGATAATAAGAAGATGGGCTGTAATGCAAAATATATTCAAACAATCATAAAACTATAACAGGTGGCTGAAAATCACAGGTAATTTTAGGAAGTACTGCCCATTACAAAAAACTTAACACTTATGACACTAAATATACACTCAACATACCTAAACAACTTATACTACAAAAAACATAAAGTCTCTTACTACCTATAAGCTATGAGCACTTACAAAGCAATTATTTGAAAAAAAAACAATAAGAGTGTTTTACAAAACTCAAATTTAATAAAATAAGCCAGAAGATGAATGATGAATTCTTTACTCAAAATCAACTAATTAAATAAAATACAACAAAATAATACTTTGGAGAGTTATAGGTACCAAAATTAGAATAAAAGTTTATAGTTACTGATTTGCAAATGAATTCATGAGAAACTATTTAGAATTAAATTGGTTAATGACTTAAAGTGACTTTATAAAGGTAATTATAGTGCGATAAGGCTGAATAACTGAAAAATTAGCAACGAAAGATCAAATTTCTAATGTACGCTCAGGGTAAGTAGAACATCAGTAGTAAAGCTACCTTTTATAAGCTAAACAAGTAAAAGGTACTTATCTTTTGACTCGGTGTTGGGTTGGTTCCCTAAATGAAGACTTTCCTCAACGCTTCACAGCAGCGGTTAGCCTATAAGCTCAACCAAAAGGAGGTGGTCCTCTAGACGAGCAGACTGCAACGGAGGCCCGAAAACAGCACAAGCCAACAAGGAAAACCTCAAATGCCCCGTCCCAGCTACGCCACGGTAGTCCAACCAGAATCTAAGTTTCCAACTTCCTGCCCGATGTCCCTAAGTTGACCTGCCTAAGCCACTGTTCTTCCCACAATAAAAGAGTGATGTTGATTTTATTGTGATTGCGGTATTAATTAAAATATGCTCCTGTTGTAGGTTAAAAGGGTCCTTGTAGTAGGATAAAAGCTTCTTGCAGTACGTTAAAAGCCTGAAGAGATAGAGAAATGTGCTGAGTACCAACCCACGTGGCGACTATTCCATGAACCATCTAGCAAGATTTTCTAATAATTTTGAATGACTAATTACCTGATGTTATGGCTTTGAGTAGTCTTGAAGTGCTTTCCAATGTCAATTAAGGCTTCATAGAATTCGCCGATCAGTAGAACTTCTTACACGTCGTGTAAAATGGCGGCACAAAAAAACTATGAGAACTAACACTTCATTATTATTCTGCAGAGAGGTAGTAAGAGAGGATCTCTTTGTTCGGTCCAAAGGTTTTATAGTCCTAACATAGCGAAAAAAATGATCTATCCTGTTCCGGTACATGGTACCAACCTAGTACTCTCGATGACAGAAACCCTCGACAGACATTAAAAAAATCACTTTATCATCCCGAAAAGTCTCAAAACATCTCCC
Organism: Kuschelorhynchus macadamiae; assembly: GCA_030620095.1. Classification (NCBI taxonomy): domain Eukaryota; kingdom Metazoa; phylum Arthropoda; class Insecta; order Coleoptera; family Curculionidae; genus Kuschelorhynchus; species Kuschelorhynchus macadamiae. Next base: position 3,382,739 of record JAUTXW010001600.1, read on the forward strand.
TTTGCTACGGAACACCACCACCGATCACCACTAACGAGACAAAATCAGCTGATATAACCTCAGACTTTGAAATCCCTGACATAATTTGGAAATAAAACATAGGGTATAACGGGTTGCCTGCAGTAAGGTGTCGCCAAACAACGATCTCGGATTTTATTAACATTAGGGACTTGTCGCGTCGTTGCTTTATTATTTACGATAATTATTGGTTTGTATTTTATATATTTGACTGTCTTAAAAGAAACAAAATATCAGATATTTTGTGAATAAATAGGTGATAATTAAGAACTTGACCGTTGTAATAATCATTTTCAAAATGATTGTTACAAACATTGCTAAAGCGGATAGTCTATCTTGGCCCAACTCCCCAACACAATTTATAAGCCCTCGAAAAAGCCCTGGATTTTCAGACAAAGCCGTTTCATCATGTCCAGGTAGTGCCAGCTCGAATGCCCCACAAAATTTTACACAATCTATAATTTTGTTCAAAATATAACGATTTTTGAATACATTTACATTAAAATCTCTAAGGGATTTTCTATAAGCTGTGTATGAGCTGAGTGCGAATATCAACACTTCCCTATAGTCGGAAGTGTTAATAGTTCACCGAACATTTCATGTGATCTGTAGAAAATGCATGTTTTTTTATTTTTTCTTTTAAGTCTTTTAACTCTTTAACACCGGTTTTGACCATAATGAGTCCGACGCGTCCTTAGAAAACAACAAGCAAACATAACCGTAAAATTTGTTAGAGACCTCACAACCACATATCCAGTTAGCTACATTCTACATACTTTTACGAAAGTTTGGATGAATCTCTTTATTTTTGTCTTTACTAGTTTGACCTATACTAAGTTCTGGCAAATTGCGACCACTTACCTTGAATTCGGTTACTTTCTCAAAATTAAGTTTGTTAGCACTCTTTAGTTGTTTAATTTTTGCACTACCGACATTTTATTTCATCTACATTCACAGCTCAAACATAGACCACCTTGAAATTGATTATTTTTGCAAACACTTTTTAGTTGTTTATTTTTTTGCACTAGTCACTACCAACATTTTATTTCCTGTATATTTCCAACTCAAGCAAGGATCATAAAAGTAAAAAAATATATATTACAAAAAACAGTATATAAATCAATTTTCATCGAATAAAAATGTCCGAAACAATCTCGAGTTAGAATATCGACCACGCGATCTCTGAACAATCCGCATGCCGACGTGATGCCGCGACCGATCGATGGAATTATGAGAAGACACCAGCTGATGACCCAAATCGCGATTTCATATTCCATTTGCTATTACGTTCGGCTGCCGCTCGGTAGCTGTGAAATCTTCGGGTGCTTTCGTCAAGCTTTAAGGTAATCAGGGCAATTCAAACTGCCCAGCCTAGCTTAGTATAGCGTATTTTATTATGCCTAAGGAACGCCACGAGACCATTCGAACCGCCGCTCGCGGCAAATAATGCGCATTATACTTTTCCCAAGGTTCGCGTTTTATTACAACTATTAGGAGAGACCGACAAACGAATAATTTATTTTCTGAAATACACTACTCATCAAAATTAACGCTCCACTATAAATTGCACAGTATTTCAATGTGGATTTTCTTGCGAACCGCTGAATAAATTTTGATGATTTTTTTTAAATGTAGATTTGTTTATCGCTAAAAACGCCGCGATGTGAGTTTTTATTAAAATTTTAGTTTTGAGCATATATAGGGGTCAACAATGAGGGTAATTTTTCTCCAGAATATTTGAAACACCCTGTGGATCGTTTCAGCCATAACAGCGGGTACACGCTTGATATAAATTATAGCCCCATGTTTTCTTAACAATTTGTTTTTTGAAATACAGAGTAAAAGATTAAAGCTCACTAGTTTATTTTAACAAGTTAACAACTTAAAAATGACAATAATAACAATATTGGTGGCAAGGACAAAATTGGAAAAAAAATTAAAATATCAATATCGCCTGTTTCCGCCTCTACTTTGAATAACGGCTTCACATCGACGACTCATACTAGACACAAGGCGTCTAGTCTGCTCTTGATCAATGTCGTTCCATAAATTTGTGACAAAATTTTGAAGGTCGTCAAGAGAGGCTGCTAAGGGCTGATGGTTTCTAAGTTGTCTGTCTACGATGTCCCACAAATGTTCAATAGGGCTGAGGTCTGGACTATTTGCAGGCCAGTCCAGAGTCTCAATACCCATCTCACGTAAATACTCTTGCACTATACGACCGACGACGTCGGGTTTTGCGTTGTCATGCATTAACTAGAAATGTTGGCCTATGTAAGGAGCAAAAGGAACAATATATTCGGATAAGCTGTCAGTAATGTACCGTTCACTGTTCAATGGACCACCATGTAAAGAAATAAGTTCTGTTCGGACAGTCAAAGAAATTCCTCCTCAAACCATTACAGAACATCAATTAAATGGCGTGGTTTGACGAATGTTACACTATGAATAACGTTCATTTGGCCTGCGTAGTACTCGTACGCGTTGGTCGGAGCTGTACAAACAAAACTTCGACTCGTCCGTGAACAAGACTCGCTCCCAATCCTCAGGATTCCTCCTCTCTCTACGATGGTTTGCGCTTAACCTCGGCCCTCTTGCTGGAATTCGGAATCTTATATCCTGTTCTGCAAGTCGTCTTCTTACAGTGGATACACTTACTTGGTCGTTATGTGTAGCGTTAAGTTGTACCTGAAGATTTCTTGCTGTTACAAAACGTTCTCTCAAAGCACGTAACCGAATGAAACAATCCTGGTGAAAATGAAATGTTTAAAAATTCTGTACCGAAAAGTTAGCAAAATTTTAACACTTTTTCAAAGATAAAATTGACACATAATAAACAAACAGGACAGCAAACTATCTATTTTAAGATGTTGAATTGTTAAAATAAACTAGTGCGCTTTAACTTCAAATTTTGCATGAAACAAAAATCAACTAAGAAAACATTGGGCTATAATTTGCATCAAGCGAAACGCTGTTACGGCTGAAACGGATATTCTGGAGAAAAAAATGGTGAAATTTTAGTGCAAATCTTATTTGGCAAAACAGTTAAAATAATGGAACACCAATCAAGTATGCTATCTGAAATCCCGAAAAGTTTGCCTATCAACTTCAAATTTTGCTTGAATTATTGGCAAAACAGTTAAAATAATCACTAGTAATCTCCCTTGTGCTTGAATTATTGCCGAGAATTATTTGCGACAAGACGCATTTTTCGAAATTTTTCTTAAACAATTCGTCACCAAGGAAATAATTTCCGGTATTAATTCATGCACGTGAAAGATTTGGTAAGAAAATTTCACACCAAAACTTATTTTTAATTTTCCTCTCGATTTTCGTTTGTTGGAAAACGACATATTGTTGGTCAATTATTGTTTAGTCGGCTGTGAATGATGAAAAGTCAGGATGATAAACCCCTTGTTGATTTAGTTTACGGTAGTCTAGTTATCCGTATATAGTCAAAAGCAGTGTTATCGTGCGGGTCATACGATTTATCAACGACAAACTTTTTAAGTTTGTTTTTCTTTTATTACGTGTAATCATATCCTCCGCATAAAATCCGGAAGATGAATTAGATAGACCTATGATATTTTCATATGAAAAAAAAAAGGATAAACATATAAATACCAGTAGTTGCAAAAATCTTTGAGCAATGTCACTTCAAAGTCAGATTGACAAGTCAGTGACAAAATGAGTAATAGAAAACAATTTTCGGGTTTTTTGCATCCACAAGCAAAAAAAATGGTATTAAATCTAATAATATATTACGAAAATGAAAATTCACCCGCCAATATCCAGGAGATAGTAGCAAAAGCTCTGAGAATCGGTATAAGGACTGTGCAGAAAATTGTGCATGAAAAAAAAGCATCATTTACTACCGAAGAAGATTACGAAATGTACACGAAAAAAGCCAAAGACAGAAGAGTTGAGTGACAATGTAAAAATGTATGCTTATAAAGCAATAATTAAGGATTTATACACATTAAAAACTATATAACCCTTCACGTTTTAAAAGAAGCTTCAAAAAATCGAGGCATATTGGAAATTGGGTTTCGGTAAACTATGTTGACACTCTTAAATCTTGTCTATTTTTGTTTCGTTTGGTTTTTATCTACCATTAGAGCAGTCCAAATTGAGAAAATGTGTGAAAAACACTCATCAGCACTCAAAATTTACTTTAAGAAGTAATTATTATACAAATCAAAGGTAATTTTGATTTCAAACATCTTTCCGACTGTTCCCATCGCCATGCTTGTTTTTATTTTGATGTGCGACCTTGCCATATTCATAATTAAAGAAATACCTATAAGTTATGATACACGTAAAACTATTTTTTTTATAACTAAACTTTTAATTAATACAAATGTGGATTAGGTTAGGTTAGGATTAGTTAGGTTTTCTGTAAAAAAAGCGGGAGGAAGCGCGCCAACCGAATTCCGAGTCAATATAGAGAGCGGGATGTTTCTGTAACAAAACTATATTGTTAGGTGGATTTGTCCCGCTAACGTTAGGTTAGCCCAGGTTAGTCAATAAAATCTTTATTAAAACAATAATAATAACAATAAATAATTACAATTCAACTCAACTCTTGCATATCCCGCAATTTTTAATTTTGAAATGTAATATTACAAATTGGTGCTTTCTGGAAAAAAAAATAAAATATGCAAAAATCATCTGTCGGGATAGTTTACCGGACCCTGGAAATTGGACTAAAATCGTTGTCAAAATTAATAAAAATGTTGGGTTTTTGATATAAAAAGGACTGTAATCGAACATTTTTATGCGAGTTGCCACATATAGCAAGTCAGCGTATCCACTTTATAATCTTAAATAAACAACCTACTTCATCCTGGAAGAAAAGTGATATTTATGACTGGCTAATAAAACAAAAATAAAATTCTTTATCCAAAATGCTAAAACTAGAACTTCTTTTAATGGCAAAATCTATTAAAAAACCAACAATATATGCCGTAGATGAAATATTACGGGAAAATGGACATGAGGTTTTACGACTGCCGCCATACCATTGCCAGTTTAACACAATAGAATTAATATGGGCTGGGGCAAAATCATATCACGAAAAACACGTGAACGATAGTCTTACATCAGATGAAGTGCAAATTGTTTCGCAAGATTCATTAAATTATATTACGCCGGAGTACTGGAAGAAATCTGTGGAACATACGGAGAAATTAATATGGGACGAGAACGAGTAGTAGATGTCGAAATAGCACCAATGATCATTGCGACATTTGAGAACGACTCAGAAGATGAGGACTTTTTAAGTGATGATGATATTTTTTAGTCTATAATATTAAAAACTTTCTGAAGGGTTATATTAGTCTTTTTTTGCATTGTAACTTAAGTCTTTTGCCTTTGGATTTTTTCGTGTTCATTTCTTAATCTTCTTCGGAAGTAAATTATGGTTTTTTTCATGCACAAATTTCTGTTCATTCCTTATACCGATTCTCAGAGCTTTTGCCACTGGCTCCTGGATATTAGCTAGTGAATTTTAATTTAAATCTTTTTTTATTAGATTTGACACCATTTTTTTGCTTACTTTTTTAATACATTTGTAATTTTGTAGGCGATGAATAAACAACTATAGAATACTTGTTCCAATTTTAAAGGGTGTTTAAAATAAATACACATTTCTATTAATTATAAGACAAAATTTGACATATAAAAATCGGTAAAATCGCTTTATTATACCATTATTGGTAAAATCGCATTACCAGAAACTCGGGCTAACGAAAAATACAGGCTATATATATATATATATATATATATATATATATATATATATATATATGTTGATTTTTACTCCTTCACGGATGGAAAAATACAATGTATTTTCATTCCGGGTGTACATCCGTTCACTACTGTCGTTCTGAAAAGAACAGTTTTGCTGACGTTTCGCCAAAATCATAATTGGCATTGTCGAAGCTTTCTTTCTCGCGTCCTCTCTAAATAGAGTCTCTATTCGGACGCGAGAAAGAAAGCTTCGAAAATGCCAAATTTGATTTTGGCGAAACGTCAGCAAAACTGTCCTTTTCAGAACGACAGTAGTGAACGGAGTACACCCGGAATGAAAACACATTATATATATAAATATATATATATATATATATATATATATATATATATATATATATATATATATATATATATATATATATATATATATATATATATATATATATATATATATATATATATATATATATATATATATATATATATATATATATATATATATATATATATATATATATATATATATATATATATATATATATATATATATATATATATATATATATATATATATATATATATATATATATATATATATATATATATATATATATATATATATATATATATATATATATATATATATATATATATATATATATATATATATATATATATATATATATATATATATATATATATATATATATATATATATATATATATATATATATATATATACTATATATATATATGGCATATATATATATATATATATATATATATATATATATATATATATATATATATATATATATATATATATATATATATATATATATATATATATATATATATATATATATATATATATATATATATATATATATATATATATATATATATATATATATATATATATATATATATATATATATATATATATATATATATATATATATATATATATATATATATATATATATATATATATATATATATATATATATATATATATATATATATATATATATATATATATATATATATATATATATATATATATATATATATATATATATATATATATATATATATATATATATATATATATATATATATATATATATATATATATATATATATATATATTATATATATATATATATATATATATATATATATATATATATATATATATATATATATATATATATATATATATATATATATATATATATATATATATATATATATATATATATATATATATATATATATATATATATATATATATATATATATATATATATATATATATATATATATATATATATATATATATATATATATATATATATATATATATATATATATATATATATATATATATATATATATATATATATATATATATATATATATATATATATATATATATATATATATATATATATATATATATATATATATATATATATATATATATATATATATATATATATATATATATATATATATATATATATATATATATATGTGTGTATATATATATATATATATATACATATTACCTGTATTTTTGAAATATGGCCCTTAATTACAGACGAAATTTGAAGAAAACATAAGGAGTTATTTAGCTATGGGACCCTTAAACGTAAAGATCTACAAAACATCTATATATATATATATATATATATAGGGAAAAAACAAGTAAACTTTTTAGATTTAAAAATCAGAAACATTAATAATAAACACATTTTTGGAATTTACCATAAACCATCCTATACAGATATAACAATACATAATACATCAAACCACCCATTTACACATAAGATGGCAGCTTTTCATAGTTTTGTACATCGTTTCATTAATGTACCTCTGTCAACAGAAAATTTTAACAAGGAACTTAATATTATAAAACAGATTGCAGTTAATAATGGTTATGACGCAACCATAATAGACAAAATCGTAAATAACGAACAATATAAAAAAGCTCTCAATTTCGTTTATTCTAATTTCAATACAAAATACAATATTAAGTTTAACACATTAACATATACCGGAATAATTAGCACTAAAATAGAGAAATATCTTAAAAAAACAAATCATAAAGTAGCTTTTTGTACAAGGACCAAAAATCAGGAGTGTATGAATTAATGTGTGGTTCTTGTGAAAAAGTATATATTGGTCAAACGGGTAGATCTTTTTATAAACGTATCAAAGAACACAAAACATCATATATTAAACAAAAAACTGATTCTTTTTATGCAAAACATTTATTAGAAATACAAATCATAACTTTAATAATGAGTTTAAAACGTTGCATTCAGCCAATAGAAGTTACAAGTTATATTACTTAGAAAGTTTAGAAATTAATAATAGGAAAAACCATAATATTTTACTGAACGATCAAATAGACCTAAACGGTTCCCCTCTGTTAAATCTTTTTAGCTAAAATCTGCTAGGGTTAGTAGGTAGGGTTTATTACTGTTAAAAAATCTTGTTTTAGTATCAGTCTTAAGTTGGTTTTTGAAAAAGACACAGTGTGTCGAAACCGCTGTCCAACGAAAACGATTAGTAGAAATTACTAAACAAATATAGTTTGTTTATTTATTATACTAGTATCAACATCATATTTAATTTCAAAGCAAATTAAATGTAATCAACAACTTTTTGACGCTCTGATTCGATTTAAATTTTATGGAAAAGTAGAAAAACCATTTCGAAATGTAAGAACTCAATTTCAAAAAGAAGAATCCCAATAACTTTAAAACAGGCTTTTAACATACTAAAACCGGCATAAATTAGAGCACGAAAAGCGAAATCACTTTCCATTAAAGATGTTCAAAAAGCATTTCCATTCGTTTCAGATAAATTGTATCTTTCCCATCGGGAGATAGAAAAAACAGTATTCCCAAAAGCAACTTTTTCCCTCAATTTTATGCAAATGTTTTCCCATAAAAAAAAGTCGACGAGCGTAAAATACATTTGAGAATTTTTAGGCATGGTGATAATTAAAAGCTTGTAAAACTTAAATAAGAAAACATTAGTAGAATATTACGTCTACTTGGGATGCTACAGGACCATTTTAGGTCTTATTATCCAGGTCTTTCTTTGGGTCTTGGAGTTAAATATGAATATCTACTGCAGTAGTATGACTGATAGCTTCCTTGTCTACAGTGATAGGTTAAAGTTTGTTGACAAACTAATCCCAGTTATTTAACATAATCATAGGTTTATTTGTTATTATGCCAATTACGGTGAAATAGAATCGTAATAGTCACTTTGAAGTAAAATTTATCTTACGTATTTTGTTGAAGAAACAATTTGTATAAAAGATGTTTTAAATCAAAACAATTATCCTAATGATTTCATTGAACAATGTTTTTATAAATTTGAGAATCCAAAGGTCAAACAAATCCAAAATAGATCAATTACAAACCGCTTTATTCCATACATACCTAACATATTAGATAAAATAAAACAAATAGGTAAACGTTTTAACATAAGAACGACCTTTAAGACACAAAATACGCCTAGAAGCAAACTTACCAAAGCAAAACCTAACAATGAACAAGGAAATACAAAAAATGTTATTTATGAAATTTCATGACAATGCAATAAATTTGACATAGGTGAAACCTCTAGGCCATTAGCCAAAAGACTTAAAGAATACCAAGTACGCATAAAAAATAGGGAATTTCCAAAATCAAACATTTGCCAACATGCACTAGAAAACGTAAAAGAACCATGTTCCAACAAATGTAAAATAAAAGAAAGTGCCTTAATATTGTTAAATAAGGATAATTGTGTAGCATCTTGTTCCGTTAATTTTAATAACACATTGTTAAATTTCCTAAATCCTGAAGGAAAAAAAAGATACCACAAAATACAATAAATTAAAATACTCTAGCTACACATATTTTCTCATTTTATTTTAACAATTAAAAATAACACCTTTAAATTGACATTTTGTCATAGATTAGCCATTCTGGTTATATTTCTGATACTAAACATAAGAAATATTCTGCCTTTAGTTTTTAATTCTTAGATTTGCTGAATACGGGTAGACTTACCTCCGAAACGTCCAGAAAACAGATATATTTCAGTGTCGTTCCTCGGGTACCTTCATAGTGGACCCAGAACTTAGGATTGCTTATTAAACATATCAGGTAATTGTCTTGTTTTTGTGTTAGGATTCCGATTGTGGCAAAAAAACCCAAAAAAAAAGTTTTAAACCCTGAATCCGCCACTATAATTTCGTAATTATTTGATCATCGCTATGGTTACTTTATGCACAGCCTCCCAGAAGCGTAAACACATTTCTTACCAGGATACAGCTATGTTTGCTTCCCCGGGATGTCTATGTATATCTTGGGCAGAATGGAAAAAATAACCGTTGAATTACTAATTATCATCCCATCTAAGAACGAAACTTAAAAATCGACATTCAAAAAATATATAATAAAATATTTGCTTTTTTATTTAATAAAAATATTAATAGTTACCAATATAACAAAAATATCTTTACCTAACCTAAAATTTTAATTTTGTTTTTAGGGAGCTATTTTATTTCCTATTATATACAAAAAAAAATGCTTTTGTCTGCAAAAAAGAAAATAATCTCTTTCATTTTTCTAAGCTACCTTGAATAGTGGAGAAGATGTTTTAATGGACGAAATTATAAAATAAATTTGACATGTTTCACCGTTCTTTAGGCATGCTTAGTGTTTCTGGACCACATTGCACAGGAGGCTGTGCCTCACAACTTTATAGCTATCTTGTATGTAAAAAAAAATGTAATGTAAAAAAAAAGGATATTTTTTTAAATAATAGATAAACGAAAAAGAACACAGTGTCTACCTCAGTGACTTCCAAAATTTTTGAATGTCAAAACAATTACCTTAACTTTATCTGTTTTCAATTATACTGTTACCTTAATATACCCCTTAAAAATATCGAGGATCTACCCCCATAGCTTACAAAATCTACATGCACGAAATTGACCCATACTATTTTTTACGCAAATTTGGATTGTTTTGACTGTTCTCAAGTTATCGTTCGAGCACACATTTTGTGTGCTCATATACAACATCCGTACATGCATTATCATTTCTTTTCTAGAAATATAATATATAATCTACGTTCTGTAAAACTTCGAAAAAACACAACTTTTCCTGATTACAATGCCTTATATATCCTATACATTATATTAATAATAAAATATATAGGATGTTGTATGGGAAAGCAAAAATATGACATGTTAATGATCACAGTGAAAATAAATATTTTAATCGTCTAAAATTTGCACCAAGAAAATATTGAGAATACCTTAAACAACTAAAACTCTATCTATACCTACTATCAAAATATTTAGTTTGCAATACGCCTCGCACTATAAATAAAATTTATATTAAATGCTGTCATATTCTATACATAAAATCTCCCTTAATGGTCACTGATTATGAATATCAGTCAGTAACAGCATAATAGCTCGCAACAGCTTTAGAAATTAGAAAAAGCGACGACTTCATACAATGTCAAAAATAAAATTAAACTCCATTACCCCATGGGTATTAAACAAAAAATAAGAATATAATTAATTCTAAGTCCTGCGCATATGGAAGAAAGCAGTTATTTCGAAATTACTTAACTAACCGTTACTAAACATACTGGAAGAAATAAACATTGCTTATTACCTAAAAAATTACCTAAATGCCTTAATAATTAAAACATAAATTTACATACCTTTAAGTTTCCGCGCCATCCATGTATTTATTATTTTGTATTATAACAAGGCTTTACAATTTAAGTAAGCAGCTTTAGCTGTGTTTTTCGATGTTGAAGGAGCGTTTGATAGAGCACGGACAAACCTCATCTGGACTCGCTCGCAGCCAGGAGCATTAAAACGAATCTGGTGCGTTGGGTTAGAAGTGCATTGCAAGAGCGCGGCGTCCAAGCGAGTCAGAGCGGGTTCCAGATATACATCGGGGTGCGAGGCGGATGCCCTCAAGCTGTCTCTCCCCGCACCTATGGTGTCTAGTCATGGACACTCTACTCAACAGGCAGGCAATATCAGGCAAGTACTTAATCCGCGGAAGACTGAGATGATCCTCTTTACAAGGAGAAGGAATTTAAGAGATTTTCGACCCCCAAGATTGTATGGTCAACAACTGACCTTGGCAAAATAGGTTAAATACCCGGGAGTCACAGTAGATGCAAAGCTGAGTTGGAAGACTCATGTCGATAGGCAGATAAGGAAGTCAATAGCGACCTTCTGGCAGCTCCGTAGAGCGGTAGACACAACCTAGGGGCTAAGTCCTAGGGTGCACTGGCTGTACCAAGCAGTCATAAGACCCAGGATATCATACGGCTCAATAGTATGGTGCCCCCGGTGGAGAGGAAAACCATTCGTTCCAGTCTTGCAAAAGTCCAGAGACTGGCTAGCCTAGCGATAACTGGAGCAATGAGGACGACGCCGTCAGCAGCATTGGATGTCTTGCTAGGGCTGCCATCATTGTCGACTTTCATTAAGAAAGAAGCTATGGCAGCGCACTTGCGACTGGGAGACGCAGGAGCTTGACATACCAAAGGTGAGGTTGTGGGTCATGCAAGGATCTCCCACATTGTGGAAAGGGAGCTCCCTTTATCTACCTACAGAGTAGCACGACCCTCAGGCTGACTAAGATGGCATAAAGATTATAGTATCTCAATCTCTGAAAGAGAGGACTGGGAGAGAAACAGGCTGGAGTTCTCCAGAGAGGCAATTGTTTGCTATACCGATGGTTCACATATGATACAGTTGCAATCCTCTGGTGCTGGAGTTTATATTGAGGCTACACAAACTGGGTCCAGCTTCCCTTTGGGGAAGTATTCAACGGTGTTTCAGGCCAGTATATGCCAGCCAAGTATATGCCATTCTAATGGCAATAACGATGAAGAAAGTCATAGAGGGGGCAGAGGGAGAGATTGTCATATGCTCAGACAGTCAAGCAGCACTTAAGGCGCTCGACTCACCCACGACGGGATCAGTTTTGGTTCAGGAATGCGGTGACAGGCTAGAGCAGTTGGCGCGACGTAAAAGAGTGAAGTTGGTTTGGGTGCCAGGACACTGTGGAATTAAGGGCAACGAGAGGGCAGATGAGTTTGCTAGACTCGGCGCCACCAGCCCGTATGTAGGACCAGAACCAGCTTTAGGCATCACTAGGCAGCAGATAAGGACAGCACTCGACGAATGGGCACAACATGAACTTCAACGTGAATGGAGCCAGTCCGGGGTCGGGAAGCAAGCTAAAGACTTTATTGTGAAGCCCGATAAAGGCCGAACAGAATGGTTACTAGCCCGAGGCAGGAAAGCTCTAAATTCCATCGTAGGAATAGTAACGAGGCACTGTCGATTGAGGAGACACCTCTTTATGTTAGGCATTGAGGAAGATTCTATCTGCACGGAGTGTCAGGAAGGGGAGGAAACTCCGCTTCACTTCCTGTGCAGATGTGAAGCGCGAGCGAGACTGCGACGAGATAGTTTCGGCAGTACGGTCTCGCATAGGGACGAAGTTAAGGATCTTGCATGGAAGGATATACAGACTTACATAGTAAGGACAGGCAGATTCAAGGATGTACACCTGGTGGCGGGTGGTGGTTGAGGGAGGAGCTGGGGTAGACTGAAAGAGCCTTATAGGCCTACCAGTCAGGTCTCTAGACCTCCCCCTAACTATTACTACAACTTGTATTATAACGACCTTTTCATATATAAAATACTTTGTATACCTTTATTTGTACAGGATTTCTGATATTTCTATACTTATCGAGATGTATATCCATTTTTGTCAGTCCTCAAAGTATTTACGATAGGTAGATCAACACATACTTGCAAATTTGGGGTTAAAAACATTGCGACCCTGTTAAACTGCTTATTATGACATGTAAAAAAAGTGGTAGATTCAATGGCAAATGCAAAAATAATTTTTACTCGAAACTACATTTTACCCAATTTTTTGACGTTGGATAAAAAAAATGTGAATCCATGTCTTGCAGAAAAGAAGAATTTTTTATATATTTAATCGTTTTCATCCTAGGAGGTTCTGATATGACATTACGGAGGGCCAGAAAATGGCAAACAGAATTCGTGCACGCTTCGGTTCAAAAATTTCTCAAAATTCACCCCTGACCCCTATCGAGCTGATTTCTACAACAGGGTCTAAAAGAAATAAAGACGTTTCTTTGCGTATTTACTTGATTCACTCAGAATCAACCATTCATATGCTACAGGACCAAACGTAAAAGCATTGGGACATATCAGACAACGAAATCGCATATTTGTTTCTAAATACAGGCGAGCGTTTAAACTGGAGAGTAATTTTGACGATGTGGTTTTTCAATACCTCGGAGGAAACTTGGTGTTCCATAAAAAATTTCCGCCCATGGGTATTCTTCTCGAAAAAAATTAAATTAAATATGGGAAAATTGAAAATGAAGAAACAGTTTTCTTTTTAGTTTTTACGTATTGTTGTTTCCTCGGAATTTGAGGTATAGGCATCCTATATTGATACTGAATCTACTATATATTCCCCATCAACTGCCTTCTTTTTACTTTGACATAGTACTCAGGGTTTCGACTTCGCAATATGCATTCAAAGTAACCCCTTTTTTATTTCTTTTAAGCGGCATCCCGTGCTCCGATATTGCCCGTTAACAAACTTGTGCGAGATTTTTAGACGAGAAATTAAAAGAAGAATACTCCACCTCGAAAAATAACAATGGCGACTTGTATTTTGAATCATCGGAGTTTCTAAAAATTTAAGTAATTTAAGTTAAAAGCTCCAACGAAATCGCGTTTTTGACAAAAGTAGCACTTATTTATCCTCTAAAATCGACCCCATAGAAGACAAATGCGTGGACAGTGGCTATTGTAACAGGCTACGTATTACTACAGTACAGAAGTACATTTTCCTATAACGCAGTAATCTTTCTGGTTCTTATTAAGAATTCATATTGCATATTCCTTACCGCGGCCAGAAAAACTGCGATGTAAACTGAAGTAGTTATCCAAGCATAACAATTACATTATTTAATATGGTTATTGCTGGGCCCAACATAAACAGAAATAGGACCTTTAATGCCTTCATGATAAGTCTATAAATATCGCACTACAATAAGTACAATTCCTACGTGGGAAATCTCATTAATGTTCATTAAGTTGCGAAGAGGGCCTCGACATGATTTCTCAAAGGTATTGGCAATTTCGCAAAGTCGGCGTTAATGCTTCTCCGCTCAGCAAGGCGTGTTTCGAATTTTTCAGGTCACTTTACAAGCTGCTCCATCGTTCAAAACGAAATTAAAATATCTTGGTGGAGAACTAAATTGCCTGTTGAAGTTAGCTAGGAATATATATTTCATTACTGTGTAAATTAGTTTCCAGGTCTCGTACTAAGAAGTTATTTTTTCTGTTTTTTATTTTAAATTAGTTCTGCATTGTTAAAAAGAAGCTAATATTATTCTGATTATCAAGAATATATGGAGTAGCAGGTTTAGGACAGAAATCACTTTTTCTTAAAAAAGGACCGACGTTTTCAGCACATATTTAGACTTCTTCGGGGCTGAAAAATCAAAAGACTTACTTTGTATCTTTTTCCTATAATAATAAAATGGTCTATAATTTTTATATATAGTTGAATTTAATGAAGACTCTAATATTATCATTATTTAATTATTGTGACAATGTGTATTGGCCGTGTTTGACTGCTCGTAATCAACATCGCATTAAAGTAATGCAAAATTATTGTATACTTGAGAATTGAGATATAATGCATGTATAAGAAGAAGATACCATATTACATCATCCTTTATAGCATTTAATGGAGTAAAAATGAATATAAGACGAAGTGTTCATTATGCTTTCACTGAAGACTTTTTTGTATTTGTAGTTTAATTTTTTGTGGGTTAATTGTGCTACTGCTTTTAAACCGCATTATAAAGTTATTTTATTCAATTACTTCAGCAAACCAAAAAAATGTTGTTCTTTTATACACAAATATTTTAAAACATGGTTCTTAAATTTAATTTAATCCGTTACTTTGTGACTGTGTACATTTTAACAATTAAATGAAAACGCAAGTTTTACTTTGTTAACTGTTAACCTATTTTATTTCTGAATAGGAGTGACTGCAGTTTTGTACTACTAGTACATTTTCAAACGCAATTGCGCTTCGCGGCTGTTGGTTACTATGGCTCTCACACTCAGGGACGAAAATCCGGTGTGAGGCATGTCATTTCAGAAAACCGTGTTCTTCAACCTTTTAGCGGGTATAGCTCGGAAACTATTAGATATAGAACATTTAATTTAATATGTGTTTTTAGAGGAGACGTGAATTTTGAAATTTGTTTGAAAAATTTTTCTGTGCCACTTTTGATACGGAAGATATGGTACCGCAAAGTTGACCAAAAAAGTCAACTTCGATGGTGTTACATCGCAATGTGCCGCAATTTTAATTTTTTTCCGACGAAACTTTCTGAAACCATGGTTCTTCCGGTTTTACAGAACTCTATTGTTTTTGGTTGGGTTTCGATTTCGTTTGACGATTTTAGGAATGTTTTTCGTTCGAAAAAAAGGTGTATTGGGGCGTTTATATCTCAAAGTGTGTGAGTCCTATCGAAATATTTCAAGAAACGTATTTCACAGGAAATATGGAGGAGAACAAAAACCTAAATGCATCTCTGTCGGAAACATGGTAAATAGAAATTTTTAAGAAAAACTGATTTTTTTTCGTAAAAGTCACAAAAAAATGAATTTAGTCACTTTTTCTTTTTTATAAAATAAGTAGGAATCTGGTCTGAAAACCAATTATGGCACCGGAAAGTGCAAAAATAGAATATTTAGGAAGGGTCCTGGATTATATATAAGGAGTGCACTAACGATTTGAAGTTTTTTCGAAACTAGATATTTTTAGGTAGACCATGACCAAATTTCGATTTTATCACTTTAAGGGTTAAATTACTGCAATTTTTTAAAGTTGATAACTTAAATTCCAAATTTAACCTCATTTTGCCGCTTACTGCGAATAGGATTCGAAGTTGTTTTTAGACTGGCGGATGGAGCATTTATTTGGTTACAAAAAACTCTAATAACATTTCCGTCTAACTACTCAGCAAGAGGGTGAAAATTCGATTTAAATAAAAAAGTGCACAAAAATCGATAGGTATCGATTCATATATGACGCAAAATTATAGGTGGCCTTGGCCTAGGATGATAATAAAATTTTCGGATATATTTGACTTGTCACCTGTGATGTCACGGTTTGTTTTGTTTAAAGCAAATATTTCTCTGATATTTTTTATCGCTTCGATTTATGTTTGTATTTTAAACTTACGATTTGTATTTTAAACTTACGAGTTTCTGTATATGAATTTTCATTGTGTTCGGAGAACTCTATTGAGAGAAGAATATATATCCGCAACCGTATGTATCGGACTAGCGGACGTTTGTTAATCAAAAATAGGCGTCAAGGTTATGATAAATACTAAAATAGGATCGAAAATAAGTGTGTAAAACTAGACACCTAAGGTCACGCGTATGAGTAATACACTTTATAATTACTATACACTTTTTGTTTAACTTCACTTATTTTGCTTGTATAACGATAACAATATAGAGTTTAAGGTCCCCTAATTTTAATTTCAATGTCATCGACAATATTCACCTCGCATATGTATTGTATATTTCCTTATTGTTAAGGTCATCTGGATTCATTAACCGTTTTACGGCAGTATTATGTTGTAACATTTTAATTTTGTCACTACATTTTACTGCACAAAAATCCGTAACTCCGGTACTGTAAGTCTCCTATCGATGTAGTAAGGTGCTCGCGGTCTCTGCTTAGCGAAATCTTCCGCTTCATATTGAGGCAATTCACTAGTCTTCGTGTAGATGGCGCCTTAGTTTTGTTCAATTAGTAATTTTACTTTCTTCTTTAAATATTTTTTCTTTCCTTTGATCCAGCTCAGGAATTGGCTGATCTATTGTCCAGATTTGGTCAGTTTGATTTTAGTAAAGTGGCACCACTGACGGATTGTCATCCGGCTACTGCTGCCTTGACCTGGTGGTGAGGTAGGTTGAGCTTCTTGTCTCTCTGGAAGGTGAAGGTTAAGTGTGAAAGTTTGTCGACGAACTGATCCTGTTTTAATCCAGGCCATCTTTTGGGATTTAAGTCGGCAACTTAGTTAAAAAGGCTCCTATGTGTATTTAATTACGTTGTACCTTAACATTTTTGGTTGAGGAACCTTTTATTACTCTCTTGTGAGGATTTAACTGCACCCTACCTACCATATCTTTTTGATGGGACAAACTTTACGAAATGACTAATAAAAAACACTTTACCATCAAATAAGGTAAGATAACCCAATTTTATATTCACTAAAATGTGATATATTTTCCCTGTACATATTTTCTTGTATTTTGCCATATTATTTTTTATAGGTTATGTTCTAACCTCTAGCTTAGATATAGTTTCTTTAGGTCTTTTTGTTTATATATAAAAAAAGGGTTATTTTTTTGTTACTTAGTTCTCTTATTAAAAAGTAAATACAAGGCCATAGAGTTATTTTACTTATTGAAATTAAGAGCTATGGGGACATTCTTGATTGCCCTTTGATTTGTGTAGCAAAAAATATATTCAATAGTACTTTTCAACTACATTTTCTTAAGATATGTGCTAAATGTATATATACCTTATAATTGTTATAATTATTAAGTTTATTTCTGCAATATAAAAAGGTCTATTTGTAACCTCCATAAGCCAATTGTTATTTAAGTTTGCATAAAGTAAAGAATAGTAAATACATTGGGGAGAATTTGTTTTCTTTAATAAGTGTGTTTCAATACAACTATTACAGATGTATGTTATAATTAGGAAAGAGGCCTATATATCTATAAAAATCACTTTAATTTTCATATTTCTTTGAAGACCGAAACAACCTTATAAGATATAAATACATGCTATCTGCTTTAACCAATTAAGCAAAATTGAACAATATTGTATCAGTGATTTACATTTTCTGTCTGTAACATCTTATATTAGCTTACTTATACTGGAGTAATGACATTTTGTATTGATATTTACAAGATTTTAAGGGTGGATTCTTGTTACTATTCACTATAAGGGCTGTAATGTGCCTATATTAGTATTAATTAATAGATATGTTGCGTATATTTTGTATATAATGTTAAGGGGTTGTAGTTGATAATATTATGTATCGTAATAGACATGTACGAGCCTAATATTTTGAATTTGTATAATAGAATGACTTAAGATTTTTTGTAATTTGGGTAAATTGGTTTAAATGAAGTCAAGCTGGGAAATATTGATACATTTTTGTTTGGAATTATTTTCTTTATTTGATATACTGGGTGTTGAGTTGTTAAACAGACCTATATACTTTTATCTGGGGCGTAAATCTTAGACGTTTGTACTATTCTAGGGTTTTTTTTTCTTCTTCTCCCTCCTCTTCTACTTCTTGTTCCTGTTCTCCTAACCAGGGTTAGAACCTGGATGTGTCATTGTAAGTGGAGCAGAAGTCTGTTACCTAGTACTTAAGTGTGTACGTACCCAGTTTTCCTGCTAGAAATGTCTTCGATGACACCTACATCATAGACTGCTGATCTAAGTCACCGATGCTGATAGACACTTAGATAATTATCTTAATTTTAACATCCCTTGAGCTGAATTGACTTTATTGTTTATTGCTGATCAACTTTATGACTTTTTCTGTTTCTTTTGAGTGTAGAGTATACTTTTTGATATAAAGTTCTAACTACTGGTGGTGTGCATAAACCATGATTAATGGTGTTATCAATAAGATTATTTTTACTTTATAACTCATGCTGATACTCAAATATCACATTATAAGTTTAGGACACAATAATATATAGATTTTTGTCAACATTTGACCATATAATAGGCTTTAAGATACAGAACATCACAGTACAAGTTTATGACACAATAGTCTATAGGTTTCTGCCAACATTTGATAGTATAATATACTTTAAGATACAGTGTTGTTGTAAAATGTGATCACATCTTGAAATTTGAACTTATAAGATCTAGTTAGTTTATACAAGGTATATAAGAAGTGTTATAGACAGGTAACACTACTGGAATATGTGGTGATATTTATGATTTATTGTATTTACTTGCTTTAGAAAGGTATTTTGATATAAAACAATGGTGTCAATTTGTTAGGTAATATTGGTGATTGGATTTGAAACTTAGTTATATAAATTTTTCTTGTTATTTGCTTGCTCTTAGATTCACATAATACTCTTTTCTTTTATTCTATTATTGTTAATTGTATTTGAATTAATGAAGTTAGTTAAATGCTTGATTATTTTGCATCTTTTGATACATTTTTACTGTTAGATCAAATTGTTCGGTAAAGTAAAACAACTTAAAGATTTTCTTTATAAACATTTATAGATTTTGAAGTCTATTACTTTTACCTGTCATTAGCTGATTGAAAATTTCTTTTCTCATCCGTATTACTTAATTTTCAGGTTTTATTGAACATTTAGTTTGTTGTTTTATGATTCTTTAGCTATTTTCATAAAACATTTTACACAGTTGATCTAATATTTGGATAGTGATCTTTATTTGAATATACTTTAGATTTTTCTCTAAGCACATGAGGTATGAAAACTGATTAACATAGGATCATTACACAGTCAATTGTCATTTAAAAAAAAAACTTCAATTAAGGCCAATTTCTTCCATATGTTGTATAAAATAACCTACAGGAGATACATATTTCTGGAAATATTTCGGGGAACACTGAACTTGTTAATAAATGTTATTTGTTAAATATGCTTTTTTTTACTATTAACTTTAATTAATTTTATATTAGTGGTCTTGAGGAGTGGTACTCATAACATCTAGAGCGGTTAACAGTCAACTGGTATAGAACTGTTGGCGCCCTTATAAATAGAAAACGAACCAATCTCCCTGAGCAGTTGGTGATTTGCACACTAACTTTACTGCCTCTCTTTCAATCAACCACTTAGTGTAGATTTATATTATCTTAAAACAAATACATACCCTCTGCTGTCAAACATAGAAAGGGTGTGGCAAGGTCCTTACGAATTTATACTCACAATTTATGTATTTGCATTGGCTATCGAAAAATATGATCTTTTTTTTCGATTAGTATTTCGTTTTTACATTTTTTTGTTTTTTTTTTACTTTTAAGGTTAATTTCGCTTTGTCCATAAAATTGTAACATATTTTCCGCGGCAATAAAGCATACTTTTGTTGTTGTTTTGTTTGTAGATTATAAAATCAAGGAAATAAATACAAGTCCAACAAAATCAGTTTAGTAAAGAAAATCCTGGAAATATCTTGCAAAAGCTTAGGAGCTTTCAGTTATAACAGCAAAATTATACAAAGCATACAAATGCACTTATTTTGGTAATATAAAGCAAAAAGGTTCGTTGATATAATAAGATTTAAATAAAACGTAGCCGACGATCTCAACTATCTGTTAACTGAAGTTTTGAGTGCTCGACTTCATAGCAAAGTGATAATTCAGGCCCGGTTCGGGCTAAGCAAACCCCTAAACCCCTTAACTGAATGTTTAATATCCTCATGAATATGTATTTTATTAAATGCGATGGTATAACAACCTTATGCTTAATGCTACGAATACTTTAACCAAAATTTGAAATTCTCGGCTTGGCTAAATTATTACAAATTTCTTCCCGGTTTGATTTCTTTTCTTCCGGCATTTACGTTACAATCGGGCTAGAATTTAAATACATAATTAAAGTAGAGAAAAAATGTCGAAAAAGTTTTAACATAACACGAAATTCCATTATTAGTGGTTTATGGAGTGGTTTTATTTTAGACCTTATTTGAGCAACGAATACCAGAAAATGGATGCGCAAATTTTAAATACTTAGGTTTAGTGTGCCTTATTTCTTTTTAAATACTATATTTTATCAATAATTACCTTTCAATACATTTATTATTTTCAATATATTTTAATACCGTTAAATATCCCGAGTTTTCTTCGGAAATATGCCTAATGTACACTTTCTAATAAAATCGTTCTTTTAGTGCGAATTGTGAAAAATATTTGACAATGTCTGAAGGTAAGTAAAGCATTTTAATATCTAATATTTTCTCGTACAAAAACCTATGCTCTACATTAGCCATGTCAAACTCAAAGTCACTGGTGGGCCAAAAGCATGAAGACCATTAACTAGGTGGGCCGCAAAACCTTATCTTAAAGAAGACAAACTACTGAAAATCTTGAGAAAAAGTACTATTATAGGACAAATCTGTTTATTAAATTTCCAATAAAAAGGATATTACGAAAAACTACAAACATTAAATTTTTTTGCCAGATATTTGACATCTTTTGACTTTAATTAAGTTGCCTATTTGTGGCGCGAATTTATCAGCGGAATTAACTTTTAAAACTGCGTCCAAGTGTGCGTTCGTGAATCGCGATCTTGCGGAAGATTTGTTTATTTTAATCAAAGAAAATAGTTGTTCACACTTCTATTACTTCACTACTTCCAAACATTGACAGGATTTTACAGGCAAATTTTCTCATTTCTTGGTATTGAACAGGTAAGTACTTATAAAATTCGAATATACCAATACTATCAAATTTTTGTTTTGGGTCTGACACTGAATCTCAATTACTTTCATTTGCAAGTGAGGGGGAACTTTATCAGTATCGATAGTGAAAAGACTAGTAAATAGAGAAAAATTGTTTTCTTGGGTCTTAAATTCTTGAAAACGCTTCTCAAATTCTACCAGAAGTCTTCTCATTTTCTCTGAATATATTTTGGACGATACTGGGACACTTGTGCTTCCCTGATATGCCTTACAAGTCAGAAAATGTGACAGATTATCCTCTGCTAACTGTTTTTCGCACAACATCATCTTACACTTGAAAACTTTCACATGATCATGCATATCTGTAATAACTTGACGTGGTCCTTGCAGTTGCGTCCGACAAGTGTTTTGTGATATCTACCATAAATGAAAGATCTTGTAAAAGAGGTACATCGCATAATAAGGTGACATCTTCTCCTTTTGTTTCCATGAAAACGCGTATTTTTTCTTTGAGTTTCCAAAACCGGTCGAGTACCATAGAACACGAAGGCCATCGCACCTCTACATAATATGGTAAACCAGTGTACTCACTTTCTAAATCACGTAAAAATGCAGAAAACTGTCGTTGATTAAGGCCTCGTGACCTTATGAAGTTTATAATTTTTTTTATTGACTTTAAAACACTTTCCAACTTGATCACTTCTGAGCATCAAACTTCTTCTGGGTATAATGAATATGATGAAAATTGGTTTGTCACTGCCTGTTTCTCTGATCTTTGTGTGTAATATTTTAACGAAGCCATTTTTTACTCCAGTCATTGAAGGAGCTCCGTCTGTTGCAACAGAACACAGTTTTGACAAATCTAAATTGTACTTTTGCAGAAGTCCATAAACAGCATTGAAAATATCCTTCCCAGTTGTTGTATCATGTAACGGTATTAATTCCAGTATTTCTTCATACACATTGATGTCTGTATCAACCGCACGAAGAAAAACAGCGAGTTCACACACATTCGTACTTTCGTCACAGGCAATAGAAAATGCAATGAAACAGTCTGATTTTGTTTTATCTGATCACTTATATTGGTAGCCAACTCAGTAACTCTTTCACCTACAGTATTTCGGGACAAGGATATATTTTGAAATGCCGTCACGCTCCAGGGACTTACAATTTCCCCGGCCTTTACAAGGCACTCTTTTATAAATTCACCTTCAACAAATGGTTTTGAGTGTTTCGCGATCAACTCCGACAGTACGTAGCTCGCTTGAAGGACAGATTCATTTTCTTGCTTTGGACGTGTAAACATAAGCTGTTGATCTTTTAACTGTGATTTTAACTTATTTAACTTTTCGTTTCTGACCTGTGTACTTGTCAAACATAGTTTTATGAATAATATATATAGTTTTGGGACACCGATTGTACTATTACAAATCAAACAAATAATTTTTTCTTTCTCTTCACAGCAAAAAAACTCTAATTTCCACTTTTCTTGAAAGATTCGATGCTCATCTACAAGTTTCCTCTTACTTCCACTTGGCTTTGAAAGAGACATGTTAAAAACTGTATCCGAAAAGTACTGTTAAGTGTTGTAACAATAAGTACGCAACTCAACTCGAAACTCTATCGCAACTGGCTCATAACTGACTAAACGCTGAACGACGGAACTCAATCGAACAATCTCGAGATCTTTCCAGAATGTTCAGATGGCCTCATTTGTGTTTTTGCGCGATAGAATTTCACGGAGCAAGCCAGATAACGTTTGGCTTTAGGTTTAAGGTAGAGTATATGTAGTTCATCCTCCTAAATATAGATGACGCGCTTTCAAAAACGGTTTTCAACTTGTTCGCGGGCCGCATTATCTGTCTGTTTTCAAAACTGATTTAGGCCGCAGAAAAATGCTCACTCGGCCGCATGTTTGACATGGCTGCACATATAATGTATATATACAGGTTGATCAGCTAAGGATTGCTGGCGGCCATATCTCAAAAAGTAATAATCCTAGAATCTTAGGAAAACATTTTTTATCGGTAAATCGAAAAAACATTACAATTATTTTCAACTGTTTAAATCCAGGTGGGGGGCGTAATACAGATCGCGAAATTAATATTACGATTTAAATAAAAAACAAATGGTTATTATAAGATAAAAATAGATTTATTGTAATCATAAAACTTTTTTGTATTAACCGTTTTTTTCTAACTTGTCAAATAAGGGGTGGGGAAACGGACGAATGTTTGGTTAGAAAACAAGTCATAACGTTTTCTTGGATTAACCGATTTCAAAGAACTTGGTGTCATCTTAAAGGGCTTTTGTAAGGGCTTCTACTTAAATATTACAACTATAAATTCAAGCCTATTGCTGGTTGGTAGATGGCGTTTTATGACTAAGTCTTCGATTCTCATGATTTTCTCGAAAATTTTAAATACACTGGTATTTTTATTTTTAACCAGGAAGAAAGAGCGTAAAAAAGCGCATAAACTGGTGAAAACCGCTAGTCGATAACTTTTTTCGTATTTGAGTTATCTCCAAAAAACTTTATTTTTTAACGAAAAATAATTATAATTCCAATTTATTAAATTTTCCTGAATAGACTTTGGTCAAAAAACCCCCTGAAATGAACTAAATAAACCTTATTTTCGAACCTTACCTTATTTTAGAGTTCGAACATGTTCATAATGTTGACCATCCATTTCAATGCATTGGTTTAACCTACGGAGGGTTGATAATACTACTGTTTCTAATGTTGTCCTTGTTATGCTGTTAATGGCATTTTGAATTCAATCAGTCATATCTTCCCGAGTGGTAGGATGGGTTCTATACACAAAATCTTTAACTGTTCCCCACAAATAAAAGTCCAAACAGGTAAGGTCAGGGGACCTTACCTGTTTGGACCTCGGAAAGAGAGAGCCTGTTCCAAATTAACGATTGCGAAAAAGCCTGTCCAAATAATTTCGTACATTTTGGGGAAAATGAGCGGGGCAGCCATCATGCTGAAACCACATGTCTCTAATTATAGCAAGTGGTACATCTTCTAAGAGCTTCAGCAATGCGTAAGTAAATAATGTTCACCGTTCATATGATTTTCAAAAATATGTGGACACGCACCAGACATTATTGCTTTACCGGTGCTGGTTGTCTGGAAAGCCCTTGCAAAAGCCCTTTAAAATGGGGCCAAGGACTTTGAAATCGGTTCATCTAAGAAAAAGTTATGAGGTATTTTCTAATCAAACATTCGTACCTTCCCTTAGAAAAAAGCGGTTAATAGAACAAAGTTTTATTGTGATAAGTAATTTACAACAAAATTATTTTAACCAAATAATAACCATTTATTTTTTATTTAAACCGTAATATTAACTTCGCGGTCTGTGTTACGCTCTCTAGCGGTGGACTTACAAAACTAAAAATAATTTCCAGTGTTTTTTTGGCCAATTTACCCATAAATTTTTTTCCCTATATATATATATATATATATATATATATATATATATATATATATATATATATATATATATATATATATATATATATATATATATATATATATATATATATATATATATATATATATATATATATATATATATATATATATATATATATATATATATATATATATACATTTAGCATGTATATATATATATATATATATATATATATATATATATATATATATATATATATATATAATATGTTTTCATTCCGGGTGTACATCCGTTCATCACTGTCGTTCTGAAAAGGACAATTTTGCTGACGTTTCGCCAAAATCGCATGGCATTTTCGAAGCTTTCTGTTTCTTTCTTTCTGTTCTTTTCAGAACGAGAGTGATGAACGGATGAAAATACATCATATTTTTCCATCCGTGCAGAACTACGAATCAACACTATACACCTCTAGGGGGAGGAGACTTTCAAGGCAATCAGGATGTACGAGAAAGTCAGAGGTTAGAAAACTAAACTATTATGTGATTTGACCTTCCTAATTAAGTATCGTCATAGCGATTTACTTCCTACCTTTACACGGTTGTCCTACCATACTGAAACGAGAAAAACTAATACCATCCTCCAAAATGCCAGTAAAGCTTTATTAAGGGAAGAATTCCATCAAACTAGAAAACAACTAGTCGAGGTAGAGAAAGAGCTTTTAAAATTACACCTTAAATTAAGTAACTGCATTCATCCTTTATTGTGGAACAGTATAGAAACTTTGTCTTTTTGGTGGACAGAATCAAACAAAAGCATTAAGTCTGATAAATTTTCGAAAAAATATGACAATCTACTAAAGAAGTTAAGTCAATCACAAATCTGGTCATCAGACGCCGATAAAGTGGTTCAAAATATATCGTGCTACAATCTCTCTGAAAATGAAAAATCTGTGCTAAGTAAGGGTTTTAATTTTGCAGTAACCTCTAAGGGAATCCCTAAAGAAGAAATAATTGCTGGAGTTGAAGCTGCCCTCCTTGACTCCTCCGAAGAAATGAAAGCAGAGAAAATTCGACAGTAAGTGGCAAGAATTCTAAAATCACGCAAGCTACGTGAACCAAATCTAGATATTTCTGAACAGAGGGACCTAACAAACCTTCCTAGAAATAAAGACATCACAATTCTTCCATCAGACAAGGGAAATGCAACTGTAATTATGAATACTCAAGACTACACGCAAAAAATGCAGGACATCCTACAAGATAATTCTTATAAGCGTGTTTTAAAAGACCCGACGACGTACCTACAAAAAACAACAAAAAATAAAATTAAAAGTTCACCAATAGACATTATATGTAAAAAATTCAGAGCATTTTACCCGAATTATACGAGACGTCATTCTTGAAAAAGGCGACATCATAGCAAGCCTAGATGTGAAATCGTTGTATCCTAGTATTCCCATCGACGAAGCACTGGACAAGATTGCTATGAGCGAGGATTTTTTGGCCCATATAATACAACTGTCAGAGCATCGTTTTAAAAATACTTATTTCTCATTTAACGGGCAAATGTACAAACAAATAGACGGAGCTCCCATGGGATCCTCACTATCACCGGAGGTGGCCAATCTATTTATGATATATTTTGAGAAAGAAGCTCTTGAGAAAGCAAATCTGAAGCCCAAAATTTGGCTCCGTTACGTGGATGACATATTTATCATATGGCAATACAGCAATGCAGAACTTAACTTTCTAACTCACGTAAATTCAATACATCCTAAAATACAATTTACGCTAGAGTTAGAGGAAAAAAACTCCCATTTTTAGACGTTCTGTTTACAAAACGGGACAATGGACACATACCTTTATAGAAAACCAACACGTACTGACAGATATTTGAAAGCTGGATCATTCCACCATCCAGCACAAATCCAAGCCGTGGCCAATACCCTCATATCTAGATCCGTGCGATTAACTAATACACAAACGAGAAATGATGAACTTAATATAATATCTGGCGCTTTAAAGATAAAACGGTTACACAAAGCATGCCATAGATAAAGGCATTAATAAACAGGGTTCCCGAACAAACAGCAAATATTATGAACCCGGAAGACAACAAGTAGTCCTACCATACGTAAAAGGTACCACAGACCCAATTGGCAGGATTCTTAGAAAACACAATATACAAACAATGCATAAGCCACGAACAACCATAGGTAAACTACTTGGAAATCCAAAAGATAAAATAAAATTGGAAAACGTGCCAGGACTGTGAAAAGTTGTATGGTCGGCAAACAATCAGACGAATATCAGCAAGAGTAGAAGAACATAAACTCAGCATCAGAAATAAATAAACAACATCTGCCTTATTTTTACATCTTAAGGAAACAGGCCACAAAATAAACTTCGAAGGGTGTAAGGAGATTGCCAATATAGAGCACTATCGGACCAAAATAATCCGAGAAGCCATAGAAACAGAAAAACAAGGTGATTTAAATAAAACGGACGAATCATTAAAGTTACCAGCAGTATGGAAATCAATCATATATAAACCAAAAACCACAGAAAATCAAGCGGCATTAGTCTGACAACGTCCCGAGAATATAAACAATGACGCACGACCGTTTAGATACAACCTTCGGCCGAGGGTGGGGGAACCTCCGCTGTCACTAACACTTTTAGTCTTCAATCGGATGCGAAACACAAAGCTTCGAAAATGCCAAATGTTTTAATATCTTAATAATATTGTAATACCTTAATAATAAACTACGCTGTACAACATTTTGGCATTTGCCCACCCCCTGGGTGGTTTATTAACTTTTTTCTTGGATTTGTAAAGAATTTTATGGTTAAAGTTTATTCTCTTCATTTATGTCCGTATGTTTTTATTACCATACAGATGCAGACAGGGTCGGTTAACCTGCAAACTATATTACACGTAAAAACTTCTACCATCCTAGTAACCGTTGTTATAATATTAAAGTCCCGAAAAGCCAGTAGAATTTAGGATGCAATACAACACACCCACACGCGGACAGCCAGGGCTTATGGAGAAAATTGAATATAGCCTCAGATTTCTACAATTAAATAAACTTTATACTTCGCTTTCTTGTAATCCTTAACGCTGTTATGGTTTCCCTTAAAAGTGAAATGAAAGAGTTTTTTTTAGAACGTCAATAAACTTGAATTTTCAAATTTTTCTTAACTACTGCATATCTCGCAAATTTTCTTGTTGGGATTTACAAGCGAAAAGTAGTATTCTGTTAAAAAAAATAAAAATTCGAATACGTGTATCCGGATCGGTTACAAGACCCCTCCACCGGAGTAGAAGAAAATGGCAAACTAGTTTTTTTCTACAAGCGTGCGGAAAACTTTACTTTTCCGCACTCATTTTAGTTCATATACTTACTGATTTTAAATACTTAAACATATATTGATACGCTGATAGTTACCAAAATGATTTAAGAATATAAATTTGCTAGAATCCTGCTATAACAAAATATGTAAAACGTGTTTTAAGAAATTGTCTAATGGCTCTCGTATTATGCCTTATAAAATCAAGCAATAATAAACACCTGCTTTTTTTATTTGGCAATTTGAATCACCATAGACACAAAGTAAAAATAAAATGAACTTATTAAACATATGTTTAATTTGTCAGGGACTTATTTAACACTCAAAAATCTCATTTTTTTAACTATCTGTAGTTTGGTGGAACAATTCATAGCATATTTGCCATTATTCAAACAAGAATGACTTTAAACTCAGAATTTTGTTAAATTCTGACTTTAAACTCGGAATTTAGCTAAATTCTCGGAATTTGTTATTCATTGTCAATCAAAACCAATTTTGCTGTCGCTGATTTTTGTCGTAGTAAAACTTGAGTAAAAGTGTTTTTAATGGATTTTTCGGATGAAGATTTGCCAGAGTCAATGGTGGAAGCAGCAAAAATTTTATCAAAAAAAGAAATTTCTAAATTTATAAATAAACCGCAAACTTTAATCTGGATTTAAGCAAGTTTTTTTAAACTCACGGCATATTTAAAAAAAAACAAAATGTTGGATTTAGACCAAAGAGGGCAAAATTTTTGTTAAAAAAAGAAATTTCTAAATTTATAAATGAAGCGCCAAATATGGCGAAATTTATCTCCATATTCAAAAAAAATTAAAGTAGATACTATATTTGGTTTGGCAAAAAGGGCGCATGTCTAGTGAAAGAGAAGATGGAAAAAAATGTACCTCCAATTAATTTAAAAAGTATTCATGTTGTTAATAATAATTAATTTGTGATTATGTATTTGATATAAATAAACGCTTCTTTTTAACTTTTGTGTTTATTAGTTTACCTATGCCTATTAATTTCAAAATGTATAACGTAATGGTTTTTGTAATAAATTTATGAAAGACTAAAAATCCGACATGCCACTCTAAAGATGGTTTAGTAAAACTGTTATCGTGAAAAAAATCAACCCCTTGTTACACATATTTATGTTTTAGCGCCCCTACATGCCAAAGGATGTGTTTTGTCAATTCTGTCGGTCTGTCTGTCGGTTTGTCTGTCTGTTTGTCGTTCTAGGGAATAACTTAAAAACTACTATCAGGTTATTTCAAACTTTAGTCGAAAATTAAGGGCCATATGATGATGCCTGGGATATTTTTGGTGAAAATCCAATATGCCGGAACAAGATGGCGACCTATTTACTTCAAATTTGGAACAAAAATTAAGTGTTTACATGGGATAGCATTGGTAACATTTTGTTATGAATATAACATAGCAACATAGAATGGTGGGCTAACACAATATTTAAAAAAATCAGCATGAAAAAACTATTTATCTGTGGAAGCATTAAATGTGATATAAAAATAAACTGGTAAAGTTGTGAACGAATTCAAGATAGTGTAACAAAACGGTAGCCAAATAGATTTTTTTTAATCAATGTAAACGAAATAATTATATTAGTGAGATATACAGGGACAAATTCAACATGTTGTCAATGTAAAAACTACTTTATTATTTGGCTTTTTTGATGGGTACCTGAAAACACTACTTTTTAATTAGCATATTATTATTGAACAGAAACTTACTGACTGTTTTACAATTTACTTTTGTTTTCCTTCGAATGTCTTGTTTAAGATTATTTTTATAAATTTGTGATTATGTTCACATACCTATACAGGGTGTTTCCTAAACATTGGTAAAAAATTCGTAGGGTGATTCCTAAGGTATTTCTATGAAAAAAAGTTATTACAAACATTTGTCAAAAATGCTTCCTAAGGGAGCTACGCCCCTTCAAATGGGGCACCCTGAAGACGGTTTTTCCTCCATATTTCCGAAACCGTTCATACAAAAATCATGAAAGTTGGTACATCGTACAAACTTTGAATGCTGAATCAGAATTTGAGCCCAGAGTATCAAAATTTTAATCAGGGGTGTACCATACCGGGGAGGTTGAGGGTAAAAACAACCCCATTTTTTATGACATACTTACTTTACATTCTGATATCCTGATATGATACCTGGAGGTTTTTTTACGTAAAAAAGGTACTCTTAGTTAATATCAATAGGGATAGTAGTTTTCGAGAAAATCGCAATTTTCTACAGTGATGCATCGGCACCCTAAAGACGGGTTTTCCTCAAAATTATTGAAACCTCTCACCGTGAAATATTGAAATTTGTGATACTGCATAAATTTTGACGCCAAATTAGATTCTGAGCTGAGAATTCCCAAAAAAAAAATTATCGGAGGCGTATCATACTTAAGTGGTTAGGGTTAAAAATAAACCCAATTTTTTGATGATTAGACTCTTGAAGAATTTTTACGTGAAAAAGATACTCTTGATATTCATTGGGCTAATCATTTTCGAGAAAATTGTATTTATCTGCTGAGAAATTTACAGTTAGTAAGTATGTGTTGGGTAGATCTCATCTAAATGAAAAACTAAATGTGCGTTAAAAAGATATTCATTCTAGAGATCAACGAAGAAAAGTAATTGAAGACTTGAAGTAAATAACGGGCTAAGTGCCAAAAAATCTGAAATTAGTTTTATTTGCTTAACGTGGTCTATGTACCATTGCCTTTAACGTGAATACCGGGCATTATTTCATAGTTAAGTGACTTTGACATAGTGTCATTATTTGTCAATAATAAATCAGTCGGAAATTAAAATATAAAATGCGTTTTTATCTTTTATTAACATTCCGATAGAATAATATTTTCAAATCATAGCAGACTGGTGCAGATATCGGAAGTAAAGTTAGTTTAAATCTGAATCTTCTTTCTTTTTGCTAGTGAAGTTTTTCATCATGAATCGCTATACTAAGCTGAAATGACTGATATGCATTTCTTATATGGACTTGCGAATGGTAATGCTTTAGAGGCTAGGAGGTTGTACATTGAACGATATCCTAACCGTAATGCTCCTGACAGCAGAATGTTCCAGAGAATACATCAACGACTTCATGAGACAGGCACATTGAAACAAAATAGAGGACCGGGAAGACCCGTGACAGCAAGAACGGTGGAAATCGAAGAAAATGTTCTGCATATAATAGAGGAAGATCCAGGTACTTCCACTAGAAAAATTGCGGGTGCGTTGAATATCAGTAATAAAACTGTGTGGACAATTCTTAAAGACAATTTGTTGTATCCATATCACATACAACGAGTTCAGGCACTTCTCCCTACTGATTTTCCTCCACGCATCCAATTTTGTCAACGGCTTTTGCAGCTATTGGTTCAAATCTCTCAGCTGCTGTCGTTGATTCTTTTTACCGATGAAGCGCATTTCTCAAAAACTGCAATCATGAATTTTCATAACAATCATGTATGGACTGACGAAAATCCGCATGAGATACGTGAAGATCGTTTTCAGCATCAGTTTTCTTTAAACGTTTGGATGGGAATTATTGGTGACTGACTGATTGGACCAGTATTCCTACCAGAAAGACTCACCGCCGAGGTTTATCGAAACTTCTTCGAAGAAACCCTACCTAACTTCCTTGAGGATGTACCATTGGCAACGCGAGATGCAATGTGGTTTATGCACGATGGTGCGCCAGCGCATTTTAGTATGGCAGCTCGTGAGTGGTTAACAGCAACATATGGAGACCGCTGGATTGGTCGGGGTGGACCTCACTTATGGCCTGCTCGGTCTCTGGACTTAAACCCTTTAGATTATTTTCTATGGGGTCATCTAAAGTCATTAGTTTATGTCACACCAGTGGAAAATGTGTACGATTTAAGAAATCGTATAATTGCAGGTTGCAATGCGATAAGGAATACCCCTGCCATATTTGAAAGAGTTCGTCAGTCAATGAGGCGAAGACTAGATTCATGTATCCTAGCAGATGGTGGTCATTTTCAACAATTTTTGTGAAGTAATACGAAAATTAAATTAATGAATATTTCGATAATAAAATAGTTTGTATTATTCTTGTTTTTAGAAAAGCATTTCTATCACCCTCTGTTTTCGATACTAAGGACTCTCCAAAAAAATATCAAACGACAAAATACTTACTGCTTACCTATGTATTCTTAAAGGGGTAAATAACGGCGTCGACGGAATAAATTGCAATTTTCTCAAAAACTAATAGCCTAATCAATGTGAACCAGAAGTAGTATCTTTTTTACGTAAAAAATATTCAAAGATCTAATTCTAAATTCAAAATGTCAAAAATAAATTACTATCAAAAAATTGGGTTCTTTTTAACCCTAACCAATTCAATATGATAAGCCTCTGATAAAATTATCAAAGTTTTATAGCTCAGAATCTAATTTGGCGTCAAAAGTTTATGCAGTATCCCAAATTTCAATATTTCACGGTGAGCGGTTTCAATAATTTTGAGGAAAACCCGTCTTTAGGGTGCCGATGCATCACTGTAGAAAATTGCGATTTTCTCGAAAACTACTATCCCTATTGATATGAACTAAGAGTACCTTTTTTACGTAAAAAACCTCCAGGTATCATATTATGATATCAGAATGTAAAGTAAGCATGTCATAAAAAAATGGGGTTGTTTTTACCCTCAACCCCTCCGGTATGGTACACCTCTGATTAAAATTTGATACTCTGAGCTCAAATTCTGATTCAGCATTCAAAGTTTGTACGATGTACCAACTTTTATGATTTTTGTATGAACGGTTTCGGAAATATGGAGGAAAAACCGTCTTCAGGGTGCCCCATTTGAAGGGGCGTAGCTCCCTTAGGAAGCATTTTTGACAAATGTTTATAATACTTTTTCATAAAAGTACCTCAGGAATCACCCTACTAACTTTTTACCAATGTTTAGGAAACACCCTGTATAATATAATACGTGGTAAACCCAATCTATCTATATCAGCATAACATAAAATACCCACCGCGAATTTCATATGCATTTTCCATACCGTCCCCTAGGACAATGAAGGCAATAGATAAAGTACCTCACGAGGTCACAAAAAGCGAAAACGTTTATTAGCCCCGTTAATTTCCATTAAGAAGTGATAGCGGCCTCGATATGATTCCACGTCGGTATTGGCAATTTCGTCGAGTTGGCGCGGACGCGACTTCCGAGAACAAAAACGTGTTACGAATTTTTCCAACCACTTTGCGAGAAGCAACGCCGCGCCGCGCCCGCCGTCATTTAAACCGAAATTAAAAACGTCTAGCCTGAAGTCTTAATTAAATGTTGGATTGGCGGCGCTGAGCCTAGGATTTACTTACGATAAATTTAATGTAATGAAGGAGAGTGAAGTGGTAATGCCGCCAATGAATAATGAAATTCGCGAGCAAATTAGGTTGTTTTGGTAAACAGTATTTTAAAATTTAGAGGAAAGGAAAATTAGAAACTTTATTGGGAACTTTTTGTTCTTTTTTATTGTTTATATTTTGTTTTCATAAATTTAACTTATCTAATTTTTTGTTAGTTGGTCACGGCACTGCAGTCTTCGGTGAATACACAACGGCGAGCAAAGTAAAGTGCGGGACATTAAAGAAAACCGGGCGGTCCTTAAAATAAAGGTTCATAGTCTTAAGCAAGCGGAAAAGTAAAATTTGCGTACGCAAATAATTTTTATGTTATTTTATTTGTTGTAATAGTTTGCCGCTTCACCTAAAAAAAACGGATTATCATACAAAGATAAAATTGACGATGGTGAGTTTCAAGTAATTCGACGAACAATAGAGGATTTTTATATAAACTTGAAAAAGGTTCCGACCTGCAAACCCCTACTTCGTGCTGTAAAGAACAAAAATACGTTCGGGTATAAAACCTTAAATCGGCTTTAACGATCAAATGGTTTTGTTTGGCGCAAGTGCCAAAATAAACGAAAATTGTTCATTGAGAGACAAAATATTTTTCACTGGCGGGTGAAATATCTATCAACTGTAAGGTAATATAGGCTAGACGAAACCTGGGTAGATAATGATATGACAGTGAACAAATGCTGGCAGTGAAAGTGTTAGAGGTGTTGTTCAGGGAATCCGCTCTAGTAGTAGCTTTATTATAGTTCATGCTGGTTCAGAAGCCGGATTTGTTCCAGGTGCTGCTTTAGTTTTTCGCTCGGGACTAACAACTGGAGACTATCATGGACAGATGAATAGAGATAATTTTGAAAAGTGGTTGCTCGAGAAGCTTCTGCCTAACATTCCTCCCAAATCAGTCGGGGTAATGGATAATGCGTCTTATCATTCTCACGTAGAAGATAAAGCGTCAACTAAATACTCTACAAAAGCACATATGATATTGTGGCTTAAATCGAACAATCTTGTATTTGATCCAACATGGAGAAAATATCAATTATATGAAGTAATATCAGCCAACAAGCGTAGAGAAAAAAAGTATAAAATTGACGGTCTTTTACGTAACTTCGGTCATATACCTTTTCCATGCATATGTGACCTCAATCCTATTGAACTTGCGTGGGCAGGAGTAAAAAAATATATTCGAGAGCGCAACACCGTTGAACTTTCAATTAAAGATTTAAATAAAATAACATTGGAAGCGATTGACTTAATATCGGCTGAAAATTGGAAATCGTATGTTAAATATGTTCGTTCTATTGAAGATAAATACTGGAAAGTAGATGGCAAAATTGAAACCGTTATTGATGATTTAGTTATCACACTGGGATCTTCAAGTAGTGACGATGAAACCTCATCATTTTCAGAGGCAGATAACGATTTAGAGGGAATCAAAACATTGGACTCACAGCCGTCAACCTCAAAAATGGCTTAGTTTTTTTTCATATATTTTGTAAAATTGTTCATAAGGTAGCTATCAATAAACTGCTTTAAAATAATTAATTTTCTGTTCAATACCGGGTGTCAAAAAATATCTAAT
The DNA here is from genome assembly GCA_030620095.1 of Kuschelorhynchus macadamiae. Taxonomy (NCBI): domain Eukaryota; kingdom Metazoa; phylum Arthropoda; class Insecta; order Coleoptera; family Curculionidae; genus Kuschelorhynchus; species Kuschelorhynchus macadamiae. The sequence continues at coordinate 3,418,868 of JAUTXW010001600.1, forward strand.
ATTGCAATTAATATTTGAAAAACTACAGAACTCATATTTTTCCAAAATTAACACATCAATCTAGTTATAGTAGGGGAGCCAGCTCTGATTCTAGTAAACAAGATTTATCAAAATTTTAACTTATGCAGTTCGACTTTGGGCTATTCGGGTATGCCAAAGGTGACCGTTTGTCTCCGTCTGTCATATTAGTTTGTACAGTGGGCGTCATTGCGAAGTACTATACAGGGCGTTTCCTAATTGCGTGCTAATATTAAAGGGGGTGATTCTTGGACCTTTTTAAGATAAAAGTTTAATATGAACCTAAAAGTCCTACCTTTGGAGATACAAAGTTCTAAAAAATTTTTTTCAAAATCCTAATTCTGATGCTATTATAGATAAATAACTGTGTGAAATTAGATACACGTCTTTTATGCATAAAAGAGCATTTTTTATTAACAATCAATTTTTGAAATGTCTACCAGCAGCGTGCATATGTAATTAACCAGGGTCAATCCGTATGCTCCTTAATGCATAGAAGACGTGTATCAAATTTTATGCAGTTGTCTACAATCGCATCAGATTTGGGATGAAAAAAAATGTTTTTTTTTAAACTTTACCATCCTGTATCTCAAAAGTTAAGACTTTTGGGACATAAAAACACTCCTTTAACATCAGCACGCAATTAGGAAACGCCCTGTATAGTACTTCACAATGACGGCCCCTGTATAAAGTAATATGACAAACGGAGACAGACGGCCACTTTTGGCATACCCGAGTCGCCCAAAGTCGAACTGCATAAATTAAAATTTTGATAAATCTCGTTCACTGGATCTGATGCTGGCTGCCCTTGTAAAATCTGGACTTGTAAATCGTGTATCACTGTACTGGGTGGTCCAATAATAGTGGACGTAGGCAGTAGCCCGGGAACAGTTAATGACAGAACTGAAGAAAAAATATATTTATAGGTAAATCGATCAAGAAAAATCAAAATTAAATCATTTTAAAATTCGAAAGTTCGCCGTTTTTGCAACACAAAAGAGATATTGAAGTACGGTACACGAAAGAAAACAGACAGATATAGATAAAGGTTCATTAAGCATAGTTTATTTTTTTAATTTTCTGAAGTGCCTATAGTCAAAAAGAGTGCCATATTATTTAAAGAACGACGGGACGACACTGATTTAAAGAGATTTCTTGACCGACCTTCCTAAATCGATTGACTCCGCCCGATTTTCTTTCGTGTCCCGTACTTTATTTAAAGAGGAAATCATGATTATAAGTCATTAAGATCTATGTATCTATCATCCGAATGTATCGTCGAAATAATAATATAGTCATTTCAGCAGGAATTTGAAGCACAACAGTTTCATATATAACTTTTCCCATAGAACTCAATTCCGCCTTCGGAATTAGTATACAGTGTCAGGTCAAAAAGTTATCGGACCCTACTTTATTTTTTTAAATGGAACACCTTGTATATTTATATACTATAACCTTTGTCTTTTTTTACCCTTTCAAAAATATATAATAGTCTTCACTTTTTCTCAGAAACACGCAAATAAATGACAATTTTCCGAAATTAAATGCGTAATTTAATAGCAGGCCATGAATAACAATAATACAGAATTGAAAGTTACATATTGTCATTGAAATGGAGAGAGAACTGGAATGCTGACGCTTCGTTCAGAACGCGAGCTCAGATGTTGGAAGAGTGCCGCTGCTAAAGAAGGGTGTGCCGTTTCTCTCTAACACATGGTGTCTTATGACCGATCAGAGACAATTGTTAAAAAAAATCAAATTGCGAATGCTTATATGAGGAGTATTTTTTATAAAAACAGTGGGATAAAATTTGAAATAAAAATGAAAGCAAATTTTAACGTGAAATAATTGTAGAGATTATAACATTATTGTGTAACACAAGTAATAAAAATAAATGTACTTTACGCTCTACTGTCTAAAAGTAATTTTCTTTACGCACTAGTGCCTAAAAGTTATATTTTACCAACTGTACGGCGAATAAAGTGAGCATTTTGGGGTGGGTGGTGGGAAAACTAATTTTTGTTTTAATAACTTCTTTATTTCAAAACAATATTACACATTATAAAACACAATAGTTTTATGCAGTTTTTGTCTTATATTAGCCTTATCACCAAGCATGCGAATTGCTTTCTTTTTACAATATGTTAATATGCGCATATTTGCGTACGTATTTGCAATAAATTTAACAGCTTGCATTTCATGCAAATCTTCCTGCATGTCGATAACACGGTGAGATGGAGTAAATTGACTGATCAAATTATTATCAATAAAATGTTGTAAAACTAATATTATAATTCTTTGTCTGAAGTTGCATTTATTTATATAATCACCATTAATTTCAGCTCTAAATGCTCTACAAGCCTTAATTTTTACGCCGAATAGCTTAAAGCCATAAATCTAAACGCTGTTTATTCTTTACGGGAAATCTACAACAAAAAAAAAACATCAAAAAAGAGGCAAAATGCGACAAATAGGTACCTTTCAATATCATTATATTATAACCTATAATAATACTTGACACTTTATTTGAACAACTATATAATTAATTATTGCGTCCTTGTGAAATTTTTTGGTTCTGTTTGGAGTCCATTCGTTTTGACATCAATACACACAACAGGATTTCACCATTTTTATATAAAACTGGGAAAAATCAATAATATGCTAATGAAACATCGGATCAGTACATTTGCTGATAGGTGGGGAATAAAGACAGGTAATCCCGCGAAAGCATCGCACTCGTTCTAACTAGGCGGATCACGTTTACAACGAACGGCAGGCAAGAGAACGCATTCCAGTTCATTCTCTTCATTTCGATGCATATTGTTAAAGAAGAATAGAATACCTTGCATACATGTTATTAAGATTTTTGTTGTCTTTTGGTGATTGTCCCTGATGATTGTCGGGCCTGGTAGAATGTTTATTGTTTATTGTTTTTTGTTTTATTTATGTCTATTTATTTATTTATTTGTTTATATGCTATTTAAATTCTATTTATTTTGGTATTGATTAGTTTGGTTATATTATTTTATTTTATTTATTCATTGACTATAATTTAATTTTATTGTAAATTTCTTGACGATTCTATGTACGAAATGTATGATTTTCTAGTAATATATCCTATTCTATTCTATTCTATTCTACGGGTATCTTCTTATATAAAAATATCTATAGAGCTTTTTAATAACAGTAGATTTGTAAGAGCAGTTTTATAGCATAAAGTAACAATATAACAATCACACAAAAATAACATTATTAAAAAAAAGAAAAAGCAAATTTTTAAAGGTGATGTTTAAATTGACGATCATTCTCTCTAATGCAAAATTATCACATTTTTGTAATTCTTGGAATATCGTTAAAAAAAGTTTCATTCGCAGATTTCGAAAGGCTAAATGAATTGCCTCCCGAAGTTCCCATATCGTGTTTTATATACTTCACTTTGTATATAGCCCCATAAAAAAATTTAAAATAGAGAGATCTGGAGATCACGGAGGCCATTGGTACCTATTCATCTTAGAGGAAGTTGTTATCAAGAAATTCCTTTAAGAGCCCAAAATTGTTGGGCCACCATCTTGCTGTAGGTAAATAGCATTAGCAGTTCTGGAATAACTTCCTCAAGGATTTCTAGGTATCTATGTAGTGCAAGACCTCCTTCAAAAATCCTATAGACTATATGTTTGCCCAAAATAAAACGTGACACCTCACACACAACTCCAAAGCTTCCATGTTGTGCCCTTTCAAAATTAAATGCTGATTTTCACTATGTAAGTTCCGGGTATTGTGACGATTAAAAATTCCCGCACTTGAAAAAAAGCATTCGTTTGACATAACAAGTCTGCCGAATAAATCGTTAGCATAATTTTTGCCAATACCACTAGCAAAACAGTCCCGGGCGCTCGGTATCGCCAGGATGCAAATGTTGCACTATATTAAATTTGTATGGAGGATACTTATATTTCTTCAAGATTCTTTGACCGTCAGTTTTTGGCACACCAATGTCCTCTCAATTTTTCTACATGAGGACGAAGGTGTTGCTTCTATATATCCCAAAACATCTATACCTTTTTTTTCCTGTTCTCTTTGTTGTATGTTTTACGATCCAGGTGCTCAAATAAATTTGCTTTTAAACGAGCAAATATCTCAAAAAACTGTTGCCTTCTTTCTGGATATCTAACAAGCACAATCGTATCAAAATAATACAGATTTTCATAGCCATAATATCTTACTTACTTTTGGAAATATAAATCCGAGGCTCCTTGAGAATTTTCATTACTCTGTATAAAACATACCAGCAGAATATTTGACATAAACAATAGGCATAGCCTACTATTGAAAAAAATTGTCATTTATTTGCGTGTTTCTGAGAAAAAGTTATATTATATATTTTTGAAAATATAAAAAAAAGATAAATTTTATAGTCTATAAATATACAGGAGGTTCTATTTATAAAAATAAACTAGGGTCCGATAAATTTTTGACCTGACCCTGTATACTAATTCCGAAGGAGAAATTGAGTTCTATGGGAAAAGTTATATAAAAAACAGTTTTCAGAAGTATCTGATAGTTCGAGGGGTGCCTGAAAACGGAAAAGTAGCAGAATGCCGCAAAAACCTCAACTTTCTATCTATAAAAATTACGGAGATACCCCGCAAAGTACCCAAAATGGGACACCCTGTACATGTGACAGTTCTAGATACTTCGTTGGAATCTTGTCTGGAAGTGTCTCTTGAAGCTCCAATTTGGAATGTATTCACATCCCCATATCTAAACATTTTTTCGGCTATAGTTTTTTTATTATTTATGGAGTTTTTGACGTGTCCCTCGACGATTCCATCCTCCATGTCTTTTTAAAACATCAACAGATGCACCAGCGTCAGCTAATAAAGAGGCAGATGTTTGTCAAATACACTGTTCAGTATATAATGACGGATTTGGTAGATTTAAGAACGCTGCTACTTTCTGGGGTAGTTTTCTAAACGTATCTTTACCAACTGACTGTTTAGTACAATAATTGTTTTGGTAACAAACGAAAAATCGCAAATGAGGGGTCTCAGCTTTTCTTAACCCGGCGACGGTACGGTGGGGCTTAATTACATAAGTGGTACGGTGGGGTATGAACAAAATAAAGCTAAGTAGATGGATTAAATATTGTTATTTATAATATTAAAGTCGTTTTAAATGTTTATTCTAATAAATACTAGGTACTTATTCTTTTAAAAAGTGTATGGTAACAAAAAATAATTATTATTATGAAAAATACTTATACACACAAAGATACTAATAGGTACATATTATAAAATAAAACAAGTTCAAAATTTACGCTGCATTTTGTTCAAAACATGTGTCACAAGTTACTGTTGCATGTTGCATGCATACAAACTGATCGCACCGAACACAAGTGTAAAACGATTTTCTATCCTTATTACGTTCACAGGAGTGACACCTTCCCGATTTGATCTGCTTTTTGCCCCGTGACTGGCTATTGTGTTCTTTATTAGAAGAACCAGAAGATCCAGCAAATTCACCAATCTTTCTCTTCAGTCCAATAGGGAGTCTTGGATTAGTTTGTCGAATCTTCAAATATGGTGTAATTAATGCCAAAGACAACTCTTTCATGAATAGACGACGCTTCGTGGAGCTTGGGCAATTAGAATTGAAGATTACAAAAGCATTGATTGATGCCGTATTTAGTAGGGAAAAAAATACCGTCAAAGGCCATCTGCGACTATTACGCGATACATTATAGTTGCTGGCAAGCTCATCAACCACATCTACACCTCCTTTCGTTAAGTTATAAAAGGTGATGATCTCTGGTTTTTGGTCGCTACCAGTTTCTACATCAATTGTATCACTGTGATGTAGGGTGGATAGTAATAAAACATTCTTACCCTTCTTAGGAACATGCGAGACGAGAGTAACATCTCTCTGGAAAGCAAATATGGATGACCTTTCAGCCCTGTTTTTGATTTGCAAAAGTTCGGTTGGTATTTCTCTTTTATTTTTACGTAAAGTGCATACGGAGGTAAGCTTTTGTTCTTGTAATATTCTGGTTGAGAGTGAATAGCTTGCAAACCAATTATCATATGTTATGTTCCGGCCTGACTTTTGAACAGGCTTACAAAATCGTAAAACAATATCTTCTGGTTTGTTACTGAAATCAAATGGACCAGCTGGTTATTTACCAACGTACACTTCCTGGTTTAAAACGTAAAATGTTCGAGCGTCCACCAAAGCAAAAATCTTAATGCCATATTTGGCGGGTTTGTTCGGAATGAACTGCCGAAAGCTGCAACGCCCTCTAAACGATTCTAACTTCTCATCTATAGTTAAATATTCACCAGGAGTGTAGATTGCCACACAATTTTCAACAAACATATCAAACATTGCTCTAATGGGTGCAAGTTTATCTAATTGGCGTCTTTCTTCTCTGGTTTCACTGTTGTCAAATCGTAAGCATTGTAATAAAATACTAAACCGTTTTTGGCACATTGTTGTTCTAAAAATGTCTACTTCTAAGCCGTCTGTAGCCCATAAGTCATCTATGTTTAACCTTGCCGACTTTATAACACCAGAAATGTAAAGAAGGCCTAATAGAGCTTGAAGTTCTTCAAGTGTCGTATCTTTTGTTAGGTGCTGTGTATCAGGTCTATTGTAGTTTCGTGCTTTTTCTCTCAACTTGTAGTTTGTATATTTTACAACGTCGTTAAGCATTGCATCGGTAAAAAATAATTTCCAGCATTCTAAGGGATCTTTGATACTCTGAAAATTCAGATCTCGTTCTTACAGCCAAGTTTCCATGTTTCTTAGACCATTTTGTAATACCATCTTTGCCAAGGTAGTAACCCTCTATATCGCTATTAGGTTCAATAGTTGAGGAGTTTACATTTAGTAGATTATCTTCGTCCTCTATTTCTTGCTCTGTGTCTGAATTTGCTGATCGTTCGCTGACGTTATCGTCCTCCGCTTCTGAACCGGATTGCTCATCTTCTTTTGAAGGATTTTCGGCGGTTTTTTCGTCCTCGCTGTCTTTCCAGAGCTTTAAAAGTTTTGCTTGATCTTTCTCATAATATGACATACTGGAAAAAACGTTCAATAAACACAAACTTATAAAAATACAATATAAACCAACTTACTTTGAAAAATATTCCAAAAATAAATGAAAAGATTAACGTGTCGCGTAACCGGTACGGTGGGGTATGGATAAGCACAGTCGCGTTCTTAAGCTTCTTACGCCTATGACGGTTGTGCCACTACTAAAATTATAACGTACATACATAGGATACTCTTTGGAACGAAGGTACACGAGCTCTCTCGAAGATGTCGCAACTTGTTATTTTGTTGCGCGGCGACAAAGTACGCTGGGGTATATTATACCCCACCGTACCGACGCCGGGTTAAAGCCATATACTTGCGGCAGATTTCAATAAAGTTGACAGTATTTCTACCTGAATTTTAACAATGAAATTTCTATCAATTTTGTTGTTGGTATTAATAATATTAATCATAATTCAGTGATCCAAATCAGTTACATCTTTCACCGTCAACTCAACTATCTCCTTCCTTCTACAAGCACCTGTTACACAAAAATAAGGGCTACGTTGATTATTAACCTTTAACTACCGAGCATGGTTTTACCTATATTTTAACTGACCATGGGTCAGATTGAACCATGCTTTTTTTACTTTTTAATTAATTTTAGAAAAAAAAACTTAATCACACTTTTATTTTATTATATTTTTTATTAATTTAGACACTTTCGAAGGAAAAAACATGAACAATTTATTAGAACTAGTCAATACAAAATAAAACTTTTTTAGAATGCAGAGCTTTAACTTAAAACTAATATTTCATATTTTATTTTTAACTTGTAAAGCTATAACAAAACTAGAAAATATTAAACATATACTTAAAAGTATAAAAACTGGCAAGCCACTTTGGCGCATTAATTTTTTTAAAACATTTTGTAGTATTTTAGCTACGTTATATACAATTTTTGCAAATATTTGAGCAACAATCACTGCATATGGTGCGTTTTTTTTCCTTTTTAGTTGGACAGAGATAATATCGTTTTCTTTTAGGTAATGTCGAAGCTGATGATGTAGCCACCTCCCCAGTGGCGGCTCGTGAGTATATTGAAGGGTGAGGCTACATGAGGTTAATTTTGTTTAAATGTGAATAAATTTCCACGTCACCCATGAGGTATTATTCTGCGACGCGTTGACCTTTTTTTTTTATGGAGGTCATCGCCAATAGCCCTACTAAACCATTAAAAACTAAAAAAATAAACTCTAAAAAAAGTAAATAAAAAGTAAACAAAACAAGTAAAATATGTACACCTATCACTAAAATATAGCGGTGATTGCGATAATAAAAACATAATTTAGTTTATTAAAACTTAAAATAAATAGTTGTATGAAATAAGATAAAAAAACTACTTTTTGTACATTAAATCTATACGTCTGTCTTTTAAGGTTGCAAATTTATCTATAATTTGGTCGTAAAAGTTTTGGTCTTCACTAAGTTTTGACAGTAATTCCTGCTCTATTGATATCATTGCTAAACCCGAAAGCCGTTCTTGTGTCATTGTGTTTCTTAGGTAGGTTTTGATCCGTTTAAGACATGAAAAATTTCGTTCGGCCGATACACTTGTTGCGGGAATAGTTAAAACTAAATTAAAAAGCTTATATGCTTCCGCAAAAATTGCTTTAAAATCTTTAAATAACAAAGCTAGACTTTTTTCGACATCTAAATTTGAAAATTGTTCATCCCTATACAATACAGAAAGCTCATTCTTTAATCTATCTCTGTCAAAAATGTTTGGATAATTTTTTAATAAATTATTTAATAAGTCGTCTGGAAAGCATTTAACATATTCCGAATATTTTGTGCAATCGACTAAAGCAAAGAAATTTAAATTATTTAAATTTTCAAACCGCGTCCCTAATTGAAGAATTATACAATCTATTATTTCGAAATATAATATTTTATATTTAGTAAAAATATCAAAGTCGCTAGAACATTGCCCTCGACGTGTGTTAGTTGGCAGAATAGTGGCTTTTTTAGCAATATTTAAAAGTTCTTTGAAATGGTCCTCGTTCCTAAATTCAATAATTCGTTGCTTGGCAAGGTTTATTTGCGAAATGCAGTAATTTATATCTAAATGCTTTAACTGTAATATTTGAAACAGTACATCAGTGCAACTAAAAATTTGTTTATAAATATGCGTTAAAAGGCAAAATTCGAAATCATTAAAATGCTTTAGAAATCCTTTTGCACCATTAATAGATTCTGTTCCAGAACTTAAGTCATTAATAATAGTTTCAAATACTATAATTAAATTGTCCCATTCATTAGCCACTAAGTTTAAAATTTTAGGCCGTGTATACCATCGCGTTTCTACAGCTCGCGGAATTCTTTTACCTACTATTAGATTAAGCACAAAAGACCGTTTTGGTGATTGGTGCAAATAATTTGGTATTCCTAATAAAGTGGCAAAAAATATACGACTTTGGGTAATCAGTTTTGTTCCCTGTTGTAAAACTAGATTTAATCTGTGGGCGCAACAATGAGTAAACATAGCTAAAGGAGCAATAGATCTAACTTTTGTTTGAAGCCCATTTATTTCACCTGCCATAACACTAGCCCCATCGTAACACTGCACGACCAATTTATTTTTAAAGTCATAAGGCTCTAAGCTGTTTTGTATTAAATGAAAAAGGCTCTCTGCTGTTCTATTATCGCTAACGTCAAAAAATCCTAAAAATCTTTCTTTTAAAGATCCGTTGGTCACATACCTAACTGTTATCGAACACTGTGATTTTTCTGTTATATCAGTACTATCATCCGCAATTACGCCAAAAAAACAACAATCGGTGTCATTGATTTCTTTTTTTATATATTCTTGAATATAGTCATGTATGCAACCAATTAGTTCATTTTGTATAGTCTTAGATTGTCCCGTAAAAATATTACTAAATTTAGCACAATGTTCAATAAGTTCGGCATTTCTTTTTATTAAGCATGCAAATATTTCCTTAAAATTGCCACGGTTAAAAGAATCTGTTGTTTCATTATTTTTTTGTTTACCCAAAGTAATAGTAACATCAATTAAATAATTTAATAATAAACGGTTTTTTCGAACATTTTCATTATAAACAATTTTATTAAGACTTGCATTTTCTTGTAGTGCATCCGCAATAGTCGCCCTATTTTGCTCCAGTCTTGTAAGTGCTACCGAATTTTTAATATGCTCTGTTGAACTTTCATGCGATTTTACTGCTCGTGAAAAATTTTTTAAATACGAATATCCGCCCCCTGAACTCCAATTATTTTTGACGCAACCTAATAAAATACAAGGCCAACAATATAAGCTTTCTTTATAAATACTTTCACATAGCCACCTATAAGTTTCGTACCAAGATATTTGAAAAGTTCTTGAATATTTTTTACCTTGCCTCTTATCGTTAAATATTGCTAAAATTTTCGGCGTCGGACGGCTACCTAATATCTATTTCTTTTCAGTTTCGCTTCTTCTTAAAAAAGGCGTTTCAATTAATGAAGCAATAATGTCGTGAATAGGATTCATTTCAAAAGCAAAAAGCAAATACAAAAAATGGAACGGTCCAACTTACCAAATCAAAACAAAACAAAAACTTACTCACGCGTATTTATTCACCTTAAAAGACAGAACGCCCTCAATCAGCGATTATCGCAATCTATTTCCTATTTCTTTCTCAGCCGCACGCACCACGCAAAAAGAAGCCGTTGGAATATTTCGCTAGTCATGTGATTTAAATAACCAATAAAAGCATATCCAAGCTACAGATTTATCGCCTCAAGAATGCAATAGAAAACGCGTGCATCGGCAATCGCCATCCCGCTCTGTCGTAATCAGGTGACTCGCCGGCATCGGCACCGGCCGTTGATAAATAGGTCAGAAGTCGAAACTTTCCAAGCTAAAATTATTTCGCCTCATTCGAGAGCACTTTCTTTAGGAATGGGTTTGCACGGTCGGTTTTTTGATGTGGTCAGAATTTATTTGCTAAAATATTTATTATGGGATTATATTTTGTTTTTTTTTTAATGTTATTATGTTGTAAAACTGTTAAAAAGTATATTTCTAATTGGTAATAGATAAAAAGTTATATAAAAAAATTCTCTTTTCCTTTATTTTGGGGGTGAGGCGCGGCCTCAGAGGCCTACCCTGACGAGCCGCCACTGCACCTCCCATTCGGTATTACTTTGATTTATTTGAAGAACACGAGCTTTGTCGGCTTCCACAGTTTTTTGTATTTTGGGATTGTTGTATCTAGAACAAACAAAGATTTAACTTATAGAGAAAACAAAATCATAATTTTGTAAATAGTATCTGCGTATTATTTGAGGTTCCACAAGCTGATATGCCAACACCTCTATAAATTCAAATCTATCCATCTTTTTCGCGTTTTTGAAGCTTTGATGAATAATGTAACTATTTATCGAGGAAATGTTTAGTACGGAATAAAATAATGCCATTGGCCAACGCCTTGTCCTGCGATTCGTTCCATACAATGAACATGTTTGATCTAAGGAATCCACACCTCCCTTTGTAGTATTGTAGAAAGTATTTATTTCAGGTTTGCCGGTGTCGGGATCTTGATTTTCTTCGTGATGTAACGAGGATATAAATATTACAGCCTTATTTTTCTTTTGAACAAAGGAGAGAATTGTTTTGTCCTTAGTAAAGCCATAGCAGATATCTCCTACAGAACGACTATTTGACATATAATCACACTGACACTGACAACTTGTTTATTTATGTTGTGAATACGCCTTCATTATTTCAAAGCACACTAATCAAATTTGTATCTGTTACCTGCAATAATTTGTCACGTTTTGAGGTGTTTTAAATTTGCACCTTTACATTACATTATTTAGTAATAGTGTAAAAAATAATGCATATATCGTGCGCTTTATTCCCTAGTTATATAATGTACTATATTTCTTATATTAATGTTAACATAAGGTTATAAAATGTTAAAGCAAAACGACTGGTTCGAATAGAGCCGCTTTCCCGTGGTGTCCCAGAAGAGAATTTTTATATAATAAATAATGAATTTTAGAATATATGAAATCAATAATATTTACTTTTCACCCACCTTATTTATATCGCAGTTACTCTAAGCTGAAGTCTTAATTAAATATTGGATTAGAGGCGCTGAGCCTAGATTTTATTTACGATCTCTTTAATGTAATAAAACAGAGTACAGTGGTAATGTCGTTTATGAAAAATGAGAGCCGCTAGCAAGTTAGGTTGTTTTGGTCAACGATTTTTAAAATTTAGGGTAAAAGAAAATTAGAAACGTAAGTAGCTAATTTTTAAATGAGGGTAAAAAAATATTATTTTGGCGATTTTTAACTTGTCAACGTTTCATTACTTTACAAATATCAGGTACCACAAAATTACTTTATTTTGATTTTGGGAATGGAGTGGAAAAATTTGTTTACGATTTTGACTGCTTTAAACTCGGATTATTTCTTTTTTTTTAAATTCCCTGTATATAATTATGTTTTTAGAGGCTGCTTTAAATTTTAACCACAATTTATGTCACACGTTGCCTACTTTATAGTTCAAATATTTGTTTTAAAAGCATTTTTAATTCATCACTTTGGATTGTTAGAACCCTTTATCGGCCAAATGGGTAAATTTTGAGGCCAATAGAAAGTTCTGAAAAGTCCAAAATGATGTTTTCAAAACGCCATGTTTGCGGAAACAGTGGAAATTGTTGAGACAACATTTAATATAAAATGTGTTTAGAATTTTGAGCCGAAGCTAAAAATGTATTAACATAAGGATGTCTGTATTTAAACAAAAGATGGCAACCCCCGAAAAGACAAAATTGTAAGGGTAAACCACTATTTTGTGTCACCCAGTACGTGTTCTATAAGTGTATATATAATCCATACTTAAAAATTGTAAATAAATAGGATTGACTCTCACTCTCAAGAGGTGATGAAAATAAAACAAAATTTGAGATTTTTGATGCAATGTCAAATTTGAAATTGACAATTTTTTTCAAAAGTAGAAATTGAACTCGAATTATCATAGATTACAAAAAAACAACAAAATATAAATTGTTTTATTTACCTTCTAAAGAAAGAAATGTTTTCATTCCGGGTGTACAGGGTGTTCCAGCGAGGACTGAACAGGGACCTATTTTCGACCTTCCTTGTATTTTGGAAAAATTGAAAATAGCCAATCGATGTATTTTTTCTTGTAGAATCCAAAAATATCATCGAAAAAATATTTGAACCAGAAACAAAAGAGTTACGCTATGCATCAGGTGTTTTTTAAATGGAATGTATCGTTTTTTATACGATTTTTGGAAAGAGTGATTTTTTTTATGTCCGTTCTGATTAAAAGATTTGATTTTGCGATAGCTGTTTATATTACATTTTAATGTTTTACAAACTAAAATTTTAGCTTCACCTGTTTAAAATATACGATAGGTTGGTATAGGTGATCAAGGTAAAATGACGTTTGAATGCTTTGTCAATAAAAATTGACATTATTTTAATTATTGTCGAAGTCTTCACCTAAAAAATATATATTTGACACTGATCGAAATGAAATACTCTTTGGACGAGAGACTACAGATTGTTATGCTATTTTACAAGTGCCAAGAAAATGCAAGAGAAGCAAGAAGAAGATTTATTGTAAATTTTCATAGAAATATATCCATCAATACAATTCTAAGGATAAAAAACCTATTTGAGGAAAATAAAACTTTACATGATAGAAAAAGAAATATACAAAGAAGAAGAAATCGAGACCAGGCCATTATAAATTATTTTCAAGTTAATCCAACCAAATCTATTTCGGATGCAGTTCGGGAAGTTCAGTACGGTGGCGGTGTAAGGCGCAGAAGAGTTACCCGAGGGACTGTTCACAGGACTCTGAAAATTCATAAATTTAGGCCTTTTCGTATCCTTCCACTTCAGCACCTAACACCGGCACAAAAAGAACTTCGCTTCCAATTTGTTTCTCAAACGGTAGAACGGACATAAAAAAAATCACTCTTTCCAAAAATCGTATAAAAAACGATACATTCCATTTAAAAAACACCTGATGCATAGCGTAACTCTTTTGTTTCTGGTTCAAATATTTTTTCGATGACATTTTTGGATTTTACAAGAAAAAATACATCGATTGGCTATTTTGAATTTTTCCAAAATACAAGGAAGGTCGAAAATAGGTCCTTGTTCAGTCCTCGCTGGAACACCCTGTACTTCCGTTCACTACTGTCGTTCTGAAAAGGACAGTTTTGCTGACGTTTTGCCAAAATCACATTTGGCATTTTCGATGAAGGCAATTTATGATATACTTCGAGAAAGAAGCTCTTGAGAAAGCAAGTTTAAAACCCAAATTATGGATTCGTTAAGTGGATGACATATTTATTATATGGCAACATGGTCATGCAGAGCTCAAAAAATTTCTGACTCACGTAAATTCAATCCACCCCAGAATACAATTTACTCTAGAGCTAGAGGAAAACAACAAACTAGCATTTTTAGATGTTTTGGTCACAAAACTACATAACGGACATTTCGAATACACCGGGTATAGAAAACCAACACATACAGACAAATATTTAAATGCAAAATCACATCATCACCCAGCACAAATTCAAGCTGTGGCAAATACTCTAATATCTAGATCCGTGCTACTAACTGAAACACAGACGAGACAAAACGAACTTAAGGTAGTATCTAGTGCTTTAAAAAAAAATGGCTACACAAATCGCACCATAGAGAAAGCTATTAATGCACAGGTTTCCCGAACAACGAACAACAAAAAATATGAGCCGGGAAAGCAACGAGTAGTCTTACCATATGTAAAAGGCACAATACACAGAATCGGAAGAATTCTGAGGAAACACAACATACAAACAATACACAAGCCACAAACAACTATAGGTAAACTACTCGGAAACCCAAAAGATAAAATCAAACTGGAAAACTACGGAGTGTACAGTATTCCGTGCCAGGACTGTGAAAAGTTGTACGTAAGGCAAACTAACAGGCGAATATCAGCAAGAGCGGAAGAGCATAAACTCAGCATCAGAAATAAACAAACAACCTCAGCTTTATTCCTACATCATCAGGAAACCGGCCATAAACTAAATTTCGATGGGTGTAGGGAGATTGCCAATATAGAACATTATAAGACCAGAATATTCCGAGAAGCCATAGAAACTGAAAAACAAGGTGATTTGAATAAAAGGGACAAATCATTAAAACTACTAACAGTATGGAAGACAATAATCGACAAATCTAAAATCGCAAAAACTCAAGCGCAATTAGCGCAACAACAACAGCACCATCCGAAAAACATAAATAACGACCAACGCCTGCGCAGATATAGCCTTCGGCCCCGAGTGGGGGTATGAAAGGAAGAGTCGCAGTCACCAACACTTCAGTCTCTATTCGGACGCGAGAAAGAAAGCTTCGAAAATGCCAAATGTGATTTTGGCGAAACGTCAGCAAAACTGTTCTTTTCAGAACGACAGTAGTGAACGGATGTACACCCGGAATGAAAACACATTGTATTTTTCCATCCGTGAAGGAGTAAAAATCAACATATATATATATATATATATATATATATATATATATATATATATATATATATATATATATATATATATATATATATGTATATATATATATATATATATATATATATATATATATATATATATATATATATATATATATATATATATATATATATATATATATATATATATATATGTGTATATATATGGTTCTGGATTATTTTCTTAAAAGAACTATTTATTTCCTTAAGGTTTCGCGCTTCATAGAGAGCATTTTCAAAAGGATAGTATTGGCCTACAATAAATACAAAATTATAAAACATCGAATGACACACTAAAAACTACCGCAATAAAATATTAAAGCAGGACGTTACAATTTTTTAAACTCCAGTTTAAAATTAATGTTAAAATCATGTTAAAATACATTGGCATATGCACCTTGGAAATGAAACAACTCGCAGCTACTATTTATTTAGTTCCTTAAATTAATGAAATAAATACTGGTAGTATTTATTTAATTACTTAAGTCACAACTGTAATATCATTGCTACTATAATGCATTAATTTAAAACATTTGAAGATAATGTGACTTTTTTGCCAGTTGCCATTTTGGGCGGAATCTTGATTTCTATTATAATAAAGCAACATTCTTTTTATATGGACCAGATTCGGGTTCAGCGAAATGCCAAACTACTTTAAAATTTAGTTTTTAAGCTGCCTCAAGTAGTATTAAAATACTATAATGACAATACTTTGCTTACACGAAAAACTATTAAAATTTGGTTTTCGCATGCCTAATGCAGAAATTAATCTGCGAGTCCTGGGAATTAAAGCGAACGTATCTGCATATCATCCTTTCTCTAAGTAATAAAATGCTGCTGAGATTTTTTCATAAGCCCTTATTATTTTAGTCCCATTATTGTCGGGCTGAAATTAAAAACGTGCCGTGTGCATTTTCAGAATAGGAAACCCAGATGCGCTTCGTAATATATTAAATTCCGTCGCATGCATTACAAGAAACGAATATGAAAGTGAGGCAGACAAAGTAATCGAGATTCCTGTTTCTAATATAATACAAAACATATTGTACGCTATAGGAACCTGCACAACCCTCATAGGAAATGGCTTTCAGACGATTTTTATAAAAATTGAATTGGTCGTAATACTCGACTTTTGATCAAAATAGGTCTTATAGAATAACATAAATGTTATAAGAGGTGAAAATAATTCCCACAAGGATGATTTCGATTCGAAATTGAAGGTAGCCAGCTCTTAATTAATTTATTAAAAATATACATTAGTCCTTTCGGCCGCTATCTTCGAAAAATGTTTAAATTTAAAAACAGCACAAAAATTCATGTCATGTTATGGAACAGGACATTTAATCTGCGTCCATATTCTCTAAGAGACCTGATTTCAAATGACTAAACTAGAAAGAAGACACAAAGTCTCGGTCTCAGTCAAAAAGAACATAATACGGTTACACGTGTTTCGCCTTTTCAGGCATCATCAGACCTACAATTAATATAACAATCAGGTACTATCACTATAAATATACAAAATTTAAACAAACCTTCGGCATTAGATAAAATCACAAGAACAAATCAAACAACTATAACGTCACATGTTAAAATACACACTGAGATGAGGTTAAGAGACTAAGGTATTGACACGCGCAGATAAAAGTTGAATCTATTTGAAAGACAAAAAATATAAATAAAAAATTAAAAAAAAATATATAAAATGAAATATACAGAAAACCATCGTCTACAGATAACGTTATTCAATTTAGTTCCATTTCTCCTCACTCACACAAGTTTGCAGCCTTCAATTCATTTTTCTACCGGTTGTTCAAAATATCTCTTTCCAGGGAAGCTTTCAATCAGGAATTGGAGATTATAAAACAAATTGCTTTGAACAACGGTTTTCCTATCCACTCCATCAATAAACTGTATTTTAAGTTTTTTATTAAATACAAACTTTCCATTAATATTATTCACTCTAAACCAACACTTAAAAAATGCTTCAAAGGTCTAACATTTATTGGTAATATTTTAATGCAGGTGGCTAAGTTTTCCAAACATTTAGATGTTTCAATGGCTTTTAAAACAGTGAACTCACTGAAGAAACATCTACTAATGACCAAAGATAAGACCGAACATCTCTCAAAATCAGGGGTTTACTCGTTGGGCTGTGGAGATTGTTCTGCTGTATATGTCGGACCATCAGGGAGAAGGATTTCCACTATGATCCATGAACATCTTAGCCTTTTCGATACATATAAAAACACTGATATCACCGAGACAAAGTCGGCTTTTGCTAACCACTTACTAACAACTGGACACCATTTTTCTATACCAAACAATGTTAAGATACTACACGAGTATCCAAAGAGTAAAAAACTGGATGTGTTAGAGAAGATGGAAATTACGAGGGCTAAGAGAAGCCCAGTTTTACATTGTGTTAACGATGTCTTTAACTTCGAGCCTCAACTAATTTTTAACAATCTTGATACTAACAATAACAAGCAGGAAGAAAATTTATAGACCTTCCATTGAGCCTGGTGGTAAAGTGGTGGCCAGTATCTCGGACTTTCACGCAGGAGGCTCGGGTTCGATTCCTGGTTATATCAATATCTTTTTTTTGATATTTTTTATTTTCTATTTATATTTTCTGTTTATTTGATTTAACTTTTATCTGCGCGTGTTAATACCTTAGTTTCTTAACCTCATCTCAGTGTGTATTTTAACATGTGACGTTATAGTTGTTTGATTTGTTCTTGTGATTTTATTTAATGTCGAAGGTTTGTTTGAATTTTGTATATTTATAGTGACAGTTCTTGATTGTTATATTAATATATATATATATATATATATATATATATATATATATATATATATATAATATATCATCAGACTGTAGGTTATAACCTACAGTCTGATGATGCCTGAAAAGGCGAAACATGTAACCGTATTATATTCTTTTTGACTGAGACCGAGACTGTGTCTTCTTTCTAGTTTAGTCATACGAAATTTACTGCTTAATAAGAAGTTTCTATTAGTTTTTTTTCCAATAAGAAATAGACAATACGGCGGCTAAAGAAAATAGGTTGCAAAGAAACTTTTCTGTGAGTTTTTCAGCAAGGTGTATGGAAAAATATTAAGGTTTTTTTGGTTTTGAAAACATACTATTAAATCTAAAAAAGCCTCTTCATTATACATGATGTTTCATGTATGAAACATGCGCCATCGTTTAAAGCTAGATTCTTTGTAAGGAAACAAGTCGAAAAATTTATGGATGGATTGGACGTAGGGCTACAATAGAGTGGCCACCTCGATCCGTATAAAACTAAGCCCAATGAACTCTAGGATTTAAAGGAGTGAATAGAAATCGAATGTAAATGAATCGAGGAGGCTGGCATTTTTAACGTATTAAAGGTTTCCTCACAGTATTTGGCCTACTATCAGGAAGTAAATGGACAACATTTCAATCACCTTACTTTTATTTATTTGTTGTTTGTTGTATTAGATATTTCTTTTTTGTATTGTATTGTTTCCGTTGTTTTTTAAACCTACTTTTACAATCAAGACGCTGTTTTCTCGTGCTAGTTTTTTGGTAGCAAGGTGAGGAATTATTGTGCTTTCCAGTCTTTCCAGAAATTTGGTACAATTTAACGTAATTTCAATTTCCTTACTATTTATGAACAAATATATTTAAGAAGTAGGGTTGATGCACCTATCTAGTGTTAAATGTAACAAAGAAAATAAGCACTTTGCGTAATTCGGAGTTTAGGATAATCGGTTTCCGGATAATCGGGAAGTCTACTGTACTTTTAAAACATGCATGTTTCCTCCAATTTGCAACATAAATCATTTTGGTAGAATTTAGTTTCACCATAGGTTGCTTTTTCCATCTATTTCTATTAAATCTAATAAACTCAAATCAAAGCCATTACTAAAATTTTGAGATTTCGTGCAAATTTTTTATATTTTAAAACCACTGACATGCTCTCATCCTAATATCCTACTTATACAAAATTAACTTAGCAATTAGCCCATATATTGGTAAAAATAAACCTATATATAGCTTGTAGCAATTTTATAAAAAGCGAACTTCTCCTTAATTTAACCATCTGCCTATTAGTTCCCAGTTGTCAGGAATCCAAGCATGAAATCGAATTTTTGGGACTGTGTTTATTGCCTACAAAAGAATTATATGAACGTTACTGAATAAAAATATACATATTTTCCTCAAATTGAAGTATTAAAAATTCACACCTACCTCTAAACTTATTTAAGATTTAAATTGAACTTACATACGTAAAGTAAGTAAAGTAAGTAAAGAAAGTAAAATGTTTTAGTAAAAACTTAGTTTTATCTTTTTTTTTGTTTATTAATACGTCTTTCTTTAGAAGGTAAATAATAAAACAATTTATATTTTGTTGTAGTTTATAATCTATGATAATGCGAGTGCAATTGCTACTTTTGGAAAAATTTTCAATTTTAAATATGACAATGCATCAAAAATCTCAAAAATTGTATTTATTTGCATCACCTCATGAGAGTGAGAGTCAATTCTATTTATTTATAATTTCTAAGTATGGTAACTGGGGGACACAAAATAGTGGTTTACCCTTGCAATTTTATCTTTTCGGGGGTTGCTATTATTTGTTTAAATATATAATATGTTAATACGTTTTTAGCTTCTGCCCAAAATCCTAAACACATTTTATAATAAATGTTGTCTCAACAATTTCCACTGTTTCCGTAAAGAAATATATAAATATATATATATATATATATATATATACAGGGTGGCCCATCGAAAACGTACCGCAAGGCATAACGGCCAGGGTAATTTTTTTTTCAAAAAATCCAAAAACACATCAATTTTGTTTGTGAGGGGGACAACTTTTGCCCTTAAAATGATCGCAAAATTTTCAACCCTTTAAGCGGGGGTGTCATCCCCCAAACTTTTTCAAATGGGAAGAGGGGTCAAGTGGTACCGCAATAAAAAGGGCTTTCTATTCTCTATACATTCCCGCTTTGGTTTTGAAAATCGGTGAAGTCATTTAGAAAATATGAAGGATTGAAATTTAAAATGTTTATTTACAAATTATCAGAGTGAATGATAAGGATAAATTCCTTCGACCAATTCGCTATTTTTGTCCTGTTATTTTAGATGTTTACTGCTGATTTTAGTGATTTGACATGCCACAACGATCAGGTGCGGTAGTTGCTAGATAGCTGTTCTGTAACTTGTGCGTTTAAATTTCTCAATATCATTAAATTTTTTATCAATAATTATGGTGTACTCACTTGCAGAAAAAGTGGAAATAATCGAACTTTATTTTAAAAATAATGAATGTGGCAATCGGGTTGCGCAGATATTTAATGAACGACATCCTGAAAAACACCTTTCCGGCAAAATTGTTCGTGAGTTAGTAGCAAAATTTCGCGAAACTGGATCCCTTATGAATAAAAAGAGGCAGATGGAAAATCCTGTAGTAAATGAAGCTATGGAGGTCTTTGTATTGGGCCAAGTTGCCATGGATAGTACGCTGAGTACAAGAAAATTAGCCAATGAGACTGGCGTGAATCGTACAAGTGTCCAAAGAATATTGAAAAAACACCATTTCCACCCGTATAAAATTCAGTTGGTACAAGAACTCAACGAAGACGATTTTGATCGCCGCTTGCAATTTTGTGAAACTATTAGTGAACGAGTGGCCAATAATAATAATTTTCTATTCAATGTGTGTTTTTCGGGTGAGTGCACTTTCTTTTTGAACGGTGTAGTTAATCGGCATAACTGTCGGTACTGGGCTGAGAACAACCCCAGGGTATTTCACGAGGTGCACACACAACATCCTCAGAAATTGAACGTGTGGGCTGGTATTTTTGGAAATTCTATTGTGGGTCCTTTTTTTCTTCCTGGAACTCTAACAGGTGATATGTACTTAGATTTACTGGAAAATACCATCGACCCAGCCCTAACTGACATCATCGAAAATAATCCTGGATACGTTGAAGCGGAACTGATATTTCAACAAGACGGTGCACCTCCACATTACTCTCAAAATGTGCGTAATTATTTAAACACTAACTTTCCCGGGCGGTGGATAGGACGAAGGGGTGCCATTGAGTGGCCTCCCCGGTCACCCGACTTGACTCCTTTAGACTTTTTTCTATGGGGACACATAAAATGTAAAGTGTATAGCACTCCACTTGCCTCATTAGAAGATCTGCGAACACGAATTATTGACGTTTGTCGCGAAGTGACCCCTCAAGTTCTTCAGAATGTTCGAGAACGATTTGAAGCTAATTTGTATTACTGTATGGAGGTCGACGGGCAACATTTTCAGCATTTGCTTCATTAATACGGTAAGTTTTTTTTTATTTAATTCAATTTATGCGTTTTTTGAAAAATGTATTTTTCAAATTTCAATCCTTCATATTTTCTAAATGACTTGACCGATTTTCATAACCAAAGCGGGAATGTATAGAGAATAGAAAGCCCTTTTCATTGCGGTACCACTTGACCCCTCTTCCCATTTGAAAAAGTTTGGAGGATGACACCCCCGCTTAGAGGGTTGAAAATTTTGCGATCATTTTAAGGGCAAAAGTTGTCCCCCTCACAAACAAAATTGACGTGTTTTTGGATTTTTTGAAAAAAAAATTACCCTGGCCGTTATGCCTTGCGGTACGTTTTCGATGGGCCACCCTGTATATATATATAAAAGTTTCAATTTTTTTTTTCTTGGGGTAGCGGTCTGGGGCTGAAGTAAAACTCATTTTTTACATACGCCGAGCTTTCGGAAATTTATTGTTTCCTTTTTCAAGGCTACAATACAAAACAGAACTTTACAATATTGCATCAGCTCTTTAAATTAAGCTTTAACGTTTTTTTTTAATATTGAAAATTATATAAAATATCTATATAAAGATATCAAGGAAGAGAGATGAAAGATTTTAACATTTCTGGTTGACTGAAAAATGTCTTTTTTTGAATTATCACTTTCATTTTCTTTTTTCTGTGCCTACATTTTACTTAACTACTTAATTTATATACTGATTCTATGTTTTATTTGTGGTAAATTATGCTTGTTAAAATATTAGGATTCTACATTTATGTTCAAATTAGTTTATGAAAATTAATTTAAATTTAATTAATACTCTAGGACTTGAGGTGAGAAGGTGAGTTTTTTACTACATCTTAGCTTCTATGTGAAACATTCCAATTTTTTTCATTTTTGTGTTATGTTATATAGGACTACATATTGGTATATTTACATAAATATATAATTATTTTACACGTTTACGTTTTAGATTGATTGCATTTAATGAAGACGACCGAGTGTATTATCAGTGGAATTTCTTTCTGTGTTTTTTTATAAACTAGGTGAATAAACAAAAATCAATACAAAGATCTGACAGAGTAAGCATATTTAACAAGTAATAGTATCTCTTTCTGGCGCTAAATTTGAACTTGTGTTCTTTATTATAATTATGTTATAAACTAGAGTTAACTAATTTTGGGTGGCTAACTAATAAGGTGTAATTGGTTGACTGTTAAAACAATCACAGAATTCTCCCAATCTGTAGTTTATAGAAAAACAAAAAAGAGTGCATATTTTTTGGATTATTTTTACTCAAATTGTGAATTAGTATCTGACTGTTTTAAAGTCATTAAAAGTTATGAGTAAATAACACTAAGATCATTAATGTCTTTCTTATTTAGACATTCATTGTCTAGGAAAATCTCCACCATTTCTAAAAATGTTCTTTTGTTCGAATTTTTTTCTGTGTTTAGAAGCTTGCAATTTTGAAAATCTATGACATGATTTGTGTTGGTTGTGTGTTCTGCAAGTGTGCAAGAATTTTTTTGCAATCACTTTGTGTCTAGTTATTCTTTGTTGTAAAACAGTGGAGGTTTGCCCTATGTATTTTTTATTACAATCATTACATATAAGCGCGTAAACAACATTTGATTTTTTGGTTGGATCATCTCGATCTTTTAGCCTGAAGAAAGTGTTGCCTATTTTTAATATTTGTTTGCCACATATTTTGATGTTAACATTTTCAGAAAGAATTTTTTCTAGTTTATGGCTCAATTCCTGGCAATAAGGTGGAGAGAAATAGTAAATCTGTTGATTATTAGGTACAAGGGCACTGATATTAGTAGGACTCTGATTACTATTGAAAGAAACCTTGATCCCTGGAGAAAGTATTACAGTTGCATTGTTTTTATTATTATTATTATTATTTATTGTTGTATTTATAGAGTTATGTAAAAATTTATTAAGAAACCATTTAGGGTAGGAATTGTTTATCTATATATTATAGTTTTTTTTTAGATTTTCTCTTGTATAGTCTGGATGGCTTATTTTTTGTATGCTATTGCGTAACGCTAATGCCAAATTAACTTTCATTTTTTGCGTATGATATGAATGAAAATTAATATATCTACCTGAGTATGTGGGTTTTGTATACCAGTCGACTTTAACTACGTTATTTTTAGTTCTAATCAATTTTGTGTCCAAGAAGGGGACACTTTTATCTTTTTCTTGTTCCACAGTGAACTGAATATGGTTATTGTAGCTATTGAAGACGGTTAGTATTTCTTCTACGCCACTGGACGGTATGGACGTCACAATATCGTCCACAAACTTTTTGATAAAGGGTAGTTGGTAGCTTAATTTTGGTATGCATTCATTAAGTAAATCATCCATTATTGATATCTTTATATAGATATTTTATATAATTTTCAATATTAAAAAAACGTTAAAGCTTAATTTAGAGAGCTGGTGCAATATTGTAAAGTTCTATTTTGTATTGTAGCCTTGAAAAAGGAAACAATAAATTTCCGAAAGCTCGGCGTATGTAAAAAACGAGTTTTACTTCAGCCCCACACCTCTACAAGAAAAAAATTGAAACTTTTGTATTCAACTAGTTCGGTCGTCACTACCCTCCCACTCATCTATATATATATATATATATATATATATATATATATATATATATATATATATATATATATATATATATATATATATATATATATATATATATATATATATATATATATATATATATATATATATATATATATATATATATATATATATATATATATATATATATATATATATATAAATATACGCCTTGGTACAAAAGCTCAATTTTTTTTTATTATTATATATATATATATATATATATATATATATATATATATATATATATATATATATATATATATATATATATATATATATATATATATATATATATATATATATATATATATATATATATATATATATATATATATATATATATATATATATATATATATATATATATATATATATATATATATATATATATATATATATATATATATATATATATATATATATATATATATATATATATATATATATATATATATATATATATATATATTCCAAACCAAATATTTATTGAAAACCCGTATTGAAATCGGCCTTGTTGAATCGTATGTAGATTTTCTTGAGCCCAAGTATGAGTATTATGATAATTTAAAATTCCATCTTTCGTAAAACAACATTCATCGGTTGTCAGTATGTTTAAAGTAAAATTTTCGTGTTCTTGGTTTTTTCGGAGAAATCACCGGCAAAATTCTCTTCTTCGGGGTAAGTCCTCTAAAGTCAAAGCCTCTACCCGCTGCACATGATAAGGGTACAGAAGGTTTTCACGAAGGGTACGATGAATGGTTCAATTACCAATTTGCCGCGAGATTTCCCGAGTTCTCAAACCAGGGTTTGCCTCCACTAAAGCTAAAATATGTTCCTCCTTTTAGGGCCAAATTATAAATAAGCTGATAATTTTACCAAACAGATATTTACCATAGTTACAATTGTCTCAACAATGGTATCCTTGACAGGTATCTGCTTGGTAAAATTACCAGCCTATTCATAATTTGGCCCTTAGGGTGTTATTTGTCTTTCAGGCCTCCGCTCAGTTTGACGTATGTTTACACTTCCCGAATCGTCACAAATGTTCTGTCATTAGGACATCTCTTCTTAGGATATCTTTCCCGGTATGTTTGTTGTTGTAAATGTGCATTCTCCATAAGTAAATAACTTGTCTGCATATACAATATTCGTATATACTTTTAAAGAGCTATTAAATCCCGACTACGGTATCGAATTGCCTCATACGGCAAGAAATTAAGGTGAAAGAAACAAAAAACAAGACAACTGCAAGAGATATGTTTGCGAATAGTTATGTTCGTTAAAGTCAGCTCGTTTCTCTAGGGTGGGCTGTGTTGCCGTTTAATAAAACAATTTATTCGTTTTTTATTTTTTAAATTTAGGTCGTTTGGATATTTTACTAAGAAAAAATGTGTAGACATTATGTAGAAAATCATATAATTAATTGTTTGATATATTGATATTGATTGATTGATAAGGAATTTACCCTATATTATTTAAGCATTTTTCAATAAAAATAGTCCATAATATCACGTGTTAAAATATTTGTAGTCAAACCCTTAACACCCTGTTTATATATAATTTAAACAAATACTTTTGACTCGCGATATAATATTACCAACTATATATGTAATAAATAATAATACACTTTTTTTGTTTTCTAATATCAGTTTGTTAAATTGAATTTTTTTTCAAAAAGTCAAAATTGGAGTCGTATTATAACCGGTTATGCACTCCAAAAAATATACGTTTAAAATTTAATTCAATATCAAAATATTTTAGTTTACTCATATTTCTTTTTGTTTGTTGAATTTAAATTCCAGACGAGATAGGTATGAATTTTTATTAATACATCAGTTTGAGAAAGAAGCTATTAGTAACGTTTATATATCATATACCAAGGCAGCAAACACATTTATAAAAAGGTACTTATGGGGACAGATAGTTAAATTATGGAGTATTTCCTATTTTAGAAAACGGTTATAAGTTACATAAGGTCATTTTACCAATATATTAACGTTAACCACTAAGAAAATTTTGTATACGTAAGATATTGGCATGAGAACATGTCAAAGTTTAATACCAAAATGAAGAAGAAATATAATGTGATAGAGTATCTAGGTAATTTACCTATTTCATTTAGACCCAAGATCCGGCCTCTTATCTCTAAAACATTCGGCGCCATCATAAAGAAAACTAAAGCATTTAATAAAACCGCTTCATGAAAGCAAATGTGATTATAAAAACGACAGATGGGAGGATGTAATTCGCCTTGGAGACGTCGATGCGAATGGGCAAAAAGAAAATTGAGGGTTTGAGCGGCTGAGCGACAAAAACTGCAACTTTGGCCAGCTCAGCTCTGCTGCAGAGACAAGGATGGACCGTTATTAATCATGTTGCTGAAAGCACTGGGGCTTTGAAACGGCTTAGTCCGGAAAATTTTGGAGAAATATTGCAAATAGCGAGACGTTGCCGTAAAATTAATTATTTCATAATTATAATTGGTCTACTGGCTGTACGACGACGCACAATTGCTGTTTTTTAAGTTTTTTACAGAAATGCATGTTATATAAATTAGTTAGAAGGTCTTTATTTCCCATGATTAGTACACACATCTTTACAACAAAATATATACAACAACTTGTGGTGGAAAAATGTCGAAGATCAGGTGAGCCTCCTAAAAAAAGATCTCTGTTTTTATCTTAAGCCAAAGAAAAAAAATTTAAGTAATTGGTAGTAGGAGCATTAACAATAATTGGGCGACAAAAAAATTTTTTTTTGTTGTAGCACAGATCAGAATAGCTTAATCTAATAGAATGGACCTATTCAAATACGAAAAAACGTTAGAGTTGTAGAACCATATCGAATGTTACGATACTTAATATCTATAGAAAAAATTATTTCAGAAAATTCCTAACC
This sequence comes from Kuschelorhynchus macadamiae, assembly GCA_030620095.1. Taxonomy (NCBI): domain Eukaryota; kingdom Metazoa; phylum Arthropoda; class Insecta; order Coleoptera; family Curculionidae; genus Kuschelorhynchus; species Kuschelorhynchus macadamiae. Next base: position 3,446,372 of record JAUTXW010001600.1, read on the forward strand.
CTGTTTATTGACTATGTTTACAGTTTTCGCCGTTTTCATACCATACATCTACGAGAAAAGCAAACGAAAAAAATATTAATTTAAAACACTAATTAAACTTTATTTTTTACGTTTATGAGGTGTCCTATCTTCTCTCTTCAAAAACCAACAGTAGTCACCCATCATGGCTAGATCCCATCGTCCTTGGTACCGAATTTCCATTGTTCTGATATCTCGGTGAAACCTTTCACTCTGCTCCTCACTAACAGCTCCCAAATTTTTAGGAAAAAATGACAGATGGGAATGGAGGAAGTGAATTTTTCCATGAATTCCATGCTCTGAGTTCCTGGCTGGAAAACTCTTCCGTAAAATTGACATCGTCCAGCAGTTTTCTGATTTGTGGTCCAATAAAAATGCCTTCTTTTAATTTAGCATCACTTAACTGGGGAAAGACTTGTCTTAGGTATTTAAATCACCATCTTTATTCAAAGCCTTCACAAAGTTTTTCATCAGCCCAAGTTTAATGTGAAGGACAAAAGGACATTTTTGGGTAACAAGAGGTATAAATTTAACATTTTGAGATCCCGGTTGAAATTCGCTTCTTTCTGGCCAAATTTTTGTTACATAATGCTGATTTATTGCACGACTGTCCCATAAACAAAGAAAGCAGCAATATTTTGTAAATCCCCCCTGAAGTCCCACTAAAATCGCTATAACTTTTAAGTACCCACATACCTGTCATTTATACCTATTGTAGTTTATTTTATCCACAATCGTGCGCATATTTTCATAATTTTCTTTCACTGCAACTGAATGGGCAACTGGTGTAGAGGGTTTTAAATTTCTATTATGTAATAACACACCTTTTAAGCTATATTTAGATGAGTCTATGAGTAAGCGCCACTCACGGGGAGAATGTTCAATATCAAGTTCCTGCATATTAATCTGTGTATATCAGTACACACATAACGAATTTTCCAAACTTTAGAATCCAGAAACTTGTAATTTTTGTTTCTTTGGCCAATAGGTTCCATTCCTCAAGACGATAACCCAGAAGTTCTGACTATTGCTTGGATAACCCCAAATCACGTACTAAATCATTTAGTTCACTTTGAACAATCAAATGTGGCTCGCCGGAAGTGGGACCTGTTGTAAAAGGGGGATCGGTGCACTGTTCTCCTGAGCTGCCTGATGATGCGTTATCTCCATTATCTCCCAAATCAATAGCTTGCCAATTTAAAGGCGCAATCGGCACTGGCAAATTTGCATTATGAGGAACAGGTCGATATGCAGAAAATTTGGATATCCTATATTGTGCTTTCCCTTTTTGGAATAATCTTCTGTTTTTGTCAGGCAAAAATAACAATCGTCAGAATGATTGGTGGGTTCTCGCCATACCATTGGAACTGCAAAAGGCATACTTTTTCTCTTTCCCTTCATTCACTGCACCAATGATACACTACAACTAACACGGTACACATGGAGAGCCCACCGCTTATCTTGGTCCCCAATTAACACACCAAAATATTTAAAGTAGGCTTTTTTAACATTTTCGGAAAATGGCCTGTCTTGTGATTTCACCAGAAATTCTCCACAAATATAACAAAATTTCTCAGGAGAAATTTTACAACTTCGGCGCGTTTGACTCGACATTCTCGTCTTCACATAAACTTGCTTGTCAATACACAGAGAACCACGCAATTCGAAACTCAACATAACAGTAATGTTCAACGTTTATTTTATGTCTAATGTTGTAAACAACCCAGTCTAGGTAATTTTTCCGTTGTAAAATGGACCCATTTTAGCCGCCCCACAATAAAATTGTTTACCTGCCAATATAAAAGGTTCTAATTAGGCTATTATTAATGGTACGTCTTAAGAAATACCCTCCCAATAATAAAAACAATTTCCGAATATTTTTTTTATTATTGGGAGGGTATTCCCATTGTAAAAATAATGAGCTGGCCTGTGTTAGAAAAATCTTGTCGGCCAGTGAATTGTGAATTAAACTAGTCCTAAATGTTAACCATGTTTAAAAACAGTGAACACACAAGCAATGCAAACATAATAAAATTCTAACTTACACTAGAGAAATGCTTTGATCATACAACATATGGGTTTTAAGTTTTTCTTTAAACATATTTAACGGGTACGATTATAATATGTCAGGGAGATTATTATAAACATTCGCGATTTGATATGTAAATGACGACCTAAAGAATATGTGTTTGTGACCAAAGTTGTGAGTCGGCCCCTGAATTAGAGATTTAAGGTATGCACGTCAGATCGAAAAATAATCTTAGAGTGAAGATATGCAGGTTGTGTAAAAAGAAATATTTTGTGAATGAGAACAGCTGCGTGTAAGCGCCTACGGTTTTTTATATTAAGCCAGTGTGCTTCCATTACTTTATGTTAAATATGCTGCCGACGTCGTACACCATAAATAAGGCCGAAGATACCGGTGTTGGGCAACCAGTATTCTTCTAGCCGTCTGTGAATTAACGAAAGGACAATAGATAGAGTTAGTTAGAATTTACAAGTTACAAGAGTTTCAAATAAGATGATTTTGGATTTTTTAGATAACAAATATGACTTCGGAACTTGAGGTTCGTATCCAGAATTAAACCGAGATTTTTAGCCTCATTAGTACATGGCACCTCTGTATTACTTTTATTTCAGTAGTAAGTGACTGTTTTATTTTGGTCGAACCGAATATTAACAAACTTGATTTCGAGGGATTAATTTGAAGGCAGCGTTTAGACGCTGAATTATAAATATTATTCCGATCGGAGTTAATTTTAATTAAGCAAGATGCAAGGTCGCTGGGTGGAAAAGAAAGATACATTTGCGTATCACCCGCGTTAAGATAAATTTGGCAATATTTAACGGCTTTAATTATTTCGGATGTGTATAAAATGTAACGTAGAGAACCGAGAATGGACCCCTGAGGCACACCTGACAAAAGATGTAATGGCCTAGAAATGTGTCCACCAATCTTAACACGTTGCTTTCTATTTACAAAATAAGATCGAAAAAAAGTTATTACCGAATTCGAAAGCCCCAAATAGTGCAAAATATTGTGACAGTGTATCAGAGGCTTTGGAAAAATCAATTAAAATTAGAAGTGTGAGCTTGTTAACATCATTGGCTCGCTAAATATCATGACCCAAACAAAACTTTCACAGCCCCCTTCGTTTTTAAGATACAGTGTGAAATTGAAAATATTGCATTTTTGGCCCTCTCATATTTGGGTTGTTGTTTAACTTATCGAAAAGGTAAAAACTGGCTCTGATACAGTTTTTCACGAGTTTATGTGAGCTGTCGTTTTTGAGATATAACACAAAGCAGTAATTTGCATTTTTTTAAAGATAGACTCAGTTTTTGGTATTAGGCTGGGATTGCTTACAAAACAAATGATTTTTTCAGGTATATTTTATTTAGAGTCACAAGAATTTTTTTTAATTCTACAATAAAGTATTACTTTCTATATACTTGTTTTATACTATTCTACAAGAAATGTTCACATTTTAGCAATTTAATAATTGAATAATTGTAATGTAAAATGTAAGTAGATTTGTAATAACTATCATAGCATTATTTATCTTACGTTGTTTTAATTTTAGCCTGTTGCCTTGAAGAAGGATCAAAATCAGACCGACAACTCTTTTTATAATAAAAAGAATTATTAACTTTTTTTTCGCTGCTAATATTAATTAAATAAAATGAACATGTTAATAATTCTATCTTTAATACCTCTAAACAGCAACTAACAACAATAACATCAAAAACTAATCCTTCCACTAATGATCACTAAAATAAATAGAAAACTAAATCTATACCCTAAAGATATTGCTCGAAATGATGTCCATTTTGCCTTAAAAAAAGCCTACATAATTTCCTTATTCTTCTTAGAGCATTAAAAATACTAACTGACCGTTGTTGCATTTCATTGAATGCCTTTCTTGTGGCATTTATTAAATCGGTTAAGGCATCATGTCTTGTCCTATATATTTCGTTTTCTAAAGTACCCCACAGGAAGTTATCCAAAACCGAGAGATCTGGCGATTTCGCCGGCCATCTTACAGGACCATTGGTCCCTATCCATTTCCCAAGAAAATTATTTTCCAAATACTGCCTGCTCCGTCCTGCTGAAAATATGTTGCATACATAGGCCAAAGGCAGATCATCGAGTAATTCCGGTAGAATAAGTTCTAGTATTTGGAAATACCGATCTGTATTTAAACTCTTCTAGTATATACGACACATTATTTATGAACCCAATATGAAACAACAAACCTACCCTGTCGTTCGCGAGGACATATTCGCGAGCAGTATCTAGAATTATGCCTATTTAATACTCCGGCACTATTTATATATGCCTCATTGGACCATCTTACTTTTCTATAAAAGTCGGGGCCATTATCGCATTTTTCTAGAAACGATATAAATGGTTTATAACCTTGTTTCCTTAACATTTTTTGTACCCGGCTTTTTGGAACCCCAACATTCTGATGGATTTTTCTGCAAGAACTTGAAGGAAAGGACGCCAGGACATTAACTATACCTTCCTCGTTTTCCTTGTTATAGGTTTTACTTATTAAAAGATCCGAAATCAACTAGATTTCTTTTCATTCTAAGAAATCACATATCAGACGGTGGTCTTCGCTCTGGATACTTATGTTTAAAACGCCAACAGCTTCGTAAAAATGTATATATTATAAAATACGACGAATGCTAAGCATACCTTCATAAATATAGTTCCGAAGCCTCGTTAACATCGCCGTTAGATTGTGCAAAGCAGAGCAATGTGTCGTATTTTTCTTCATTAGAGAACGTTTGGTTTCTAGCAATTTTTTATTATAAAATTTAAAACAATTGTTTCGTTTATCTAATCTAGCTTCAAAATGAACCAGAGGTTTTTGACAAGTCAATTATTTACCATGGCAACAATTTTCTTTTGTTTTGTTTAGGCAATCCCAGCCTACTACCAAAAACTGAGTCTATCTCTAAAACAATGCAAATTACTGGGAGATTCGAATAGAAAAGTATATAGTGTTATATATTTTCGAGAAGCTTATTGTGAACTGAATATTATAAAATAAAAATATACGGGGTTTCCCATTCAAAAATTTATAAATTTGTGTTATATCTCAAAAACGACAGCTCACATAAAAAATCTGCCACTGGATCTACGTGAAAAACTGTATGTAACTGTAGTTTTTACCTTTTCGATAAGTTTAATAACAACCGAAATACGAGAGGGGCAAAAAATGCAATATTTTCACACTGTATCTTAAAAACGAAGGGGACTATGGAAATTTTGTTTGGGTCATCTTTCGTTTCACAAAAAAGTAGCACTATGTCGCCGCGAAAACCGGAACCCCCTATCTTCACTAATAAGTGAGATACCCTATAAAAACAACGAAAAAGGGACATGCTGTACTTAATCTATGAGAGCAATAGCATTAAGTCTGTTATTATGAACCTAAGGCAAATTTATATATATATATATATATATATATATATATATATATATATATATATATATATATATATATATATATATATATATATATATATATATATATATATATATATATATATATATATATATATATATATATATATACATATACATATACATATACAGGGTGTATCAAGTAAGGGTAGCTCTCGGCCATATCTCAGAAAGTATTTGCCCTAGGTTATTGGAGAAAAAAATTAAACAAGTAAATCGGCAAAAATAAAAAGCTGTAAATTATTTTCGACTTTATAAGCCTGCCGCTAGAGGGCTTTATAAGCCTGCCGCTAGATTGTTTGGAATTACCTATAATGCCACACCACACATTGAACCCAAATTTTGGGCGCAACACCAGCCGTAAAGTAGAAAACACGGTTTTATTCAAAAATACTCCCAATTAACCATTAACAAAAATACATTTTTTGTAATCTACTAATAATTCCAAAACTTTTCGTCTCAACTTTTTTTCTCTAAATTATCAAATAAAGGGAGGGGTGAGGGGTAAACATTAGATTCAAAGAAATTAAATAACTTTTGTTTGGATTAACCAATTTTTTTTTGTTTTAAAGAGATTATGTGTATATATATATATATATATATATATATATATATATATATATATAGAATATTAATAATTTATTTATTTGGATTAACCAATTTTTAACTTTTGTTTGGATTAACCAATTTTTTTTTGTTTTAAAGAGATTATGTGTAAGTTTCTTCGAGAATATTAATATTTATTTATTTTTTCTCCTAGCCGCTAGATGACAGTTTATGACAAAGTCGCATTGTTATTTTCTCTAAAATTTCAAATGCAATGGTATTTTTTTCTTCACTTAGAAAAAAAGAACATGAAAAAATACATAAACTGGTGAAAATCGCGGATTAATATCTTTATTTGTGTCTGAGTTATTTTCAAATAACTTTATTTTTTGACAAAATGTGATGTCACTCACTTTAAATTTGCTTTCCGCATTTATTAGGTATGCTGTCATCTCATTAAGACTTGGAATGAGCTACGCTGAGCATAAAATTATGCATCAAGTATAATAATATAAATACTGTAGCACGAGTCTTAGCAAGTGTCTAAAGTAATTTGTTAATTTGTATTATAAATTATTAGTTACTCTAGGCACTGCTTTAAAAATGAAATTTAAGCGTCTCGAATAGTGCATAAGCGAGTACTTTACGCACGGTTGTAGAAAAAAGTATTTTAAAATTTGTTTTGAATGCCTAAATCATCAGTAGAAGCGTGAAATCAATTACGTACCTAGTTAAAAAATAAATTTAATTAGGTTGAACATTTTTTTTCGGGAATAAAGGACACTAGTTCTGCTTAAATCTTATTTATTACCAAGCAACGTTTCGATGCCTTTATTGCATCTTCTTCAGGCTACGTAACTGTTTAAGATTTAATCACTACCCTAGTTACAGCAATCATTTTGTTACAAAGTGGTCTCAACCATAAAAATTGCAGATATTACTTTTAAATTATTACTAAGTAATATTACTATAAAAAGCTGTGAATTATTTTCGACTTTATAAGCCTGCCGTAATAATTTATGGTTGAGACCACTTTGTAACAAAATGATTGCTGTAACTAGGGTAGTGATTAAACCTTAAACAGTTACGTAGCCTGAAGAAGATGCAATAAAGGCATCGAAACGTTGCTTGGTAATAAATAAGATTTAAGCAGAACTACTGTCCTTTATTCCCGAAAAAAATTTTTCAACCTAACTACTAAGATAGGACGCAAATAGCACACAATAATAAATTTAATTGCAATGAAACTATAAAAACTACACATTAAAACAAAATGTATAATAAACTCATAACATGTTCAAAATGTCTACCATCCATCTGAATACATTCATTGAGTCTATCAAAGGTGAAAATACAGCGGCTTCCAGTTCCAGGCATTTTATGACAAAGTCGCAAAATTTTGTTATTTTCTCTAAAATTTCAAATACAATGGTATTTTTTTCTTGACTTATTATAACTTTATTTTTTGACGAAATGTGATGTCACTCACTTTAAATTTGCCTTCCGCATTTTTAGATATGCTCTCTAAGTAAGCCTTTGAATAGACTACGACGAGCATTAAAAAATATTCTTTGTTTCATTTTGGTAAAAAAACCATCAAAGAACACGCGAAAAAAATTGTTTTCTAAATCGATTACCTACTTTATTAAAATCTGAGTGACCCGGTCCTCTTGGTGGGCAATGACGAGAAAAGCAATAAGGGCGGCCATTACTAATCACTATTTTTGAGAGATAAACATTTCAGTTTTTATTTAGTATCAGTTTGAATTGTTATTGTTTAAAATATGTATTCTAATGAAGAGGCGTATGATATGTTAGCTATTTTTTTTCAAAATTTTGAAAACGCATTAATTGCTTCGCGCTAATACGCTCTGCGTTATCCTGATCGGCGACATTATTCCTAGAAAGTCTTTAGGCGTTTAGCAAGACGGTTAAAGGAAACAGGTCAAGTACAGCCTCTTCCTGTCTAAAGAAGAAATCGCACCGCCAGAAATGAGGAAAATATAACAAATGTCCTGGCTTACATTCATGCTTTACCTCACGCAAGTATACGTGAAATTTCAAGAGACTTACCAATATCTATCGGGTCAGTGCACAAGATTTTACCTGATTTTAAAATGCATCTGTACCATATTGTTGTACATCAAGCGTAATCAGAGACAGATTTTGACAATAGGCTGAACCATTGCTATTGGCTTCGTAATGTGGTAAACGAAGACGAGCATTTTTTATCTAGGATATTATGGACGGACTAAGCTACCTTCACTAATACTGGTAAACTAAATTTGCATAATATGCACTACTGGACGGATACCAATCCATATTTGATGCAAGAAGCGGATAATCAGCACCGTTGGACTGCCAACTTTTGGTGCGGAATCATTGATGGTAAAATCATAGGCCCGTTCATTTTTGAACAAAGTTTAAACGGTGAAAGTTATTTACATTTTTTAATTAATGACTTACCCGGACTTTTAGAAGATATTTCCTAGGCTGTAATAAAGAATATGTGGTTTCAGCACGACGGCTGTCCTGCCTATTTCTCCCGAAATGTTAAGACATTATTTGGACGAACGTTTTACCAATCGTTGGATTGGAAGGAAGTCAATATTTCCTTGGTCACCAAGGTCCCCCGATTTGACCTGCCTTGATTTTTATTTGTGGGGTAGGCTTAAAGATCTAGTGTTCAAAACTCGCCCTACAACACGAGAAGATATGATTAATCGTATCCAAAACGCTATCAACAGCATATCCAGAGCGGAAATGGAAGCCGCTGTATTTTCAACCTTTGATAGACTCAGTGAATGTATTCAAATGGATGGTAGACATTTTGAACAAGTTTATAAGTTTATTATAAATTTTGTTTTAATGTGTAGTTTTTATAGTTTCATTGCAATTAAATTTATTTTTTGATAAGGTACGTAATTGATTTCGCGGTTCTACTCATGGTTTACGCATTCAAATTAAATTTTAAAATACTTTTTTCTGCAACCGTGCGTAAAGTACTCGCTTATGCACTATTCGAGACGCCTAAATTTCATTTTTAAAGCAGTCGCTAAAGTAACTAAAAATTTATAATACAAATTAATAAATGACTTCAGACACTCGCTAAGACTCATGCTACAATATTCATATTAGTTAAAAAATAGTCATTTTATACACTTGATGCATAATTTTATGCTGAGCGTAGCTCATTGCAAGTCTTAATGAGATGACAGCATACCTAATAAGTGCGAAAAGCAAATTTAAAGTGAGTGACATCACACTTTGTCAAAAAATAAAGTTATTTCAAAATAACTCAGACACGAATAAAGATATTAACCCACGGTTATCTCAAGTTTATGTATTTTTTCATATTTTTTTTTCCTAAGTAAAAAAAAATACCATTGTATTTGAAATTTTAGAGAAAATAACAAAAGTTTGCGACTTTGTCATAAAATGCCATCTAGCGGCTAGGAAAAAAAATAAAATCTAAATAATAATATTCTCGAAGAAACTTACACATAATCTCCTTAAAACCAAAAAATATCGTTAAAATCGGTTAATCCAAACAAAAGTTATTTAATTTCTTTGAATCCATACCATACCCCTCCCCCTACCCTTATTTGAAAATTTAGAGAAAAAAAGTTGAAACTAAAAGCTTTGGAATTATTAGTAGTTTACAAAAAAAGGTATTTTCGATAAGAGTTAATTTGGAGTATTTTTGAATATAACCGTGTTTTCTACTTTACGGTTGGTGTTACGCCCTCTAGCGGCAGACTTACAAACTTGAAAATAGTTTACAGCTTTTTATTTTTGCCGATTTACTTATTAAGTTTTTTTCCCCGACAGCCTAGGGTAAATACTTTCTAAGATATGGCCGAGAGCCACCGTTAGCTGAACACTCTGTATATATAATTTTACATTAAACGAAGTAAAATGAATACGTCAAAACATATTACATTATAATCCTGATAGCGCTTCTAAATAAGTTTTGTTCGATCCAAAACTCTATTTCGGCACATCTCTTATTATGTTTCGAACGCATTTATATTTCTCATAAAAGAGATAAGACTAGACGACAGTGATTGAGCACTACACTCGTTCGTCTGACGGGCTCCTATATTTTTTATACTTAGCTTGGTTTGGTTTTAAGTGAGTTGTGATATATATGAGGCTGTCATTCTTCACGTCAAAAAAAGTCGGAGAGGAATATTTTGCTCTTATTATTCATAAGATTTATCCGATTTCTGTACTGGGACTGAAGCATGCTTAAATTTGCGACAGGCTTAGATGTCGCGATGTGATATTCGTGTCCTTTAGTGTGGAATATGAAAGGTGAAAAGTATTAATTTTGAAAACTCGTAGGCATTCCCTTGTAAGAATTGATAATAAATATTAGGCCGTCAGTCATATATAGACTAGGCTACGGGTTTTTACCTTCCTTCTAACAAGGAAATATTGTAAAAGTGCAAATTCATCCTCAATCAGGGGCGGTTTTACGGTGAGGGGCAATGAGGTAATTACCCCTCCACCTCCCCCCTATCAAACATCATGCGTAATTTACCTATTTTTACGTGAAAATCACGATTCAAAACTTGGCTAGGAAACATTATAGCACAAACAAAAATCGTTTTTGGCTTTTTCCTTAAATATTTTTATTCAGTTGCAAAAAAGCCAGAAAAGATTTTTGTTTGTCAATCTAAACGCAGCAAATAATCTGAACACATTTTTTTCATATCTAGGTTACATGTCAAACAAATTGACAAATTTTAAAATTTTGAAATCAATTCTTTTCTATTATTAAATTCAATGTTTCTCTCTTACGATCGGCGCACTGATGAGTCCCGATAGGATAAAAGCATCTGTACAACAACTATGTGTCTATAAAAACAAGGTAAATGATATAATTTCTTATGCTTCCCAAATAAATATTGTTTATATTATGTATCGAAACATTTCGTAGACAGACTAGTCTACATGTTGAGGTATGTAATTATATTAAATATTTGCTTCAATTAATTTAAAGTTAAATATTTTTATTCAATTGCGAAAAAGCACAAGAGTTTCTTCAAATCGAGGAAATTTTCAAGATTTACTTGGTTTAATGGCTAAATATGATGATTGCTTAAAAAATCATTTAGAGCAGTTTAGCGTTTTTCGCGGAACGTTGAAACGAACCCAGAATAATTTAATTTCCGCTGTTGCAACCATTATTCTAAAAAGAATTAAGCAGGAGATTGGCGGGGAGCGGTTCATTACTATTGTTCTGGACGAAACAACTGATATCACTAATTTTAGCCAATTATCTATAGTAATACGCTACGTTAAAATAGACAGAAGCATTCAAGAGCGATTTTTAAGTTTTAAGAATGTGTCCGAAAATCGTACAGCAGATGCATTGTATACCGTAGTTTATAACGTTACTAAATAAATTAATGGAGAGAAAAAATTAGTTGCTCAAAGCTATGATAGAGCTGCAGTGAAGGCAGGACATTTAGGGGGTCTATAAGCTAAAGTTCGAGAAACTTTCCTAAGTGCTGTGTTTGTACATTGTTTTGCTCATAAATTAAATTTAGTTTTATCCTAGTCCATCAATCACATTAAAAAGTGTAAAGTATTTTTCGTTACTTTAAGTGGCATGGCTGCTTTTTTTCCAAGTCAACAAAACGTACACAAGCTTTGGACTCCATTGTCCACAAACGATTGCCCAAAGTAGCTCCTACTAGGTGGAACTATAATGGAAGACTTGTGTTAACAGTATCTGAAAATCGTGAATCACAGATTGAACTATTTGAGAATATAATAGAAAATAACGAAACGTGGGACTCAGAAGTAATAAATAGTTCGAGCGGGGTTTTGGACTGTTTAAAACGAGATTTTAATTTTAATTATTTGTTTAACATATTTTCTGAAATATTTCCATTCTCGGACAATGTTTTTAATATATTACAAACTAAAACAAATGATATTGCTTTTTGCCTAAAAAAGTGGATGATTTTAAGTCCATGTAAGCCAAAAAAAAGACGACTTTGACCTATTTTGGGGGAAAACGATGACGTTAAATGTAGAGCCACAAGCCAAGCGTCTTCGAACAGACAAGGTGGAAAATGTTCAAACATGATACAGATGCCTCTTTTATGAAATAATCGATCAAATTTAGCAACAAATAAACTATAGATTTAACGGTTTAAATGATTTTAAATTCCTCGAGCTCTGCAATTTTGATGCATTTAAAAGAAAAACTTTTCCAGAAGATGCGTTTAAATCTCTTCTTCTTCATTATGGCCAGTTCTTTGACCGAGTGTTACTGCGATCTGAACTAAAAGTGATTTACGAGAGTGATGATATTAGCGCAAAAAATAACGCTAAGGAACTAATGCAATTTTTAAAAGACAAGGAGCTGGAAGATGCCTACAAAATTTCGTGAGAAATTCAACGGGGCAGGAGAGACTTTCGCATACATCGCTGTTGTCCATTGAAAATGAACTTCTCCAAAATGTGTCGGACCATCGACGTCATTGAAGAATTTGCAAAAATTGATCGAAGAATCGAATTACATTACAAATAGGTAAGTTTCTAAAAATTGCTTCCCTTTCTTAAAATTTCACCGCACGCCCCTGGTAGACAGACTAGTCTACATGTTGAGGTATGTAACTATATTAAATATTTGCTTCAATTGATTTAAAGTTTAATATTTTTATTCAGTTGCGAAAAAGCCAAAAAAGGTTTTTGTTTGTCAATCTAAACGCAACAAATAATCTGAACACATTTAAAAGTAACATTATAGATGGCTGCAAACAATAATTTTTTTCATATCTAGGTTACATATCAAACAAATTGACAAATTTTAAAATTTTGAAATCAATTATTTTCTATTATTTAATTTAATGTTTCTCTCTTACGATCGGCATACTAATGAGTCCCGATAGGATAAAAGTATTTGTACAACTACCATGTGTCTATAAAAACTTAAGGTAAATCATATAATTTCTTATGCTTGCTTAAATAATATTGTTTATATTACGTATCAAGACATTTCGTAGACAGACTAGTCTACATGTTGACCTATGTAAATATACTAAATATTTGCTTCAATTAATTTAAAATTAAATATTTTTATTCAGTTGTGAAAAAGCCAAAAAAGATTTTTGTTTGGCAATCTAAACGCAACAAATAATCTGAACACATTTAAAAATATCATTATAGATGGCTGCAGACTATCATTTTTTTCATATCTAGGCTACAGGTCAAACAAATGGACAAATTTTAAAATTTTAAAATCAATTCTTTTCTATTATTTAATTTAATGTTTCTCTCTTACGATCGGCGCACTGATGAGTCCCGATAAGATGAAAGTATTTGTACAACTACTATGTGTCTATAAAAACTTAAGGTACATGATATAATCTCTTATGCTTGCTTAAATAATATTGTTTATATTATGTATCGAAACATTCCGTAGACAGACTAGTCTACAAGTTGAGGTATGTAATTATATTAAATATTTGCTTCAATTCATTTAAAGTTAAATATTTTTATTCAGTTGCGAAAAAGCCAAAAAAGATTTTCGTTTGTGAAAACATAAATATCTTAAATTATGTAAAAAAATACATTAAACAACACGTGTTCAAGCGTTTTTTCGAAAATTTGACCGGTTTTTGAATAAAAAATATTGTATATGGGGTTTAAAGGAGTTTCACCCCTTTAAACACCATGTATGAATTTTTAAAAAATCCTAAAATATGTAAAAAAATAAATTAAAAAACACGTGTTCGAGCGTTTTTCCGAATAACTGACCGTTTTTAAATAAAAAATATTGTAATATTTAAGGCGTGGTTTCACCCCCTTGGAATTATAGTTTTGAAAAATCCCTTTTTAATGAACCTATACTCTCAAAAATCAACCTATGACAAAATTCACCCTTTTACCTCAAGCGGTTTGAGCTGGCGAGTGATAAGTAAGTCAGTCAATTAAGTCTTATATATTAGTATAGAGTAAAGATTACCTACCAAAAAAAAAGTTAATGTCATCAATTTGAAAATTAATGCTACGAATTTTGATATCACCTACCAACTTTACCGCTAATTTTATTTAAGAATGCAAGCGACGTTGAAATTTTGGAGAATTAACTGAAGCCTTGGTTTATTTAAGTACCGTACATTGACAATAGGATAACGCACAATTTAAATTATGGAAGTAATAATATTATATCACAGTATGGAGAAAATATCAGCATTATGCCTCGTCACTGTCTCTTATTTCGCATTATGACAAAAAATTCTGTCATTCCGGGAACTTGTGCGTCGAAAAGGAATTTCCTTAATGTCTAAATTATACCGAAATAATATTTATAAGGTGTCGTTAACCTCTGGAATGGCATGACATACTAGGTTCGTGACGGCAAACGTACAAGCTATGTCATTTTGTTGGAAGTCTAATCAATCTCTGTTTTATCTAACTATCAGGAGCTATTATGTATCTCTTATGAACTAAATGTAAAGGTGCTAAAAATATGAAAATAATAAAATATTAAATATAGGTGATTTTATCATATAATTAATTTTCCGTAGTGTCCCTAGGATAAATGCTACTTTAATATATATTTAATATATATATATATATATATATATATATATATATATATATATATATATATATATATATATATATATATATATATATATAAAAGTATATATATGATATATATATATAAAAATTTCAATATATATATATATATATATATATATATATATATATATATATATATATATATATATATATATATATATATATATATATGGTTTAATCTATATTTATATATATATATACTATATATATATTTTATATATATATATATATATATATATATATATATATATATATATATATATAAATATATATATATAATTTTATATATATATATATATATATATATATATATATACCTATATATATATATATATATATATATATATATGACCTTGAACCAAAAATGAGCCTTCGGGGTACCAAATTTTAAAATCTCATATTTTTTGTAAGTTTTGAAGATATAATCTTCATATTTTGCAGACGATCGGTAAATAAACTTAGGTTTCTATTTTTTTTACTGAATTTGTCTATTTTTACACAGGGTCTCCTAAATTCAGCGGCAAACATTCACATTTTCAAAGCCGCTAAAGTCCGTTTTTTTAAATGGGACACCCTATAACTTTATACACTATCAAATGTAGAATTTAATTTTCTATCGAACTGTATTAAGGTTCCCTATACCTATTCGTAACCATTTTCAAAATAATTGGGTTTTATAAAAATATCGTATGTATTTGCTTATATGTTTACATGTTCCAATGGTGAGCCATGGAAAAACAATTGAGATCCAATATCCAATATGACAGATGATTAGTATGCGTTATTTATCAAAAACTGTCAGTAATAAACTACATCTTCTAAATCGAAATGGAAGAATACTCAAACGCTGATATTCTCAATCTATTTTATATTCATGGAGAACGTTATAAAATTTTGGAGAGAACGTGTCGTGTGTTTAATGAACGCCACCCTGATTTGCCGCCAATGAACAAGTCAAAATTCTAGAGGATTGAAACGAACTTTTTGCGTTTTGGCAAGGTTAAAGTTACAAAACATGTTCCGAAACCAGTGACAAAGGCCGAGGATAACGTAATAAACACATTAGCTTATTTCCACGCAAACCCGCAAAGTTCAATACCGTCTGCAGAAGACGATTTGGGAATTTCTTCTTCATCTGTTCAAAGAATCTTGAGCGAACATCGTATGCACCCTTATTAATTCCAAAACGTGCAAGCCTTGAGACCTGGTGATGACGTCCGACGAGTAGAATTTAGCAAATTCATGTTTTTGAAAATTCAAGAGGACCCTCAATTCTTTTCAAAAATATTTTGGACCGATGAAACGAAATTTTCTAGAGAAGGAATAACAAATACAAGATACGAACATTTCTGGGCAGCAGAAAATCAGCACGCTTTACGCGAAACGCGTTCTCAAGAGAGGTTTAGCTTCAATGTTTTCGGTATAGTATTAAACGATCAGGTGCGGTACTGTATTTATGAAGACAATTTAAACAGTGATAAGTCTTTGGAAATTCTACGAGGGACGGTTTCTGAATTTATAGAAGAAATTCCTATTGGTGAGCTGCAAAATTATTGGTATCAATTAGTTGGGGCACCAGCACATAATTCCGCTGCAGTTTATCTCCAATTATCTCGAATTTTTGAAGATCGCTGGATTGGTCCCAATGGCCCTTGGAGATAGCCCCGCGATCGCCTGATTTAACACCCCTAGACTTTTATTTATGGGAATTTATCAAAGGTAAAGCTTTCCCAATAAATAACCAACAAGATTTACTGGACAGGATACGAACAGCTTTTGCCGAATTAGAAAACGGAAAAATTCAACGGGCCACATTGTTGATTGTTAAATTGCTATAATTTTTAAGTTCACTAAAACAAGTTTAGAACAGTCTCGAACTTAGTAGATATGGTTAAAAATAATGTAAACAATTTATTACATTTTTTATAACTTTAACTTTTCCGAAACGAAAAAATTTCGTTTTTCTTCAATTTTCTCTTGTTCATTGGCGATAAATGAGGATGTTTTTCATTAAAAACATGGCACTTAGCAATAGTAATGCCAGTCACTAATAAGATCAAATTTTGTCATTGTCAAATTCTGTTCATGACTCTTATTACCTGAAAATAATCATTTAAGAAACGTTATATATATATATATATATATATATATATATATATGAATATGCAGATATATATATCGTCTATGGCTTCTGCGATGGGGTCTCACTTCAAGCAGTCGCAGAGCACCAGCGTCCTTTTCCAGATAGAATGATTCCAGATAGAAAAGTTTTTCAAGAAGTTTTCGCTTTTGCTCGAGAATCTGAAATGTTTCCAAGTGCGAAAATTGTATCTGAAAGAGAGTTAAGACCTGACGTGGAACTAGAAGAGGCTATACTCAATGCCGTCGAAAATGATCCAAGCATAAGCGCTAGGCGAATCGCAGATATTTATCAAATTACACAATGATCTGCAAGGAGAAATCTTTACATTAATTGTTTATACCCATTTCATTTATAACAGGTTCAACAATTGCAGGAGGGTGATTTTGAGTTGAGAATGCAATCCTATAAAATCGAAGGTGTTATGTACTGTAGGTATGTTTTGTTCACTGATGATATATGAATGAAATGAATATCGGTGGTCCAATGAAAAGCCTCACGCTACGGTAGAACATAATTTCCAACACAAATTTAGCATCAATGTATGGTGTGGAATGTTAAATGGTCATTTAATTGGTCCATTTATAATATAAGGAGAAAAATATTTAGACTTTCTGGAAAATCACTTGGGAAATCTACTGGAATATGTTCCCCTTAATGTAAGACAAAACATGTATTTGCAGTTGATGGAGCCTCTGTAAACTACAGTTTACTTGTAAGAGATTTTTTAAACCAAAACTTTCCAAATCGATGACTTGGTTGGGGTGGTACGTATAACTAGCCACCTAGATCGCCCGACTTTAATCCTTTGGATTATTGTCTTTGGGGGTAGTTCAAATTACTGGTATATTCCACTAAAGTAAATACAAGAGACGCATTACTAGATCGGATAACAAACGCAGCACAAACTCTAAGACATGCGCCCAAATCTATTTACAGAGCAAACCGAGCTATTCACCACAGAAATAACTTGTGCTTAGGAGTAAATGGTAGAATTTTTGAAAGTTATAAAACTTAGCCTACGATTTATTAAAAATGACTTAATAATAGTAATTTTAATGAAAATTAAATACATTTTGTTTGGTTTATGTTTGAGTCACTGAACACACACCTTAAACAAAAGTGTTAATTCTTCAGTTCAAAGATTTTGTGCCAAGGTGCGTTTTAATTTCGACAAAACAGAAACTTTTAAAATTTTGCGATAAAAAATTGCATGGGTCGAAATTGTTTTAAATCCAATCTTGAAAACGGTTTTAAGCATTTGTTTTACTCAAAAATGTAATACAGGGCTGTATTAAAAAGTTGTAATTGTTCGAAGGAGTAGAAAGATAGTAGCGCCCCCTACAAGTAAGAGCTATAACAAGATTAAATTCGAATTCGTCATATCACAAAACTCCCGGATAAGAATACCTGAAGTAATGACATTTCCTTATGAATCACCCTGTGTATATACCGGGTGTCAACGAATCTATTAAACAGGCCATAACTTTTAAAGTATTTGATGTATCAAAACGAGATTTCGTACAAGTAAATGGTACATAAAGAGGAGAGTTTTCGCATATTATTCACTTTACGGGCACTTCTGCTTTCACCGTAAATGACTCAGGTTTCCATTTTTTTTTAAGGAACACTCTGTATATTTTTACATTTTTGGATTCCTGAAATAATTCTGAATCAGAATGTGACATTTGAAAAGCTTTTACGCCTACATGATTTTTTATAGCTATTTTTAAAATTGCATCTAGGTGGCTATGACCGGACGCAAATTAATCTAAGAAGCTAAAATGATGACAGAATAATATAATCGCTAAGTATTAGTGATTTGTCTGATAGCTAAGAACAAGAGAAGTTAATGAAATTAAATTTTTGTGTCTAACTATTTTTTTTTCAAATGGCGACCCTTTTTAGACAGGCACTTTTTGAAAAGAGGATTTTTCTGCGAATCTAACGGTATTAACTTTTTTGCGATTGGATTAAAAATAAGTTCAAAAATTAAATATTACCAAGAAAAATACTCGATAATCAATTATTTACTTTTATCAAGTGTGCTATGGATATCCATGCTGAATATTAAGTAGGATTTTTAATTGTGACAGTTAGTTGATCAAGATTACTTACGTTGGATCTATCTATGCGTGATGTCATATAAAGTCTGCCCAGCCTGTCTCTGTTGATGAAAAGAATGCACGCCTCTTTAGATATCGTCAACAAATTTAGGCGTGCAAATCTGTATACTTGGCTAACAAATAGTTCAGAGTATTAAACATATAACTTCAAGTAACTTCAATAACGCTGTAAAATGTAAAAGCACAGTATTCGAGTACACTGTAGTTGTTCAAAGCGTATTCCTCCTTGTTCACGACACATTTGAGGCGTAATACTTCTAAATACACGTACAACCCTTTCTTCTAAGATTTCAAGAGTGGCTGGGGCTGTTACATAGACTCTTTCTTTAACATAACCCCAAATAAAGAAATCGAGAACAGTGAGATCCGGTGAACGGGCGGGCCACCGTATTGGGCCATTGGTTGCAATAACTTTATTATTAAAACGTTCAATTAAATAATTAAGAACTTATCTGGTATTGGGAGGCGGTGCTCCATCTTGCTGGAAGTAAATTCGGCTTTAAACTTCACAATTTCATTTTGGAGAAAGCCTAAGTAACTAAGCACTGTTAATTGGCCTTGAAATAAAATTGGGCCAATTATTCTGTTACCAACGACACCAGCGCAGACATTGACACCGAACCTTTCTTGAAAATTTCCTACTCTCATTTCATGTTGATTTTGTGGGGCCCAGTAACGAGTGTTTTGCTTGTTAAACATACCATTATTAGTAAATCCGGATTCATCAGAAAATAAGATAAAGTTTGGGTCAATTCTAAAATTTTGAAGCAACCAATCATAAAACAATATCCGTCTATCGCCATCGTCAGGATGTTGGTGTAACTGGTCCTTAAAAGCTCGATATCCGTGTTTCTTTAATACTTTTTTCTACAACCGTCCTTAAAATCCTATTTTACACACTGATTGCAGTAGCTAAAGCTTGTTTTCAAGCACCGATGCGTGAAATATAATGCTTTCCCTAAAGGATTTACTTCACGCTACCGGCTCAATAAGAAATGCATGGGCCGCCATTAATTTTAGGCACCGGGAACAAATCATAATAATTTTATTAGGCGGCCGTGCCTACGCAATTTGTATCGTTGTCATGGTAACGAGTTGTCAAATTGCCAATGCAAACAGTTTAAAATAGACACTTTAAGTTCGAATAGTAATTTGAACAGTTTATTATATATAAGTTATAAAAGCAATAAAAATGGACTCTTGATATAGAAATGTGTACTCCACCAGATATTACGGAAGCAGCGAAAACAGCTAGTAATTCTCTGTTACCTCAGAAGTCAAAGGAAATTTATGAAAACACGTACAATAAATTTATGACCTGGCGCAGTAAGAACAATATTAAAACCTTTTCTGAAAATGTTTTACTCGCATATTTATCAGAATTGTCAAAAAATGTGAAATCATCAACACTATGGAACATTATTCAATGCTAAAAAGTACTATTAGCATTAAAAATAACATTGACATTGGTAAATATCCAAAAGTTCATGCATTTTTAAAACGGAAGAATGAAGGATATATTCCACAAAAATCTCGAATATTGGAGAAAGAACAAATTTTCAAGTTCATAAATAAGGCTCCTGACGAAGTTTTTTTATTAACCAAAGTGATATTAATATTTGGGATTGCTGGTGCTCTAAGAAGAAGCGAAATTTATAAGCTAAAAATGTGCGATATTCAAGATTTCAGTGTTTTTGTTGTATCCGCTAAAATGTTCTCGGACCCTGATACAAAAACCAAAATAACAAGAAAATTTACCATTACCGATATATATTATACAGAAAATCCACAGCCTTCGTACACCCCTGATTATGAGAGAAACAAATTCTTCATCAAGTATCAAGGAGGAAAATGTCTCTTAAGTCGTCGAGATAAACAAATTTAAAATTGCCTAGTGAAATAGCAAAATTTTTAAAACTACCACATCCAAAAAATATAAGCCATTGTTTCAGACGATCATCTGCTTCCTTGCTAGTTGAAACCGGTGCAGATTTACTAATGTTAAAACAACACGGTTGGAAATCTTCAACGGTAGCTGAGGGTTACGTAGAAAATTCCCTTAACAAGAAAAATGATATTTCAAATAGACTTTTGTCAGTTCAAAATCCAAATATGACCTCGATCACAAGCAGCAATATTATTAACAAATCATCAAAAAAGGAGGCTACAGAAGTTAAATTTAGTAATCTAACAAATTGCAACATTACTATTAATAATTACAATAATTATAAAGAAGAAAATTAAATAATTTAACTATAATTTCTATTAAAAAGTTACAATTATTATAAAGTAGAAAATTAAATAATTTAACTATAAGTTCTATTAAAAAGTTACAATTATTATAAAACAGAAAATTAAATAAATAGTTCATTAGTTTAATTTGTATTATATAAAGGAGAAAATTAAATAGTTTAATTTTATTTCGTACTTGTATTATTTACGGTTGTAGAAAAAGTATAGTGTGCAATACGTGCGTTTTCACTTTTATACCCTTGTGTGATATTGTGACCCTCGCCTTCGGCTCGGGCCACAAACATCACACTCGTGTATAAAAGTTAACTTCACGCACTTGTTACACAATATACTATTCTAGTTGATTCATGACTTAAACCCAGTTCGTGATTAATTTTTCTTAAAGAAACAGTTTTATCAACTTCAACCATATCAAGAACGTTAATCTCCATTTCTTCATTTATAGTAAATCTGTCTTCCGCCACTTGATTGCCTTCTTAATGCCTAAGACGATTCTCGAGATAAGGAAAATATTGATGGACTGGGTGTTGCCGGTCGGGGTATCTCTGAGCATACAACTCAGCAGCATTCCTTTAATTTTTCATTCTCCAAATATTAAAAACATATCACTTTTTCACTTTGAGTGTACATTATTTTTCAAACCTTATTTTTAGTCGACCGCGAGCGTGTGTAATATTGGATTTTTCAACTTTCCTAACTAACTAGGAATAGCGGATTTCGTTATAGCGGACATCATCAGATACAAAGATGTTTACTATTTTTAAATTTTCTTCTCCAGCTGTTCTTTTTAGATTCTAAACTGTTTTAATTTCAAACCCAACAGTTATTAAATACGACTAGACCACGGCGAAATAATTAATGCCAACTGGGAAAAAAACTAAGTCGCCAAATAACGAAATTTGAGCATACCTGGTATTTTTTAAGAATATATTACATATAAAATGTAAATGTGTGCGTAAAACCTTAAAATTAAATATATATTAAAGTTGATAGACTTAAATGACCTTAAGGACATTTACCCCCTCGTTCACTAAAAGAGTTTAAGAGTTAGACCAGGCCTAGTTGCCATGGTACTTAAAACTCTTAGTACCTCAGTTACGTTTCGCCAATGTCACTGTCATTTTGTAATTGTGAAATTTTGAAAAATGATTTGTTCAATTGTTAAAAATGTCATCTTAAACCTATAACTGTCAAGTTAGACCTGGTCTAAATTTAAACCTCTTTAGTGAATACGGGTGGCGTAGTTCTAAGTGCAATCTTTGATATTTATGATTAATATTAAGAGTTATATTTTAGTACTTACAACAAGTAAACAATATGTACAGAACTACCTTGTAGTTTTTTATCAGTTCAAATTGAATGCAAATCCTTTAATCTGCTTTATAATAATAGCTAATCCTGCAAATTCGATAACTTATTAATTTCTACAAAAGACATAATTTTATTACCAAAACAATTATGAACGGCTACTGGGAAAGCTTTTAATTGGAAAACTTTAAATCCGAAACAAAATGTTTCCTTTGTGCTATTGTGAAGGTTTCAAATAAACGAGCCCGCTATATTATTAGAAAGGCAATTTAACTTATTTTACCCTTGTTTGTAACTGAATATATTTAAGTATATTGAAATGAGGGTTTGATTGCTCTAGTAAAACAAAGTGAACAAAGGACTTCAACTCTACTCTTAATTTTTTTATTTTTATTGAATATTGTCAAATCGATTAAGGTTGCCACTGCAATGTGTCTTTGAAGTATAATTGATGCCGATGTCTTTGTAATGTCATTCTTTGTAGCAGTTCAGTAAAATACTAATAGTTATTTATGCTATAAGGGATGTAAGTAAGTAACATTTACCAGCCGAGGACGAGTATGCAGTTGACAATTCAAAGCCAAAAAGTTTGAAGAAATCGAAATGTTTGATTCTGAGTGGACAAAATGGATGTTTCAGACATAGAAGAATCAGCAAATATTGCTTGTTTATCTCTACTACCCGAAAAGCCGAAAAAAAGGTATAAAGCAGCATATAAATCCTTTAAGAATTGGTGTCAAAGCAAGACGGCTACTGCAGTCTCAGAAACCTTGTTTTTGGCGTATTTCCACAAAAAAAAATGCTATATTGAAGTCCTCATCTAGATTATGGTGTGAGTATTCGAAGTCCACCCTTTTTATAGAGGAAAATATAGATATTTCTAAGTATCCAAAACTTCGACCATTTTCGAAAAGAAAAAATGGTAGTAATAAACCCAAAAAATAGAATGTGTTTAACAAGGAAGATGTGAATAAGTTCATGCTTGAAGCCCCCGATGATATATACTTATTGATGAAGGTCGTAATAGTAATGGGAGTTGCTAGAACGTGCCGTTCTAATGAACTCTGTGAAATGAAAATGCATAATGTTAAACTAAGTCAAGAAGTCATAATTGTGACCATTTCTGCCTCCAAAAATGGAATGTCACGTACATTTACAGTGACAAAAAGTGACGACACTCAGATTTGTCATTTCAAAATAATTCAAAAGTACATTGATACAAGATACCACATGACGACTATTAATGCGCACTTCTTTATGCGATATCAAAATGGAAAGTACTTAAACCAGCCTGTCGGGAAAAATACCTTTTCGTCAATTCCAAGTAAAATTGCGAAATTTCTATAGTTCGAGAACTTCAAAATGTATACTGGACACTCTTTTAGAAGAACGTCGTCAACTTTATTAGCAAATACTGGAGTTGATGTATTAGCTATCAAGCGACCTGACGGATGGAAATCTGTTACTATTGCGGAAAGTTAGGTAGCTGAGAGCCTCAATAATACAAAGGAATTAGCGAATAAAATTTTATACAATAAGACCCAGCCAGCAGTCTCTTGCAGTGCTTCAACAGCGACAGAAACATTGGTTAGAAACGAAGGATCTGTGGAGTCAGAAAATGTAATACGCATCGAGAAGAAACGAGAAAACGTGTTTCCAAATTTTGTCAATAATGTGAATAATTGTACCATTAATATTCATTTCAATTAATATCCCCGGATTTTTGTAATATGTTGATGAAATCAAAAATTAAAGCTACTTATAATAATTTTAGATTATTATTTCCCTAGGGATGTAAGTTGACTTACATCCTGTCGTTAAAGGCAACCAACACTTTGTTAAGTAACTTTCACTTACGTCTGTCAAAGCAGTGTCAAAATAGGTTGCTTGCAATACAGGGAGAAGGAAAACCCTTTTTTTGGTGCTGTGGTAATTTACGAGGAGCAATTTTTATTTTCGCGGAATAGATAAGATGGCCTTACAAAGAACACTTTACTGCTTATGTGAAAAAGTAATTCCAGTTAAAGTTGTTAAGTTTTTAATATGCTATGCCCTTTCGTAAAGTAAAGTCCTGAGAAAAATTGTATATCGGTGGCCCGAGCCTTTTTAGGACACTATATGTCCTAAAAGTTCATATGTATTTCGATTAAATTCGAGACATTACAATAATTATTAAGTTATTTTGCTCCGATTTTTTTTTATAATTTTAGGGTATATGAAAAATATACTATGAATACTACACTTGTTTTTAATATACGAAGTGTTTTTTGGAATGTTTTTTTCGGTATTGCACTTTGAACTTACGGTAAATATTTGCAAAGTTTTCTTACTAGACAGGGTTAAACAAAAAATACATTGTACAATTAACTTACATTTTATTATACCGTCTGTCTCAAAAATTAAAACTTATACTTCACTTATTACTTATTTTTTAAATTTTGTTATTAAATCTTGTGTATTTAACTCTATGAGTTCAAAATAACACAAGTAAAAACAGTGGTGGTTATTCAGGCTAAGTAGGTGAAGTGCTGCTGCACCAGGAAAAATAAACAAGCAAACATCTAACTATATTTATTATATATCTCATAAAATTTTAGTTTTTACATTCATTTATTCACCTAATTGGTAAAAAATAAACTGTACATCTTGAATTAATATTTTACTTGACCGTTGGCGGCATGTCTTTTTAAAACTTTCAATCGAACTTTATTATAACAACTATAACAGTGGCGCAAACCGCTTTGACTTTGCTGGAGGTGCTATGTTTAGCTGACGATTTTCCTATTATGTTGCCATTATAACGCCTGCGTGATGACGTCGAGCCCAGCGCCATACAACGCTCTCAGTAAATTGCAGGCGGAGTACACTACACCCACGTGTCGTTCAGTTTGCGGTTGTTGTTTACTTTTATTTTCGCGGATTTTGCTGCAACCGGTGAGTTCCTTTGCAGTTAACTTGACCGTTTTGTGTTATATTTATTTATGATGTTGTTACAACTTCAAATTCGAAGTTAGTAAATGTGATTGTTCAAGACTGGAATAAATTAAAAGACGTCTTTGAATTTATTACAAACTGTGAGAAATCTGATGAAAAATCAATCCGCCTTGCGAAAGGATTTTTAGGTGAGATAAACGATTTTGAATTCACGTTTCTCGCAATATTGTTTAATGACATTTTTTCAATCACGGACATACTATTTGACGTTCTTCAAAAAAAATCGCTTGACATTCGTTAGTGCATATCCAATATAAAACGCTGACGTAAGGCGCTCTGTAAAAAAAGGAATGAACATTTTTTTAATACCATGTTTAAAAAAGCAAATTCTATTACAGCAATAAATCGTTACAAACGTGAGCTTGTTAAGCTTTCACCTGAAGAAATTAGGGCTAAGTATAGAATCCTTTTATATGAAATATTGGACCATATTTTAATAGAAATGACACTAAGATTTGACTGTGAAAAACTTACATTTTCATGTTTGACTGGCCCGTTTGAAAATTTGTTACAGTTATATGGAGAAATATTTTCAAAAATTCAACGACTTAAAAATAAGCTTGGTCTTATTTTTGCCAATGAGAGTAATTGGAATATATCGCTGCAAGAACAAGTGAAAAAAATTAATAAAAATAAATATATTTTTACCGAGCATATAAATTGTTTTCCCTTATTTTGACAATACCGTCGACAAGTGCTTCAGTGGAAAGAAGTTTTTCTTGCTTCAAATGTGTAAAAACTTATTTAAGAAATACAATATCTTAAGAAAGACTTACTTCTTTTGGCAATATTTCAATTCAAAAGGAATTTCTGGAGGAGATTAGGGCAACTCATCCATTTTATGAGGACGTTATAAATAAATTTGCTGCTATGAAGGATAGGAGAATTGATTTAGTATACAAAAGTTAGGTAAGTCGTAAAAAAATATTCTACCCCCTTACACATATAAACAAATTCTGGAAAAAAAATTATTGCGATATTTTCTTGCTTCATTTGCACTTCACTTACTTTTTCATCCACGAGCCGCCACTGGTAAAAAATATATATGAGAAAATTTTTTATTGGTATCCTATTTTACTTATTTAAAGTACGCCTTCTGGCTTGGCTCGTGCTAAATATCTCTTTGCTTGAACATTTTTTAGGGAATATACTAGAGGAAAAGAGCTGACTTTTACCATTTTGGACCTGCGGTTATACATAAAGGGCCAACGTTTCACTGTATATAGATGTGATTACTGCAATCAAAATAATTTCTGTAACCACTCGAACAGATATTGCCACTAACTTATTCCATCCTAGCAGTTACTGAAATTATTATTGCCATCGCGACCTCCCACTAATGTAGATGCGGTTCTTAGTGCTTTGGGGTGTCCCACTTATTACGCTATTCAAACTGGCCTGCCTTACTTTACAGGTCGTAACGATTTAGTTGCGTAAGGGACGATTTGGATTTAAATTTGCATAGCTTAGGAGTGTGTCCTATTTACTTGGGTACATTTTAATCAGTTTAAGCAGTTCTGTTAGCTGACCCTTATAACAATAATAATAATAATTATTATTATAATAATAATAGCAATAGTAATGATAATAATAATAATATATGAACTTAAATCAGCCTGAGTAATACCACTTATCATCTCGGCTAAAGGGTTGGTACACATAGACTTAGAGAGAAGAATCTGAAGGAGCTCAAGTTACTTGAAGAGATTACACTGGCCGACAAAATTTTTTTTTTGTTGTAACACAAATCAGAATAGCATAATCTAATAGAATAGACCTATCCAAATACGAATATGGCAAATAGAAAGTTGTATCACGTAGGATTTTCTTGCTAGAGTTGTAGAACCATATCTAATGTTACGATACTTAATATCTATAGAAAAAATGATTTCAGAAAATTCTTAACCCTGTTTGTTCATTATGTTTACAGTTTTCGCCTATTCAACACACCATACATCTAAGACAAAAGCAAACGAGAAAAATATTAACTTAAAATACTAATTAAACTTTATTTTTTCCGTTTATGAGGTATCCTATCTTCTCTCTTCAAAAACCAACAGTAGTCATCATGGCTGGATCCCATCGTCCTTGGTACCGAATTTCCATTGTTCTGATATCTTGGTGAAACCTTTCACCCTGCTCGTCACTAACAGCTCCCAAATTTTTAGGAACAAATGACAGATGGGAATGGAATAAGTGAATTTTTAATGACATTCTGGCACCAAGCGCTTTGTAGACATCTAAGAGTTTATTAACTAATTGTTCATAATTTTCATCCACATTGTTGCCTAAAAATCCTCTTACTATATTAACAAATGAATTCCATGCTCTGAGTTTCTGCCTGGTAAGCTTTTCCGGAAAATTGACATCGTCCAGCAATTCTCTGATTTGTGGCCCAAAAAAAATGCCGTCTTTTAATTTGGCATCACTTAACTAGGTATTTAAATCCACCACCATCTGTATTCAAAGCCTTCACAAAGTTTTTCATCATCCCAAGTTTAATGTGAAGAGGAGGGAAAAGGACATTTTTGAGGTATAAATTTAACATTTCGAGATCCCGGTTGAAATTCGCTTCTTTCTGGCAAAATTGTTGTTACATAATGCTGATTTATTGCACGACTGTCCCATAAACAAAGAAAACAGCAATATTTTGTAAATCCCCTCTGAAGTCCCACTAAAATCGCTATAACTTTTAAGTCCACACGTATCTGCCATTTATACCTATTGTAGTTTATTTTATCCAAAATCGTGCGCATATTTTCATAATTTTCTTTCATTGCAACTGAATGGGCAACTGGTATAGAGGGTTTTAAATTTCCATTATTTAATAACACAGCTTTTAACCTATATTTAGATGAGTCTATGAATACGCGTCATTCACGGGGAGAGTGTTTAATACCAAGTTCCTGCATTAAATTGTCTATATCAGTACACGCGCAAAACGAATTTTCCATACTGTAGAATTCTGAAACACTTCTTTTTCTGTAATTCGTAATTTTTGTTTTTTGGCCAACAGATTCCATCCGTTAAGACGGGAGCCCAGAAGTTCTGACTGTTGCTTGGATAACCCCAAATCATTTAATTCACTTTGAACAATCAAATGTGGCTCGCCGGAACTGGGACCTGCGGTAAAAGTGGGATCGGTGCACTGTTCTTCTGACCTGCCTGATGATGCGTTATCTCCATTATCTCCCAAATCAATAGCTTGCTAATTTAAAGGCGCAATCGGAACTGGCAAATTTGCATTATGAGGAACAGGTCGTATGGCAGATTACAAATTTGGATATTCTATATTGTGCTCTCCCTTTTTGCAATAACCTTCAGTCTTTGTCAGGCAACAATAACAATCGTCAGAATGATTGGTGGGTTCTTGCCATACCATTGGAACTGGAAAAGGCATACTTTTTCTCTTGCCCTTCATCCACTGCACCAATGATACACTACTAACACAACACACATGGGAAGCCCACCGCTTATCTTGATCCCCAATTAACACAACAAAATATTTAAAGTAAGCTTTTTTTACATTTTCGGCTTGGCTTGTGATTTCACCAGAAATTCTCCACAAATATAACAAAATTTGACAGGAGAAATTTTGCAACTTCGGCGCGTTTGACTCGACATTCTCGTCTTCACCTACACTTGCTTATCGATACACAGAGAATCACTCAATTCGAAACTCAACAGAAGAGTGATGTTTAACGTTTATTTAAAAATCGTGAATTAAATAAAAAGTAATAATGATAATAATAATAATTTATTTCATATTTTCCTATTATTTTTTCTTATCATAAAATAAATATCTTAACAGGTTTATCTATCCAACTTTTCAGTTTCATACAAACTAAAATAATGTTCTTTAAATTTCGGCGTCCCTTCATCATCAATTATTTATTCAACATCAAAGCCCGCTTTTTGACTATTAATAAGAAAGGCAGTTCCTAGGAATAAGCACAGTCATATGTTTAAATTATATAGCTGATTTTTGTTTTTTATTTCTCAATGGCAAATCAATGATCTCCAAACTATGCATTTTTTCCCCCTTTTAAACATTTCTCTATTTATTCATGTTTTTTATTGCGTTTGTTTGACCGCATTTGATGTTCTTATTTCAGTTGTGTATCACACATAATACTTGAAAAAAATTATTCGCCGAGCCACGCAGCAGACGCACACTCTCACATCCAATCAGGACTAGAAACACTAGGTCTGAAAAAACACTTCACGGAAGACACAGATACCGCATAAAGCAAGACCATATACATAAAAAGCTTTCATATACGTGGTTACAAGAAGGGCAGCTGTTCCCCGAAACAGAAGGCTTCCTGCTTGCCATCCAGGACAAAGTCATAGCAACCAGAAACTACCGAAAGCACATCGCCAAGGATACAACCACTGAAGACGGGAGGTGTAGGAGATGTCACCAGCAGAGATACATGATCAATCGCATAACGACTGGATGTAGAATAATGGCCGGAATACACCGCGAGACACAACTCAGCAGCGAAGGTCGTTCATCAAACATTAGCCACAACATACAGACTAACAGAGAACACAGACCCTTACTACCATTATACGTTATGGATGTTGATCCATACTTGAAAACGAAGACTACAAGCTCTACTGGGACATTGACATCCACACAGATAAAACAATCCCCGCAAACAGTCCCGATATCACCTTTCAATCCAAAAAAGAGAAAATCACTTATTTAATTGACATGGCTGTCTCCAACGACGAGAACATCCAAGCGAAATACAGTGAGAAGATCGTCAAATACACCGACTTGGCAAGGCTGTGGAAACAGGGAAGAGTCATCATTGTGCCTCTCGTCATATCAGTAACAGGTCTCACCCCAACAACGTTTACACCGCATTTGGCTCAGTTAGGACTTAATACAGACATTCACAGGAACATCCAGTAATCGGTCATTTTGAAAACATGTAGCATCGTTAGATCTTTTCTCAATACACAATAATTGTTTATTTTTCCATTTCCTTTCATCTTCTAAGTTCCACGCCATGTTTCTGGATTATCTGAACGTTTTACGTATTAACAACAACACCTCCGATGTCGAGGTATTGCTGGTTAGCACGCTTCGCCCTAAATGAAAGTGTTATCCAGTTAATCCTGAAACACCTTGTGGTATTACATTCGATAACACAGTAATTAATATTTTTGTTTCATATTCTTTAGATAGATTTAAATGTGGTAACAATGGAGTTAAAATGAATTTGACTCTCGTTACATAACTGACGAATTAAAGCTTTCAATTGCCATGGCAATTAGATCTAATCCAACTCTTAACAGTTTTCATCGAATGTATTTGATATTCTGTAACTTAAATTCTATGGAAGCGGCAGGAACTGCAATGAAAAAAACCTACGCCTATGTATATTGTTATGCATACGCCGGTAGGAAGGATGGAGATAAGACTTTGAGCATGAAGCTTGAAGGCAACACTATCAGGTTCAAAACGGCAGACGTGTTAATTAAACAACGTAACGCTAGCTGAACATGTTTGTTTTTACAACTTGTGGTGAGTTACTTAGATTCTAATGAACTATTGAAGCTATTATTATTGTATCGAAGCGAAACTGGGGCAGGTTAAAGATTTAAATGTTTTCATTAAATGGGTAAATACTTAGCATACTGGTGAGAATTAAATCTAATTTCGTACATTTGAACTAGGTCGAGAATTCAAAATCGATTAATTTGTATTAGAAATTCAGAAGACATCGCCCAATTTTTTTTCTGAGAAACTAATATAATGAAAGTTAGTAGAAATGGATATACATATTGAAAAGTAGATATGAAGATGTTATAAAATAATAAATACATGTATTTTTTTAAGTGTTGCTGACTTCAGTATGTGTAACTTGTAAAGCAAAGAAATCCGCGGGGTAGTGGCATTTTCCAGTAATCGGAGGATTCAACAGCGTCTTTAATTTAATTTTTTACACATTAAGTAGTGAGTATATTTGAAATTATTACCTGCTGTTATGCTGATACTAAGCTATCACCATCATCATCATTAACCATCTCAGTAACCATTAAGGGTTTCAGATATTTTAGGTACATGGGGATGTATTGCAATTAATATGGATTTTATTTCTACTAGGAGAATCTGACACTAAATATTTTGGTCAGAGCTTATGAGTACACATGGATAATAGGAATAGAGAGGCTTTTAGTTGTTTAAGATATCTGAATTGAGAGCTGCAAATGTTCTAAGTGTAAATTTTGGACGGTTAAAAATATAGATTTGAGATTCGCCATTAACCTATCATATTTTTGCTTTCCCATATAATAGCTCACATAAAAATTCATATTTCGGTAACGCATCATCTGATAACAATTACACGAATCCATACAAGGCAGGCGAAACAAATAAAAAAAAATGATGAAACACCTAATATCTTTTCGAATAGTTTTTTTTATTTTTGGAATAAAAATTCTTCAACTATACAAGATAGGCCTAAGGGGATGAAACAGCTGTCTGAAAACTAAAAGAAATGTATCCCAGAAATATTAAGCTTGCCTAAAAAACGGTGTACATCATTTTGTATATATAAACATTTATTTCTACTATGCAAGGCAGTAAAACATGACAAATTTATTTTCATTTTTGCATACATGCTATTTTTTATATATAGGTTTACTCTAAGAGGATGAAACAGCCCTCTAAAAATAAAATTAAAATTTTAGGTTTTTATTTTAAGAGGTGCAGAATGCCAAACCTTAAAACAAGTTTGGTTATATACTTTTTTCAACTTTTTCGGTTGATTCTAAGAGTGTAAAACATCTCTTTAAAAGTGAAGATATATAGTTTATTTCAGAAAATAGTTTAAAGACGCAATAAAACACATATATTCTATTATATTTCTTTTGCAAAATGATTTCTTATTATTAGATTAGCGTTTTTGTCTACTACATATACATACATACAATGGCAACATAATATGGGTCTGGATACCGAAGCTTTAATTTCATGTCAAGTTATGAATAGACTCCAGCGGCTATTGTTTATATAGGCCTCCTATTTTAACTCATACACACAGAAACGTCAAGCCTCAACTTATAGAAGCACGGTAGTATTAGCCCCCCGCAGATAAACCCATTTCCACTAATGTATCGTAAGAAATTACATATCACCTAAACTCATGCGAGGGCTCCTCATCCCAAGAATATCAAGGATCATTGACAAAACTTAACTTCCTTCTAATTAAGATCCTTCCTTGATTTAATTAAATTAGGATTATCTGAAT
The DNA here is from genome assembly GCA_030620095.1 of Kuschelorhynchus macadamiae. Taxonomy (NCBI): domain Eukaryota; kingdom Metazoa; phylum Arthropoda; class Insecta; order Coleoptera; family Curculionidae; genus Kuschelorhynchus; species Kuschelorhynchus macadamiae. Next base: position 3,479,114 of record JAUTXW010001600.1, read on the forward strand.
TTATCTCGTTTATCTTTTGCGCGAAGTAGAGAGCATTCTGCAGATTTCATGAACCAGGCGTAATGGTAAAAACAATTTAAAACATTACGTCATATGTCTTAAAAAGGAAGGGTTTTTTTTGGAGTTGTGTGAATTGAGATTTGTGAAAATAATGTCATATTCAGAATAATATTACTTTCTTCACAAGACGGAAGTATCACTGATATATAATAGTGATGTTAGTAAAAATTAATTACATTACTTTAACTCTGGAAATTTTATGGAATACTTGGCATTTAGTGAACTTTGAATTGATGACATACATCAAGAGCAATCATTTTGTGTAACATAGGCCGTAGGCTGAAGCCTTTCAAAATAATAGTGGTGTAGGTCCGAAGAAGTTTTTTTTTCGGATATTTTTCGCCCTTATAAATGGGGATAACATCAAAATCGGCCCTAAAAGTGAAGTAGATAGTTTGTGTCAGGAAGTTTTGTAATTTTCACCAGCTCCTCGAAGCTGAGCTAAATTGAAAAAAACATATTTTCTTTATCGACCTGTTTATTAAAGTAGCTATAAAAACTTTCCAATGTAAAAAGGTTCACTAAACTATCTGTCCTACTGTTTGAGATTACTAGTTTAAAAATAGGACAATAAAGTCCCTAAATTCGTTTCAAATTTTCACTTTTTTAACATTAGGACGTCACTGTGTTCTGTCATATGTTTACCAGTATTTTACCAGGCCAGGGTGACTACTTCATGTAAATTGATAGAAGTGAAAATAAAGAATTGAAGAAAGCGTGAAGGGTATTTTTTGCGCGACTACAATAATGTTATATGCGCAATAAAGAAATGTGTATAATTTATTATATTTCCTTGTACAAAGAACCTCTGGAATATTATTTGCAATATTTAAACCTTGTTCATGCTACTCGCTCTATATGCCAATAAGGAATTTTAATTAAGAGCCTCAAATTAAACCAAACGCAGAGTTTCCATGTGCAGACCAGGTGAACGATAAGGAATAATAGAACAAAGTATCTATTTCACGTTACTAACTATTTATTTGACTTCAGTCTTTCTGTGACCCAGGAATATCTCTCAGTAGCGGACTGACTGATTTTAATTGTCAAACATGTTACATGCTTTTAAGCAAAATGTTTATGTAACATGTTGGATGTCGACTTTACAAGGTATAATTACAATTTTTTAAGATCGCTTAAATGCTATTTTTCACTTCTCAGTTCTTTTTTGAAGTCGGTTTTATTTAATTCAAAATAGTAGTTAGTATTTTTACATTTTTACTTCTCTCGTAAATTTACTCTCCGAGATTTTTTCAAGTCTTCACGTTTCAAGGTCTCTAAATGCAGAAAAATATGTTTCTCAATTCCATCGGTCTGTCTGTCTGTTCGCGGCATAGTCAATTTTGGTCAAAAATTAAGAGTCATATGGGGATGATCTGGTAACATTCTGGTAAAAATTCGACAGGGCAAAACATAATGACGGCCTAGCGAAATATTAAAAAAATATTACTAAAAAACTACTTACACAATTTGTCTCAAATGTTGCACAAAAATCAAGGACTATGTAGGATACAACTGGTAAAATTATGGTACGAATCCAAAATGGGGTTTTGTAGACAGTCACGTTTTTAGCACATTTTCTAATAATGGGTATATCTCTTATAACATAGCGAACTGCTTTTTAAACCAGAACCAACCTGGAATGCTGCTTTAAAACATGTTAAAAACTCCAATTGAATCTAATAAGTAGTCGAAGAAAAAATTTCACATTTGTCCTTTATAGCCAATCAGATGCCTTAATTTTTCAACGTTGCCATAGCAACGAGTTGAATTTCCGAAAATTTTTTGCCTCCGGGGTAAGCTGGAGGTGATTACACTGGAAAATTTTTTGACATATGTCATGTGATAAGACAAATTTACATTATTGCATTATTGTTTAGATATTTTATTCCAAAGTTTGGGCTTTCAATAATAAGACAAGTTTATATGGTCGATAACATATATTACATATTTACTTTAGATAAACAATGAATTATTCTAATCTAGCAGCTAAGTTATCAAAATATTCCTTAAATTCTTTCATTTCTTCTTCCTTTCCTAATGCGGGGTAATTCCCATAAATGTTTATGTTTCAAAAAGTGGATATAATATTTGGACACTGTTTTGTTCTGCTTACTTTGGGATAATCGGTCCAAGAAAGAAGATTCTTGATAAACTATTTTCTTGACATCCGCAAAGAAATTTTCTTGGAAAAACTCTTTAAATTATCCATTTTAAAAAATCTTCACATATACGTTGCGCATTGTAAATGTCACTGTCATTCTTAATCTACTAGTTACATTCATTTGTCGTAGCCGTGACAATCCCTGTTTTACGATTAATATGATAAATTAAATATAGTACATAATACCTACATGATGTACTCTTAGGATAAATTTCATGCAGTTCCGTCAAGTTTAGTGATATTAAATAGGGCAGGGGTGCTCAAACGGTCGATCGCGATTGACCAGTCGATCGCGAGTGCTTTTTGAGTAGATCTCGAGAAGAAAAATATTTTTAATACGTAGGTACTTAACTAAACTACAAAAATTTATTGCGTAATAAAATAACACTCTGCTAGCGGCAAAAGATGGCTTTATCAAACAAACGAAAAGTACGTGATTTGATATCTTGTTTGAAAAAAGAACAAACCATGTTCACAAGACCAGCCAAACAATCAAAAGCTGCTACGATCGCGTCATTTAAAATATCTCATATATTGGCGAAACACAAGAAACCATTCGAAGATGGATCGGTTGTGAAGGAAGCATTTATTGAAGCGGGTGAGACTTTATTTGGAGATAAAAAGATAAAAATAAAACAGAAATCATGTCTGCTGTTAGAGAACTTCAGTTATCTCGCCCGACTGTCACAAGGCGTATTGAAATCATGAGTCAGGACATGGCAGATAAACTAAAAAATGATATTATGGAATGTACATACTTTTCTTTACAGTTGGACGAATCCACCGATATGACAGACACTGCCCAGCTGTGTATTTTTATTCGGATATTATTCAATGACATGTTGGCTAAGGAAGAATTTTTGATAATCATTCCTCTGAAGGGGAAGACCCGTAGCGAAGATATATATGACGTTTTCTTCAATTTTGCAAAAAACTACAAGCTACCAATATATAAATTAGTGTGCATTACAACCGATTGAGCACCAGCAATGACTGGAAACAAAAACGGTTTTGTGGCATTGTGTCGAGCTAATGAAGGTTTCCCTTCATTTTTTTCAATCCATTGCAATATACATCAACAATTTTTGTGTTCAAAAGTTTTAAACACGGAGGAAATTATGGGCATTGCAACAAAAATTATGAATTCCATCCGTGCACGTAGCTTGCAACGGCGGCTCTTTAACTTGCAGTTGGAAGATAGGGAGTCAGCTGAACATACTGATTTAGTTCTTCACACGGACGTCAGGTGGTTGAGTCGCGGAAAATTCCTTTTACAAGGTTTCAAGAATTATTGCCCGAAATAACAGCTTTTCTAGACGAAAGAGGTGATGACACTCAGATGTTGAAAAACGAAAAATGGCTGACTGATTTGGCATTTTTGACTAACATCACAATGCACTTAAACACCATTAACTTGGAGCTTCAAGTTAAAAGAAAAACTGTTATTGAGGTGTATAGCGCAGTAAACGCATTCAAAAGTAAATTGCAACTTATGATAGATCAACTGAAAAGAAAGGATCTGAAACATTTTTCGTCTTTGAAAACAAGGATTCCTCAGTTGAATTATGATACGTATGAGGCTGAATTATCAAATATTTTGGGACAATTCGAAATGCGTTTTTATGATTGTAGTAAATTTGCAAATGTAGCATCATTTATGAGTTATCCTTTTTCATGTAAAAACATTGAGGAATTAGCTACTGAAATAGCAAGTAAGTTTAATATGAACTCATGTTCTGTTGAAAATGAGTTGGTGCAGATTATATCAGATATACATTTCAAAGCTACAGCATCTAATACAAATTTCTGGTGTTTTATATCTGAAGATAAATATCCGAATCTAAGGCAAATCGCCCTTCAACTGACAGCAATGTTTGGGTCAACTGACTTGTGCGAGTCTGCATTTTCTGAAATGAAGATAATTAAGTCGAAATATCGCAATCGACTAACTGACCATCATATGTCATCATGCTTGCGATTAGCACTCAGTGGTTACGTACCATCTTATGAAAAGTATGCTGAGGACATGCAGTGCCACGCTTCAACATCCAAAGTCACTCCTTAGTTAAGTTTAACACCATATGTAACTCTTTTGTTTTGTAACAACCAATAAACTCCCAATTTTGAATAACTATGAGTTTTTTCATTGATATTATAGAGAAGAACCTAACTAAACCTAACCCCAACCTTGACTAAAATAATGTATATTGTGCGGAAAGCTAATATCTATATATGCTACGGTACACTCTACCTAGGTAGGTATGGTGTATGTATCGTGTATGTACGACAACCCTGCATCATACATACTTGCAGCCTCTTAGAGTCGATCGTAAGTAGTCTAAAAATATTGAGGTAGATCGCCAGCAGTTCCAGTTTGAGCACCCCTGAAATAGGGCAAAATTTTAACTTTAAAATGTCCTGAATCTGATAAAGTTTACTTCTCGTTATAAAAGTTTACGCAAATTAGTTTTTTTTCTAGGCAACAAATACTCCTACTTGTCCCTAAGTAGGTGGTAGTTAAATAAATTGGCAAGTTTTACTTAGTAAAATATACTTCCTTGAACTTTAGTAAATTAAGCTAAATAAAAATAAAATAATAATATATTTTAAAGATAGTGCAAAATATTTTACTTTACTAAAGTTTAGGAAAAGTTTAATTTTAAACCTAAAATAAATGTTTATAAGAACCAAAATTATGCTTCGCTAGAATTTTCTTAAACAAAATTTAGGACTGTATATCGTTTTGAAACAATGTGTAAATAATATTTAAATTTACTTAAGTTTGAAAATTGTTTTCATCATAAGTTATATTTCTAAAATCCCTACAACTTTTGTTTTTACCATTTTTCAATCTGAAATATAAACTTACATATAATATTTATAATTAGATACAAATAATTGAGGTGGGTAAATAAATTGCCAATGAAAATATACTTCCTTGAATTTTAGTAAATTCGCCTAAAAATATTAATAATATATTTTAAGCAAAATAATTTTAGTAGTATGAATTTTAAATAAAAAAATGAAAAATCTAATTTTTTCTTTGTATAGTTTTGAAACTAATTTACTTATATTTTAAGTTTCATATAAAGTTAATTAGATACAAATAATTGAAGTTATGTTTTTTCAGTTTTGTTAAGAAAATTTTTTCGGGTTATTTAATTTCTAGTTATACCACTTTAATTAATGTTTATGCAGTTCATTTGTATTGCCCAGGTCACAATGGATAAAAATTGAGTATAAGAGCTATAAACCATAAATGCAATTAAGTAATAAAGCAACCATATTTTAGTTTTTATCTATAATTAGTGATTATGTTAAAAGTACAGTTATTATAAACAATGGTTGGCTCAGCAGTTGCCCTAGTCGATCGAGATTTTAGTACTTATGGAACCATTTCTAGAGGTGTCCCTTCTCATGGCTTGGATTACGTTTTTGTGATGGTTGATATCAATTTGAATATATAGTTTTATTGAATTACAGTTATTATGTCCTGTAATTTTTATTAGTTGTTGTTCACTGACTCCGTTTGCTAAATTCGATACAGCTGTCGCTCTACCAGAATGATTCGTTGCTTTATTCCTTTTTGTATCAATGCCAATTGTTGAAGACGCCTCTTTGAACCAATAAGAAATGGTGTTTTGCCAACAGGGCAGTTTTTGTACCACTCTTTGGCTTGCGGATGCTTCCAATTTGCAATTAGCGTTAAAAATAATCTATTGCATGTTACAAAACTGCCCATAAGTTTTTTAAACATTCTTACAGGACATGCTTGAGGATTTTTAATAAGTCACTTACTCTCTGATAGTATTTT